>CANXME010002206.1:0-378483 GCA_948144175.1 Closterium sp. NIES-65
GCACTCAGATCCTTCTGCACTCAGATCCCTCCGCACTCAGATCCCTCCGCACTCAGATCCCTCCGCACTCAGATCCCTCCCACTCAGATCCCTCTGCACTCAGATCCCTCTCGACTCAGATCCCTCCGCACTCAGATCCCTCCGCACTCAGATCCCTCCACTCAGATCCCTCCGCACTCAGATCCTCTGCACTCAGATCCCTCCGCACTCAGATCCTCTCCGCACCAGATCCCTCCGCACTCAGATCCCTCTGCACTCAGATCCCTCCGCACTCAGATCCCTCCGCACTCAGATCCCTCCGCACTCAGATCCCTCCGCACTCAGATCCCCCGCACTCAGATTCCTCTGCACTCAGATCCCTCCGCACTCAGATCCCTCGCACTCAGATCCCTCCGCACTCAGATCCCTCCGCACTCAGATCCCTCTGCACTCAGATCCCCTGCACTCAGATCCCTCCGCACTCAGATCCCTCCGCACTCAGATCCTCTGCACTCAGATCCCTCCGCACTCAGATCCCTCCGCACTCAGATCCCTCCGCACTCAGATCCCTCCGCACTCAGATCCCTCCGCACTCAGATCCCTCTGCACTCAGATTCCTCCGCACTCAGATCCCTCCGCACTCAGATCCCTCCGCACTCAGATCCCTCCGCACTCAGATCCCTCCGCACTCAGATCCCTCCGCACTCAGATCCCTCTGCACTCAGATCCCTCTGCCCTCAGATCCCTCCGCACTCAGATCCCTCCGCACTCAGATCCCTCCTGCACTCAGATCCCTCTCGACTCAGATCCCTCCGCACTCAGATCCCTCCGCACTCAGATCCCTCCGCACTCAGATCCCTCCGCACTCAGATCCCTCTGCACTCAGATCCCTCCGTACTCAGATCCCTCCGCACTCAGATCCCTCCGCACTCAGATCCCTCCGCACTCAGATCCCTCCGCACTCAGATCCCTCCGCACTCAGATCCCTCCGCACTCAGATCCCTCCGCCACTCAGATCCTCCGCACTCAGATCCCTCCGCACTCAGATCCCTCCGCACTCAGATCCTCTGCACTCAGATCCCTCTGCACTCAGATCCCTCCGCACTCAGATCCCTCTGCACTCAGATCCCTCTGCACTCAGATCCCTCTGCACTCAGATCCCTCCGCACTCAGATCCCTCGCACTCAGATCCTCCGCACTCAGATCCCTCCGCACTCAGATCCCTCCGCACTCAGATCCCTCCGCACTCAGATCCCTCCGCACTCAGATCCTCCTCCACTCAGATCCCTCCGCACTCAGATCCCTCCGCACTCAGATCCCTCCGCACTCAGATCCCTCTGCACTCAGATCCCTCCGCACTCAGATCCCTCTGCACTCAGATCCCTCTGCACTCAGATCCCTCCGCACTCAGATCCCTCCGCACTCAGATCCCTCCCTCTCCCCCCCCCCCGCGCACTCAGATCCCTCCCACGCACTCAGATCCCTCCGCACTCAGATCCTCTGCACTCAGATTCCTCCGCACTCAGATCCCCCGCACTCAGATCCCTCCGCACTCAGATCCCTCCGCACTCAGATCCCTCTGCACTCAGATCCCTCCGCACTCAGATCCCTCCGCACTCAGATCCTCTGCACTCAGATCCCTCCGCACTCAGATCCCTCCGCACTCAGATCCCTCCGCACTCAGATCCTCCGCACTCAGATCCCTCTGCACTCAGATCCCTCTGCACTCAGATCCTCTGCACTCAGATCCCTCCGCACTCAGATCCCTCCGCACTCAGATCCCTCCGCACTCAGATCCCTCCGCACTCAGATCCCTCCGCACTCAGATCCCTCCGCACTCAGATCCCTCCGCACTCAGATCCCTCCGCCCTCAGATCCCTCCGCACTCAGATCCCTCCGCACTCAGATCCCTCCGCACTCAGATCCTCCGCACTCAGATCCCTCGCACTCAGATCCCTCTGCACTCAGATCCCTCCGCACTCAGATCCTTCGCACTCAGATCCCTCTGCACTCAGATCCCTCCGCACTCAGATCCTCCGCACTCAGCCCAGATCCCTCCGCACTCAGATCCCTCCGCACCTCAGAATCAGATTCCTCCGCACTCAGATCCCTCCGCACTCAGATCCCTCCGCACTCGATCCCTCCGCACTCAGATCCCTCTGCACTCAGATCCCTCTGCACTCAGATCCCTCCGCACTCAGATCCCTCCGCACTCAGATCCCTCCGCACTCAGATCCTCCGCACTCATCCCTCCGCACTCAGATCCCTTCCTTCCGCACTCAGATCCCTCCGCACTCAGATCCCTCCGGCACTCAGATCCCTCCGCACTCAGATCCCTCCGCACTCAGATCCCTCCGCACTCAGATCCCTCTGCACTCAGATTCCTCCGCACTCAGATCCTCTGCACTCAGATTCCTCCGCACTCAGATCCCTCCGCACTCAGATCCCTCCGCACTCAGATCCCTCCGCACTCAGATCCCTCCGCACTCAGATCCCTCCGCACTCAGATCCCCTGCCTCAGATCCCTCCGCACTCAGATCCCTCGCACTCAGATCCCTCCGCACTCAGATCCCTCCGCACTCAGATCCCTCCGCACTCAGATTCCTCCGCACTCAGATCCCTCCGCACTCAGATCCCTCCGCACTCAGATCCCCCCCGCACTCAGATCCCTCCGCACTCAGATCCCTCCGCACTCAGATCCCTCCGCACTCAGATCCCTCCGCACTCAGATCCCTCCGCACTCAGATCCCTCTGCACTCAGATCCCTCCGCACTCAGATCCTCCGCACTCAGATCCTCCGCACTCAGATCCCTCCGCACTCAGATCCCTCTGCACTCAGATCCCTCTGCACTCAGATCCCTCCGCACTCAGATCCCTCCGCACTCAGATCCCTCCGCACTCAGATCCCTCCGCACTCAGATCCCTCGCACTCAGATCCCTCTGCACTCAGATCCTCCGCACTCAGATCCCTCCGCACTCAGATCCCTCCGCACTCAGATCCCTCCGCACTCAGATCCCTCCGCACTCAGATCCCTCCGCACTCAGATCCCTCCGCACTCAGATCCCTCCGCACTCAGATCCCTCCGCACTCAGATCCCTCTGCACTCAGATCCCTCTGCACTCAGATCCCTCCGCACTCAGATCCCTCTGCACTCAGATCCCTCTGCACTCAGATCCCTCCGCACTCAGATTCCTCCGCACTCAGATCCCTCCGCACTCAGATCCCTCCGCACTCAGATCCCTCCGCACTCAGATCCTCCGCACTCAGATCCCTCCGCACTCAGATCCTCCACTCAGATCCCTCTGCACTCAGATCCCTCCGCACTCAGATCCCTCTGCACTCAGATCCTCTGCACTCAGATCCCCTCCACTCAGATCCCTCCGCACTCAGATCCCTCCGCACTCAGATCCCTCCGCACTCAGATCCCTCCGCACTCAGATCCCTCTGCACTCAGATCCTCTCACTCAGATCCCTCTGCACTCAGATCCCTCTGCACTCAGATCCCTCCGCACTCAGATCCCTCCGCACTCAGATCCCTCCGCACTCAGATCCCTCCGCACTCAGATCCCTCCGCACTCAGATCCCTCCGCACTCAGATCCCTCCGCACTCAGATCCCTCCGCACTCAGATCCTCCGCACTCAGATCCCTCTGCACTCAGATCCCTCCGCACTCAGATTCCTCCGCACTCAGATCCCTCCGCACTCAGATCCCTCCGCACTCAGATCCCTCTGCACTCAGATAGCTCCGCGCCCCGACCCCTCCGCACTCAGATCCCTCCGCACTCAGATCCTCTGCACTCAGATCCCTCGCACTCAGATCCCTCCGCACTCCCCCCCCACTCATTTGCTCCGATTCCTCTGCACTCAGATCCCTCCGCACTCATCCAGATCAACTCCTCCGCACTCAGATCCTCCGCACTCAGATCCCTCCGCACTCAGATCCCTTCGGACTCACAGTCCTCCGCACTCAGATCCCTCCGCACTCAGATCCCTCTGCACTCAGATCCCTCTGCACTCAGATCCCTCCGCACTCAGATCCCTCCGCACTCAGATCCCTCTGCACTCAGATCCTCCGCACTCAGATCCCCCGCACTCAGATCCCTCCGCACTCAGATCCCTCCGCACTCAGATCCCTCCGCACTCAGATCCCTCCGCACTCAGATCCCTCCGCACTCAGATCCCTCCGCACTCAGATCCCTCTGCACTCAGATCCCTCCGCACTCATCCCTCCGCACTCAGATCCCTCGCACTCAGATCCTCCGCACTCAGATCCCTCCGCACTCAGATCCCTCCGCACTCAGATCCCTCCGCACTCAGATCCTCTCGCACTCAGATCCCTCCGCACTCAGATCCCTCCGCACTCAGATCCCTCCGCACTCAGATCCCTCTGCACTCAGATCCCTCCGCACTCAGATCCCTCTGCACTCAGATCCCTCTGCACTCAGATCCCCCGCACTCAGATCCCTCTGCACTCAGATCCCTCCGCACTCAGATCCCTCCGCACTCAGATCCCTCCGCACTCAGATCCCTCTGCACTCAGATCCCTCCGCACTCAGATCCCTCCGCACTCAGATCCCTCCGCACTCAGATCCCTCCGCACTCAGATCCCTCCGCACTCAGATTCCTCCGCACTCAGATCCCTCCGCACCACTCAGATCCCTCCGCACTCAGATCCCTCCGCACTCAGATCCCTCCGCACTCAGATCCCTCTGCACTCAGATCCCTCCGCACTCAGATCCCTCCGCACTCAGATCCCTCCGCACTCAGATCCCTCCGCACTCAGATCCCTCCGCACTCAGATCCTCCGCACTCAGATCCCTCCGCACTCAGATCCCTCCGCACTCAGATCCCTCTGCACTCAGATCCCCTCCGCACTCAGATCCCTCCGCACTCAGATCCCTCCGCACTCAGATCCCTCCGCACTCAGATCCCTCCGCACTCAGATCCCTCCGCACTCAGATCCCTCCGCACTCAGATCCCTCCGCACTCAGATCCCTCCGCACTCAGATCCCCCGCACTCAGATCCCTCCGCACTCAGATCCCTCCGCACTCAGATCCCTCCGCACTCAGATCCCTCCGCACTCAGATCCCTCTGCACTCAGATCCCTCCGCACTCAGATCCCTCCGCACTCAGATCCCTCCGCACTCAGATCCCTCCGCACTCAGATCCCTCCGCACTCAGATCCCTCTGCACTCAGATCCCTCCGCACTCAGATCCCTCCGCACTCAGATCCCTCTCGCACTCAGATCCCTCTGCACTCAGATCCTCCGCACTCAGATCCCTCCGCACTCAGATCCCTCCGCACTCAGATCCCTCCGCACTCAGATCCCTCCGCACTCAGATCCCTCCGCACTCAGATCCCTCCGCACTCAGATCCCTCCGCACTCAGATCCCTCCGCACTCAGATCCCTCCGCACTCAGATCCCTCGCACTCAGATCCCTCCGCACTCAGATCCCTCCGCACTCAGATCCCTCCGCACTCAGATCCCTCCGCACTCAGATCCCTCTGCACTCAGATCCCTCTGCACTCAGATCCCTCCGCACTCAGATCCCTCCGCACTCAGATCCCTCCGCACTCAGATCCCTCCGCACTCAGATCCCTCCGCACTCAGATCCCTCTGCACTCAGATCCCTCCGCACTCAGATCCCTCCGCACTCAGATCCTCCTGCACTCAGATCCTCTGCACTCAGATCCCTCCGCACTCAGATCCCTCCGCACTCAGATCCTCCGCACTCAGATCCCTCCTCCGCACTCAGATCCTCCGCACTCAGATCCCTCCGCACTCAGATTCCTCCGCACTCAGATCCCTCCGCACTCAGATCCCTCCGCACTCAGATCCTCCGCACTCAGATCCCTCCGCACTCAGATCCCTCTGCACTCAGATCCCTCGCTCAGATCCCTCTGCACTCAGATCCCTCCGCACTCAGATCCCTCCGCACTCAGATCCCTCCGCACTCAGATCCCTCCGCACTCAGATCCTTCCGCACTCAGATCCCTCTGCACTCAGATCCCTCCGCACTCAGATCCCTCCGCACTCAGATCCCTCCGCACTCAGATCCCTCTGCACTCAGATCCCTCCGCACTCAGATCCCTCCGCACTCAGATCCCTCCGCACTCAGATCCCTCCGCACTCAGATCCCTCCGCACTCAGATCCCTCCGCACTCAGATCCCTCCGCACTCAGATCCCTCCGCACTCAGATCCCTCCGCACTCAGATCCCTCCGCACTCAGATCCCTCTGCACTCAGATCCCTCCGCACTCAGATCCCTCCCTCAGATCCCTCCGCACTCAGATCCCTCCGCACTCAGATCCCTCCGCACTCAGATCCCTCCGCACTCAGATCCCTCCGCACTCAGATCCCTCCACACTCAGATCCCTCCGCACTCAGATCCCTCTGCACTCAGATCCCTCCGCACTCAGATCCCTCCGCACTCAGATCCCTCCGCACTCAGATCCTCCGCACTCAGATCCTTGCACTCAGATCCCTCGCACTCAGATCCCTCCGCACTCAGATCCCTCCGCACTCAGATCCCTCCGCACTCAGATCCTCCGCACTCAGATCCCTCCGCACTCAGATCCCTCCGCACTCAGATCCCTCCGCACTCAGATCCCTCCGCACTCAGATCCCTCTGCACTCAGATCCCTCCGCACTCAGATCCCTCCGCACTCAGATCCTCCGCACTCAGATCCCTCCGCACTCAGATCCCTCCGCACTCAGATCCCTCTGCACTCAGATCCCTCCGCACTCAGATCCCTCCGCATTCCTCCGCACTCAGATCCCTCCGCACTCAGATCCCTCCGCACTCAGATCCCTCCGCACTCAGATCCCTCCGCACTCAGATCCCTCGCACTCAGATCCCTCCGCACTCAGATCCCTCCGCACTCAGATCCCTCCGCACTCAGATCCCTCTGCACTCAGATCCCTCCGCACTCAGATCCCTCCGCACTCAGATCCTCCGCACTCAGATCCCTCCGCACTCAGATCCCTCCGCACTCAGATCCTCCGCACTCAGATCCCTCCGCACTCAGATTCCTCCGCACTCAGATTCCCCGCACTCAGATCCCTCCGCACTCAGATCCCTCCGCACTCAGATCCCTCGCACTCAGATCCCTTTGCACTCAGATCCCTCCGCACTCAGATCCCTCCGCACTCAGATCCCTCCGCACTCAGATCCCTCCGCACTCAGATCCCTCCGCACTCAGATCCCTCCGCACTCAGATCCCTCCGCACTCAGATCCCTCCGCACTCAGATCCCTCCGCACTCAGATCCCTCTGCACTCAGATCCCTCTGCACTCAGATCCCTCCGCACTCAGATCCCTCCGCACTCAGATCCCTCCGCACTCAGATCCCTCCGCACTCAGATCCCTCCGCACTCAGATCCTCCGCACTCAGATCCCTCCGCACTCAGATCCCTCGCACTCAGATCCCTCCGCACTCAGATCCCTCCGCACTCAGATCCCTCCGCACTCAGATCCCTCGCACTCAGATCCCTCCGCACTCAGATCCCTCCGCACTCAGATCCCTCCGCACTCAGATCCCTCTGCACTCAGATCCCTCTGCACTCAGATCCCTCCGCACTCAGATCCCTCCGCACTCAGATCCCTCCGCACTCAGATCCCTCCGCACTCAGATCCCTCCGCACTCAGATCCCTCCGCACTCAGATCCCTCCGCACTCAGATCCCTCCGCACTCAGATCCGATCCCTCTGCACTCAGATCCCTCCGCACTCAGATCCCTCCGCACTCAGATCCCTCCGCACTCAGATCCCTCCGCACTCAGATCCCTCCGCACTCAGATCCCTCCGCACTCAGATCCCTCCGCACTCAGATCCTCCGCACTCAGATCCCTCCGCACTCAGATCCCTCCGCACTCAGATCCCTCCGCACTCAGATCCCTCCGCACTCAGATCCCTCCGCACTCAGATCCCTCCGCACTCAGATCCCTCCGCACTCAGATCCCTCCGCTCAGATCTCCGCACTCAGATCCCTCCGCACTCAGATCCCTCCGCACTCAGATCCCTCCGCACTCAGATCCCTCCGCACTCAGATCCCTCCGCACTCAGATCCCTCCGCACTCAGATCCTCCGCACTCAGATCCCTCCGCACTCAGATCCCTCCGCACTCAGATCCCTCCGCACTCAGATCCCTCCGCACTCAGATCCCTCTGCACTCAGATCCCTCCGCACTCAGATCCCTCCGCACTCAGATCCCTCCGCACTCAGATCCCTCCGCACTCAGATCCCTCCGCACTCAGGGCCCTCGTCACACAAAATCCTCCGCACTCAGATCCCTCCGCACTCAGATCCCTCGCACTCAGATCCCCTGCACTCAGATCCCTCCGCACTCAGATCCCTCTGCACTCAGATCCCTCCGCACTCAGATCCCTCCGCACTCAGATCCCTCCGCACTCAGATCCCTCCGCACTCAGATCCCCGCACTCAGATCCCTCCGCACTCAGATCCCTCCGCACTCAGATCCCTCCACACTCAGATCCTCCGCACTCAGATCCCTCCGCACTCAGATCCCTCCGCACTCAGATCCCTCCGCACTCAGATCCCTCCGCACTCAGATCCCTCCGCACTCAGATCCCTCCGCACTCAGATCCCTCCGCACTCAGATCCCTCTGCACTCAGATCCCTCCGCACTCAGATCCCTCCGCACTCAGATCCCTCCGCACTCAGATCCCTCCGCACTCAGATCCCTCCGCACTCAGATCCCTCCGCACTCAGATCCCTCTGCACTCAGATCTCTCTGCACTCAGATCCCTCCGCACTCAGATCCCTCTGCACTCAGATCCCTCCGCACTCAGATCCCTCCGCACTCAGATCCCTCCGCACTCAGATCCCTCCGCACTCAGATCCCTCCGCACTCAGATCCCTCCGCACTCAGATCCCTCCGCACTCAGATCCCTCCGCACTCAGATCCCTCCGCACTCAGATCCCTCCGCACTCAGATCCCTCCGCACTCAGATCCCTCCGCACTCAGATCCCTCGCACTCAGATCCCTCTGCACTCAGATCCCTCCGCACTCAGATCCCTCTGCACTCAGATCCCTCTGCACTCAGATCCCTCCGCACTCAGATCCTCCGCACTCAGATCCCTCCGCACTCAGATCCCTCCGCACTCAGATCCCTCCGCACTCAGATCCCTCCGCACTCAGATCCCTCCGCACTCAGATCCCTCCGCACTCAGATCCCTCCGCACTCAGATCCCTCCGCACTCAGATCCCTCCGCACTCAGATCCCTCCGCACTCAGATCCCTCCGCACTCAGATCCCTCCGCACTCAGATCCCTCCGCACTCAGATCCCTCCGCACTCAGATCCCTCTGCACTCAGATCCCTCCGCACTCAGATCCTCCGCACTCAGATTCCTCTCCGCACTCAGATCCCTCGCACTCAGATCCCTCCGCACTCAGATCCCTCCGCACTCAGATCCCTCCGCACTCAGATCCCTCCGCACTCAGATTCCTCCGCACTCAGATCCTCCGCACTCAGATCCCTCCGCACTCAGATCCCTCCGCACTCAGATCCCCCGCACTCAGATCCCTCCGCACTCAGATCCTCTGCACTCAGATCCCTCCGCACTCAGATCCTCCGCACTCAGATCCCTCCGCACTCAGATCCCTCCGCACTCAGATCCCTCCGCACTCAGATCCCTCCGCACTCAGATCCCTCCGCACTCAGATCCCTCTGCACTCAGATCCCTCTGCACTCAGATTCCTCCGCACTCAGATCCCTCTGCACTCAGATTCCCCGCACTCAGATCCTCCGCACTCAGATCCCTCCGCACTCAGATCCCTCCGCACTCAGATCCCTCCGCACTCAGATCCCTCCGCACTCAGATCCCTCCGCACTCAGATCCCTCCGCACTCAGATCCCTCCGCACTCAGATTCCTCCGCACTCAGATCCTCTGCACTCAGATCCCTCCGCACTCAGATCCCTCCGCACTCAGATCCCTCCGCACTCAGATCCCCCGCACTCAGATCCTCCGCACTCAGATCCCTCCGCACTCAGATCCCTCCGCACTCAGATCCCTCCGCACTCAGATCCCTCCGCACTCAGATCCCTCCGCACTCAGATCCCTCCGCACTCAGATCCCTCCGCACTCAGATCCCTCTGCACTCAGATCCCTCCGCACTCAGATTCCTCCGCACTCAGATCCCTCCGCACTCAGATTCCTCCGCACTCAGATCCCTCCGCACTCAGATCCCTCCGCACTCAGATCCCTCGCACTCAGATCCCTCGCACTCAGATCCTCCGCACTCAGATCCCTCTGCACTCAGATCCCTCTGCACTCAGATCCCTCCGCACTCAGATCCCTCTGCACTCAGATCCCCTGCACTCAGATCCCTCCGCACTCAGATCCCTCCGCACTCAGATCCTCCGCACTCAGATCCTCCGCACTCAGATCCCTCCGCACTCAGATCCCTCCGCACTCAGATCCCTCCGCACTCAGATCCCTCTGCACTCAGATCCTCCGCACTCAGATCCCTCCGCACTCAGATCCCTCCGCACTCAGATCCCTCCGCACTCAGATCCCTCTGCACTCAGATCCCTCCGCACTCAGATCCCTCCGCACTCAGATCCCTCTGCACTCAGATCCCTCCGCACTCAGATCCCTCCGCACTCAGATCCCTCCGCACTCAGATCCCTCCGCACTCAGATCCCTCCGCACTCAGATCCTCCGCACTCAGATCCCTCTGCACTCAGATCCCTCCGCACTCAGATCCCTCCGCACTCAGATCCCTCCGCACTCAGATCCCTCCGCACTCAGATCCCTGCACTCAGATCCCTCTGCACTCAGATCCCTCCGCACTCAGATCCCTCTGCACTCAGATCCTCCGCACTCAGATCCCTCCGCACTCAGATCCCTCTGCACTCAGATCCCTCCGCACTCAGATCCCTCCGCACTCAGATCCCTCCGCACTCAGATCCCTCTGCACTCAGATCCCTCCGCACTCAGATCCCTCCGCACTCAGATCCTCCGCACTCAGATCCCTCCGCACTCAGATCCCTCCGCACTCAGATCCCTCTGCACTCAGATCCCTCCGCACTCAGATTCCCTCCGCACTCAGATCCCTCCGCACTCAGATCCCTCTGCACTCAGATCCCTCCGCACTCAGATCCCTCCGCACTCAGATCCCTCCGCACTCAGATCCCTCCGCACTCAGATCCCTCCGCACTCAGATCCCTCGCACTCAGATCCCTCTGCACTCAGATCCCCCTCTGCACTCAGATCCTCCGCACTCAGATCCCTCCGCACTCAGATCCCTCCGCACTCAGATCCCTCCGCACTCAGATCCCTCCGCACTCAGATCCCTCCGCACTCAGATCCTCCGCACAGATCCCTCCAGATTCCTCCGCACTCAGATCCCTCTGCACTCAGATCCTCCGCACTCAGATCCCTCCGCACTCAGATCCCTCCGCACTCAGATCCCTCTGCACTCAGATCCTCCCCGCACTCAGATCCTCCGCACTCAGATCCCTCCGCACTCAGATCCCTCCGCACTCAGATCCCTCCGCACTCAGATCCCTCCGCACTCAGATCCCTCCGCACTCAGATCCCTCCGCACTCAGATCCCTTGCACTCAGATCCCTCTGCACTCAGATCCTCTGCACTCAGATCCCTCCGCACTCAGATCCCTCCGCACTCAGATCCCTCTGCACTCAGATCCCTCCGCACTCAGATCCCTCCGCACTCAGATCCCTCCGCACTCAGATCCCTCTGCACTCAGATCCCTCCGCACTCAGATCCCTCGCACTCAGATCCCTCCGCACTCAGATCCCTCCGCACTCAGATCCCTCTGCACTCAGATCCCTCCGCACTCAGATCCCTCCACTCAGATCCCTCCGCACTCAGATCCCTCTGCACTCAGATCCCTCCGCACTCAGATCCCTCCGCACTCAGATCCCTCCGCACTCAGATCCCTCCGCACTCAGATCCCTCCGCACTCAGATCCCTCCGCACTCAGATCCTCCGCACTCAGATCCCTCCGCACTCAGATCCCTCCGCACTCAGATCCCTCCGCACTCAGATCCCTCCGCACTCAGATCCCTCGCACTCAGATCCCTCTGCACTCAGATCCCTCCGCACTCAGATCCCTCTGCACTCAGATCCCTCCGCACTCAGATCCCTCCGCACTCAGATCCTCCGCACTCAGATCCCTCCGCACTCAGATCCCTCCGCACTCAGATCCCTCCGCACTCAGATCCTCCGCACTCAGATCCCTCTCCACTCAGATCCCTCCGCACTCAGATCCCTCCGCACTCAGATCCCTCTGCACTCAGATCCCTCCGCACTCAGATCCCTCCGCACTCAGATCCTCCGCACTCAGATCCCTCCGCACTCAGATCCCTCCGCACTCAGATCCCTCTTCACTCAGATCCCTCCGCACTCAGATCCCTCCGCACTCAGATCCCTCCGCACTCAGATCCCTCCGCACTCAGATCCCTCCGCACTCAGATCCCTCCGCACTCAGATCCCTCTGCACTCAGATCCCTCCGCACTCAGATCCCTCCGCACTCAGATCCCTCCGCACTCAGATCCCTCTGCACTCAGATCCCTCCGCACTCAGATCCCTCCGCACTCAGATCCCTCCGCACTCAGATCCCTCCGCACTCAGATCCCTCCGCACTCAGATCCCCCGCACTCAGATCCTCCGCACTCAGATCCCTCCCTCCGCACTCAGATCCCTCCGCACTCAGATCCCTCCACACTCAGATCCCTCCGCACTCAGATCCCTCCGCACTCAGATCCCTCTGCACTCAGATCCCTCCGCACTCAGATCCCTCTGCACTCAGATCCCTCTGCACTCAGATCCCTCCGCACTCAGATCCCTCCGCACTCAGATCCCTCCGCACTCAGATCCCTCCGCACTCAGATCCCTCCGCACTCAGATCCCTCTGCACTCAGATCCCTCCGCACTCAGATCCTCCGCACTCAGATCCCTCCGCACTCAGATCCCTCCGCACTCAGATCCCTCCGCACTCAGATCCCTCCGCACTCAGATCCCTCCGCACTCAGATCCCTCCGCACTCAGATCCCTCCGCACTCAGATCCCTCCGCACTCAGATCCTCTGCACTCAGATCCCTCCGCACTCAGATCCCTCCGCACTCAGATCCCTCCGCACTCAGATCCCTCCGCACTCAGATCCTCCGCACTCAGATCCCTCCGCACTCAGATCCTCCGCACTCAGATCCTCCGCACTCAGATCCTCCGCACTCAGATCCTCCGCACTCAGATCCCTCCGCACTCAGATCCCTCCGCACTCAGATCCCTCCGCACTCAGATCCCTCCGCACTCAGATCCCTCTGCACTCAGATCCCTCGCACTCAGATCCTCTCCGCACTCAGATCCTCCGCACTCAGATCCCTCTCGCACTCAGATCCCTCCGCACTCAGATCCCTCCGCACTCAGATCCCTCCGCACTCAGATCCCTCTGCACTCAGATCCCTCTGCACTCAGATCCCTCCGCACTCAGATCCCTCTGCACTCAGATTCCTCCGCACTCAGATCCCTCCGCACTCAGATCCCTCCGCACTCAGATCCCTCCGCACTCAGATCCCTCCGCACTCAGATCCCTCCGCACTCAGATCCCTCCGCACTCAGATCCCTCCGCACTCAGATCCCTCCGCACTCAGATCCCTCCGCACTCAGATCCCTCTGCACTCAGATCCCTCCGCACTCAGATCCCTCCGCACTCAGATCCCTCCGCACTCAGATCCCCCGCACTCAGATCCCTCCGCACTCAGATCCCTGCACTCAGATCCTCCGCACTCAGATCCCTCCGCACTCAGATCCCTCCGCACTCAGATCCCTCCGCACTCAGATCCCTCCGCACTCAGATCCCTCCACTCAGATCCCTCTGCACTCAGATCCCTCTGCACTCAGATCCCTCCGCACTCCCTCCGCACTGATCCCACCTCCGCACTCAGATCTCCGATTCCCTCCGCACTCAGATCCCTCCGCACTCAGATCCCTCCGCACTCAGATCCCTCCGCACTCAGATCCCTCCGCACTCAGATCCCTCCGCACTCAGATCCCTCTGCACTCAGATCCCTCTGCACTCAGATCCCTCGCACTCAGATCCCTCTGCACTCAGATCCCTCCGCACTCAGATCCCTCCGCACTCAGATCCCTCCGCACTCAGATCCCTCCGCACTCAGATCCCTCCGCACTCAGATCCCTCCGCACTCAGATCCCTCCGCACTCAGATCCCTCCGCACTCAGATCCCTCTGCACTCAGATCCCTCCGCACTCAGATCCCTCCGCACTCAGATCCCTCCGCACTCAGATCCCTCCGCACTCAGATCCCTCTGCACTCAGATCCCTCCGCACTCAGATCCCTCCGCACTCAGATCCCTCCGCACTCAGATCCCTCTGCACTCAGATCCCTCCGCACTCAGATCCCTCCGCACTCAGATCCCTCCGCACTCAGATCCTCCGCACTCAGATCCCTCCGCACTCAGATCCCTCCGCACTCAGATCCCTCCGCACTCAGATCCCTCCGCACTCAGATCCCTCCGCACTCAGATCCCTCCGCACTCAGATCCCTCCGCACTCAGATCCCTCCGCACTCAGATCCCTTGCACTCAGATCCCTCTGCACTCAGATCCCTCCGCACTCAGATCCCTCTGCACTCAGATCCCTCCGCACTCAGATCCCTCCGCACTCAGATCCCTCTGCACTCAGATCCCTCCGCACTCAGATCCCTCCGCACTCAGATCCCTCCGCACTCAGATCCTCTGCACTCAGATCCCTCCGCACTCAGATCCCTCCGCACTCAGATCCCTCCGCACTCAGATCCCTCCGCACTCAGATCCCTCCGCACTCAGATCCCTCTGCACTCAGATCCTCCGCACTCAGATCCTCCGCACTCAGATCCCTCCGCACTCAGATCCCTCCGCACTCAGATCCCTCCGCACTCAGATCCTCCGCACTCAGATCCCTCCGCACTCAGATCCCTCCGCACTCAGATCCCTCCGCACTCAGATCCCTCCGCACTCAGATCCCTCTGCACTCAGATCCCTCTGCACTCAGATCCCTCCGCACTCAGATCCTCCGCACTCAGATCCCTCCGCACTCAGATCCCTCCGCACTCAGATCCCTCCGCACTCAGATCCCTCCGCACTCAGATCCCTCCGCACTCAGATCCCTCCGCACTCAGATCCCTCTGCACTCAGATCCCTCCGCACTCAGATCCCTCCGCACTCAGATCCCTCCGCACTCAGATCCCTCTGCACTCAGATCCCTCCGCACTCAGATCCCTCCGCACTCAGATTCCTCCGCACTCAGATCCCTCCGCACTCAGATCCCTCCGCACTCAGATCCCTCCGCACTCAGATCCCTCCGCACTCAGATCCCTCCGCACTCAGATCCCTCTGCACTCAGATCCCTCTGCACTCAGATCCCTCTGCACTCAGATCCCTCCGCACTCAGATCCCTCCGCACTCAGATCCCTCTGCACTCAGATCCCTCCGCACTCAGATCCCTCCGCACTCAGATCCCTCCGCACTCAGATCCCTCTGCACTCAGATCCCTCCGCACTCAGATCCCTCTGCACTCAGATCCCTCCGCACTCAGATCCCTCCGCACTCAGATCCTCTGCACTCAGATCCCTCCGCACTCAGATCCCTCCGCACTCAGATCCCTCTGCACTCAGATCCCTTTGCACTCAGATCCCTCCGCACTCAGATCCCTCCGCACTCAGATCCCTCCGCACTCAGATCCCTCCGCACTCAGATCCCTCCGCACTCAGATCCCTCCGCACTCAGATTCCTCCGCACTCAGATCCCTCCGCACTCAGATCCCTCCGCACTCAGATCCCTCCGCACTCAGATCCCTCCGCACTCAGATCCCTCCGCACTCAGATCCCTCTGCACTCAGATCCCTCCGCACTCAGATCCCTCTGCACTCAGATCCCTCTGCACTCAGATCCCTCCGCACTCAGATCCCTCCGCACTCAGATCCCTCCGCACTCAGATCCCTCCGCACTCAGATCCCTCCGCACTCAGATCCCTCTGCACTCAGATCCTCCGCACTCAGATCCCTCCGCACTCAGATCCCTCCGCACTCAGATCCCTCCGCACTCAGATCCCTCCGCACTCAGATCCCTCTGCACTCAGATCCCTCCGCACTCAGATCCCTCTGCACTCAGATCCCTCCGCACTCAGATCCCTCCGCACTCAGATCCCTCCGCACTCAGATCCCTCCGCACTCAGATCCCTCTGCACTCAGATCCCTCCGCACTCAGATCCCTCCGCACTCAGATCCCTCTGCACTCAGATCCCTCCGCACTCAGATCCCTCCGCACTCAGATTCCTCCGCACTCAGATCCCTCAGCACTCAGATCCCTCCGCACTCAGATCCCTCCGCACTCAGATCCCTCCGCACTCAGATCCCTCCGCACTCAGATCCCTCCGCACTCAGATCCCTCTGCACTCAGATCCCTCTGCACTCAGATCCCTCTGCACTCAGATCCCTCCGCACTCAGATCCCTCCGCACTCAGATCCCTCTGCACTCAGATCCCTCCGCACTCAGATCCCTCCGCACTCAGATCCCTCCGCACTCAGATCCCTCTGCACTCAGATCCCTCCGCACTCAGATCCCTCTGCACTCAGATCCCTCCGCACTCAGATCCCTCCGCACTCAGATCCCTCTGCACTCAGATCCCTCCGCACTCAGATCCCTCCGCACTCAGATCCCTCTGCACTCAGATCCCTCTGCACTCAGATCCCTCCGCACTCAGATCCCTCCGCACTCAGATCCCTCCGCACTCAGATCCCTCCGCACTCAGATCCCTCCGCACTCAGATTCCTCCGCACTCAGATCCCTCCGCACTCAGATCCCTCCGCACTCAGATCCCTCCGCACTCAGATCCCTCCGCACTCAGATCCCTCCGCACTCAGATCCCTCCGCACTCAGATCCCTCTGCACTCAGATCCCTCCGCACTCAGATCCCTCTGCACTCAGATCCCTCTGCACTCAGATCCCTCCGCACTCAGATCCCTCCGCACTCAGATCCCTCCGCACTCAGATCCCTCCGCACTCAGATCCCTCCGCACTCAGATCCCTCCGCACTCAGATCCCTCCGCACTCAGATCCCTCCGCACTCAGATCCCTCCGCACTCAGATCCCTCCGCACTCAGATCCCTCCGCACTCAGATCCCTCTGCACTCAGATCCCTCCGCACTCAGATCCCTCTGCACTCAGATCCCTCCGCACTCAGATCCCTCCGCACTCAGATTCCTCCGCACTCAGATCCCTCCGCACTCAGATCCCTCTGCACTCAGATCCCTCCGCACTCAGATCCCTCGCACTCAGATCCCCTCGCACTCAGATCCCCTCCGCACTCAGATCCCTCCGCACTCAGATTCCTCCGCACTCAGATTCCTCCGCACTCAGATCCCTCCGCACTCAGATCCCTCCGCACTCAGATCCCTCCGCACTCAGATCCCTCCGCACTCAGATCCCTCCGCACTCAGATCCCTCGCACTCAGATCCCTCTGCACTCAGATCCCTCTGCACTCAGATCCCTCCGCACTCAGATCCCTCCGCACTCAGATCCCTCCGCACTCAGATCCCTCCGCACTCAGATCCCTCCGCACTCAGATCCCTCCGCACTCAGATCCCTCTGCACTCAGATCCCTCCGCACTCAGATCCCTCCGCACTCAGATCCCTCCGCACTCAGATCCCTCCGCACTCAGATCCCTCTGCACTCAGATCCCTCCGCACTCAGATCCCTCCGCACTCAGATCCCTCCGCACTCAGATCCCTCTGCACTCAGATCCCTCCGCACTCAGATCCCTCCGCACTCAGATCCCTCCGCACTCAGATCCCTCCGCACTCAGATCCCTCCGCACTCAGATCCCTCCGCACTCAGATCCCTCTGCACTCAGATCCCTCCGCACTCAGATCCCTCCGCACTCAGATCCCTCCGCACTCAGATCCCTCCGCACTCAGATCCCTCCGCACTCAGATCCCTCCGCACTCAGATCCCTTGCACTCAGATCCCTTCGCACTCAGATCCCTCCGCACTCAGATCCCTCCGCACTCAGATCCCTCCGCACTCAGATCCCTCTGCACTCAGATCCCTCCGCACTCAGATCCCTCCGCACTCAGATCCCTCCGCACTCAGATCCCTCTGCACTCAGATCCCTCCGCACTCAGATCCCTCCGCACTCAGATCCCTCCGCACTCAGATCCCTCCGCACTCAGATCCCTCTGCACTCAGATCCCTCCGCACTCAGATCCCTCCGCACTCAGATCCCTCTGCACTCAGATCCCTCTGCACTCAGATCCCTCCGCACTCAGATCCCTCCGCACTCAGATCCCTCCGCACTCAGATCCCTCCGCACTCAGATTCCTCCGCACTCAGATTCCTCCGCACTCAGATTCCTCCGCACTCAGATCCCTCCGCACTCAGATCCCTCCGCACTCAGATCCCTCCGCACTCAGATCCCTTGCACTCAGATCCCTCTGCACTCAGATCCCTCCGCACTCAGATCCCTCTGCACTCAGATCCCTCTGCACTCAGATCCCTCCGCACTCAGATCCCTCCGCACTCAGATCCCTCCGCACTCAGATCCCTCCGCACTCAGATCCCTCCGCACTCAGATCCCTCCGCACTCAGATCCCTCCGCACTCAGATTCCTCCGCACTCAGATCCCTCCGCACTCAGATCCCTCCGCACTCAGATCCCTTTGCACTCAGATCCCTCTGCACTCAGATCCCTCCGCACTCAGATCCCTCCGCACTCAGATCCCTCCGCACTCAGATCCCTCCGCACTCAGATCCCTCCGCACTCAGATTCCTCCGCACTCAGATTCCTCCGCACTCAGATCACTCCGCACTCAGATCCCTCCGCACTCAGATCCCTCCGCACTCAGATCCCTTTGCACTCAGATCCCTCTGCACTCAGATCCCTCCGCACTCAGATCCCTCTGCACTCAGATCCCTCTGCACTCAGATCCCTCCGCACTCAGATCCCTCCGCACTCAGATCCCTCCGCACTCAGATCCCTCCGCACTCAGATCCCTCCGCACTCAGATCCCTCCGCACTCAGTTCCCTCCGCACTCAGATTCCTCCGCACTCAGATTCCTCCGCACTCAGATCACTCCGCACTCAGATCCCTCCGCACTCAGATCCCTCCGCACTCAGATCCCTTCGCACTCAGATCCCTCTGCACTCAGATCCCTCCGCACTCAGATCCCTCTGCACTCAGATCCCTCTGCACTCAGATCCCTCCGCACTCAGATCCCTCCGCACTCAGATCCCTCCGCACTCAGATCCCTCCGCACTCAGATCCCTCCGCACTCAGATCCCTCTGCACTCAGATCCCTCCGCACTCAGATCCCTCCGCACTCAGATCCCTCCGCACTCAGATCCCTCCGCACTCAGATCCCTCCGCACTCAGATCCCTCTGCACTCAGATCCCTCTGCACTCAGATTCCTCCGCACTCAGATTCCTCCGCACTCAGATCCCTCCGCACTCAGATCCCTCCGCACTCAGATCCCTCCGCACTCAGATCCCTCCGCACTCAGATCCCTCCGCACTCAGATCCCTCCGCACTCAGATCCCTCCGCACTCAGATCCCTCGGCACTCAGATCCCTTCGCACTCAGATCCCTCTGCACTCAGATCCCTCCGCACTCAGATCCCTCCGCACCCAGATCCCTCTGCACTCAGATCCCTCTGCACTCAGATCCCTCCGCACTCAGATCCCTCCGCACTCAGATCCCTCCACACTCAGATCCCTCCGCACTCAGATCCCTCCGCACTCAGATTCCTCCGCACTCAGATTCCTCCGCACTCAGATCCCTCCGCACTCAGATCCCTCCGCACTCAGATCCCTCCGCACTCAGATCCCTCCGCACTCAGATCCCTCTGCACTCAGATCCCTCCGCACTCAGATCCCTCTGCACTCAGATCCCTCTGCACTCAGATCCCTCCGCACTCAGATCCCTCCGCACTCAGATCCCTCCGCACTCAGATCCCTCCGCACTCAGATCCCTCCGCACTCAGATCCCTCTGCACTCAGATCCCTCCGCACTCAGATCCCTCCGCACTCAGATCCCTCTGCACTCAGATCCCTCTGCACTCAGATCCCTCCGCACTCAGATCCCTCCGCACTCAGATCCCTCCGCACTCAGATCCCTCCGCACTCAGATCCCTCCGCACTCAGATCCCTCCGCACTCAGATCCCTCCGCACTCAGATTCCTCCGCACTCAGATCCCTCCGCACTCAGATCCCTCCGCACTCAGATCCCTCCGCACTCAGATCCCTCCGCACTCAGATCCCTTCGCACTCAGATCCCTCTGCACTCAGATCCCTCCGCACTCAGATCCTTCTGCACTCAGATCCCTCTGCACTCAGATCCCTCCGTACTCAGATCCCTCCGCACTCAGATCCCTCCGCACTCAGATCCCTCCGCACTCAGATCCCTCCGCACTCAGATCCCTCTGCACTCAGATCCCTCCGCACTCAGATCCCTCCGCACTCAGATCCCTCTGCACTCAGATCCCTCTGCACTCAGATCCCTCTGCACTCAGATCCCTCCGCACTCAGATCCCTCCGCACTCAGATCCCTCCGCACTCAGATCCCTCCGCACTCAGATCCCTCCGCACTCAGATCCCTCCGCACTCAGTTCCCTCCGCACTCAGATTCCTCCGCACTCAGATTCCTCTGCACTCAGATCCCTCCGCACTCAGATCCCTCCGCACTCAGATCCCTCCGCACTCAGATCCCTTTGCACTCAGATCCCTCTGCACTCAGATCCCTCCGCACTCAGATCCCTCTGCATTCAGATCCCTCTGCACTCAGATCCCTCCGCACTCAGATCCCTCCGCACTCAGATCCCTCCGCACTCAGATCCCTCCGCACTCAGATCCCTCCGCACTCAGATCCCTCCGCACTCAGTTCCCTCCGCACTCAGATTCCTCCGCACTCAGATTCCTCCGCACTCAGATCCCTCCGCACTCAGATCCCTCCGCACTCAGATCCCTCCGCACTCAGATCCCTTCGCACTCAGATCCCTCTGCACTCAGATCCCTCCGCACTCAGATCCCTCTGCACTCAGATCCCTCTGCACTCAGATCCCTCCGCACTCAGATCCCTCCGCACTCAGATCCCTCCGCACTCAGATCCCTCCGCACTCAGATCCCTCCGCACTCAGATCCCTCTGCTCTCAGATCCCTCCGCACTCAGATCCCTCCGCACTCAGATCCCTCCGCACTCAGATCCCTCCGCACTCAGATCCCTCCGCACTCAGATCGCTCCGCACTCAGATCCCTTCGCACTCAGATCCCTCTGCACTCAGATCCCTCCGCACTCAGATCCCTCCGCACTCAGATCCCTCTGCACTCAGATCCCTCTGCACTCAGATCCCTCCGCACTCAGATCCCTCCGCACTCAGATCCCTCCGCACTCAGATCCCTCCGCACTCAGTTCCCTCCGCACTCAGATTCCTCCGCACTCAGATCCTCCGCACTCAGATCACTCCGCACTCAGATCCCTCCGCACTCAGATCCCTCCGCACTCAGATCCCTTCGCACTCAGATCCCTCTGCACTCAGATCCCTCCGCACTCAGATCCCTCTGCACTCAGATCCCTCTGCACTCAGATCCCTCCGCACTCAGATCCCTCCGCACTCAGATCCCTCCGCACTCAGATCCCTCCGCACTCAGATCCCTCCGCACTCAGATCCCTCTGCACTCAGATCCCTCCGCACTCAGATCCCTCCGCACTCAGATCCCTCTGCACTCAGATCCCTCTGCACTCAGATCCCTCTGCTCTCAGATCCCTCCGCACTCAGATCCCTCTGCACTCAGATCCCTCCGCACTCAGATCCCTCCGCACTCAGATCCCTCCGCACTCAGATCCCTCCTCACTCAGATCCCTCCGCACTCAGATCGCTCGGCACTCAGATCCCTTCGCACTCAGATCCCTCTGCACTCACATCCCTCCGCACTCAGCTCCCTCCGCACCCAGATCCCTCTGCACTCAGATCCCTCTGCACTCAGATCCCTCCGCACTCAGATCCCTCAGCACTCAGATCCCTCCACACTCAGATCCCTCCGCACTCAGTTCCCTCCGCACTCAGATCCCTCCGCACTCAGATTCCTCCGCACTCAGATTCCTCCGCACTCAGATCACTCCGCACTCAGATCCCTCCGCACTCATATCCCTCCGCCACTCAGATCCCTTCGCACTCAGATCCCTCTGCACTCAGATCCCTCCGCACTCAGATCCCTCTGCACTCAGATCCCTCTGCACTCAGATCCCTCCGTACTCAGATCCCTCCGCACTCAGATCCCTCCGCACTCAGATCCCTCCGCACTCAGATCCCCTCCCGCACTCAGATCCCTCTGCACTCAGATCCCTCCGCACTCAGATCCATCCGCACCCAGATCCCTCTGCACTCAGATCCCTCTGCACTCAGATCCCTCCGCACCTCAGATCCCTCCGCACTCAGATCCCTCCGCACTCAGATCCCTCCGCACTCAGATCCCTCCGCACTCAGATCCCTCCGCACTCAGTTCCCTCCGCACTCAGATTCCTCCGCACTCAGATTCCTTTGCACTCAGATCACTCCGCACTCAGATCCCTCCGCACTCATATCCCTCCGCACTCAGATCCCTTGCACTCAGATCCCTCCGCACTCAGATCCTTCTGCACTCAGATCCCTGTGCACTCAGATCCCTCCGTACTCAGATCCCTCCGCACTCAGATCCCTCCGCACTCAGATCCCTCCGCACTCAGATCCCTCCGCACTCAGATCCCTCTGCACTCAGATCCCTCCGCACTCAGATCCCTCCGCACCCAGATCCCTCTGCACTCAGATCCCTCTGCACTCAGATCCCACTGCACTCAGATCCCTCCGCACTCAGATCCCTCCGCACTCAGATCACTCCGCACTCAGATCCCTCCGCACTCAGATCCCTCCGCACTCAGATCCCTCCGCACTCAGTTCCCTCCGCACTCAGATTCCTCCGCACTCAGATTCCTCCGCACTCAGATCACTCCGCACTCAGATCCCTCCGCACTCATATCCCTCCGCACTCAGATCCCTTTGCACTCAGATCCCTCTGCACTCAGATCCCTCCGCACTCAGATCCCTCTGCATTCAGATCCCTCTGCACTCAGATCCCTCCGTACTCAGATCCCTCCGCACTCAGATCCCTCCGCACTCAGATCCCTCCGCACTCAGATCCCTCCGCACTCAGATCCCTCCGCACTCAGTTCCCTCCGCACTCAGATTCCTCCGCACTCAGATTCCTCCGCACTCAGATCACTCCGCACTCAGATCCCTCCGCACTCATATCCCTCCGCACTCAGATCCCTTCGCACTGAGATCCCTCTGCACTCAGATCCCTCCTTACTCAGATCCCTCTGCACTCAGATCCCTCTGCACTCAGATCCCTCCGTACTCAGATCCCTCCGCACTCAGATCCCTCCGCACTCAGATCCCCCCGCACTCAGATCCCTCCGCACTCAGATCCCTCTGCTCTCAGATCCCTCCGCACTCAGATCCCTCCGCACTCAGATCCCTCCGCACTCAGATCCCTCCGCACTCAGATCCCTCCGCACTCAGATCCCTCTGCACTTAGATCCCTCTGCACTCAGATTCCTCCGCACTCGGATTCCTCCGCACTCGGATTCCTCAGCACTCGGATCCCTCCGCACTCAGATAACTCCGCACTAACATCCCTCCGCACTCAGATCCCTCCGCACTCAGATCCCTCCGCACTCAGATCCCTCCGCACTCAGATCGCTCGGCACTCAGATCCCTTCGCACTCAGATCCCTCTGCACTCAGATCCCTCCGCACTCAGATCCCTCCGCACCCAGATCCCTGTGCACTCAGATCCCTCTGCACTCAGATCCCTCCGCACTCAGATCCCTCCGCACTCAGATCCCTCCACACTCAGATCCCTCCGCACTCAGTTCCCTCCGCACTCAGATTCCTCCGCACTCAGATTCCTCCGCACTCAGATCACTCCGCACTCAGATCCCTCCGCACTCATATCCCTCCGCACTCAGATCCCTTCGCACTCATATCCCTCTGCACTCAGATCCCTCCGCACTCAGATCCCTCTGCACTCAGATCCCTCTGCACTCAGATCCCTCCGTACTCAGATCCCTCCGCACTCAGATCCCTCCGCACTCAGATCCCTCCGCACTCAGATCCCTCCGCACTCAGATCCCTCTGCACTCAGATCCCTCCGCACTCAGATCCCTCCGCACCCAGATCCCTCTGCACTCAGATCCCTCTGCACTCAGATCCCTCCGCACTCAGATCCCTCCGCACTCAGATCCCTCCGCACTCAGATCCCTCCGCACTCAGATCCCTCCGCACTCAGATCCCTCCGCACTCAGTTCCCTCCGCACTCAGATTCCTCCGCACTCAGATTCCTCCGCACTCAGATCACTCCGCACTCAGATCCCTCCGCACTCATATCCCTCCGCACTCAGATCCCTTTGCACTCAGATCCCTTTGCACTCAGATCCCTCCGCACTCAGATCCTTCTGCACTCAGATCCCTCTGCACTCAGATCCCTCCGTACTCATCCCTCCGCACTCAGATCCCTCCGCACTCAGATCCCTCCGCACTCAGATCCCTCCGCACTCAGATCCCTCTGCACTCAGATCCCTCCGCACTCAGATCCCTCCGCACCCAGATCCCTCTGCACTCAGATCCCTCTGCACTCAGATCCCTCCGCACTCAGATCCCTCCGCACTCAGATCCCTCCGCACTCAGATCCCTCCGCACTCAGTTCCCTCCGCACTCAGATTCCTCCGCACTCAGATTCCTCCGCACTCAGATCACTCCGCACTCAGATCCCTCCGCACTCATATCCCTCCGCACTCAGATCCCTTCGCACTCAGATCCCTCTGCACTCAGATCCCTCCGCACTCAGATCCCTCAGCACTCAGATCCCTCTGCACTCAGATCCCTCCGTACTCAGATCCCTCCGCACTCAGATCCCTCCGCACTCAGATCCCCCCGCACTCAGATCCCTCCGCACTCAGATCCCTCTGCACTCAGATCCCTCCGCACTCAGATCCCTCCGCACTCAGATCACTCCGCACTCAGATCACTCCGCACTCAGATCCCTCCGCACTCATATCCCTCCGCACTCAGATCCCTTTGCACTCAGATCCCTTTGCACTCAGATCCCTCCGCACTCAGATCCTTCTGCACTCAGATCCCTCTGCACTCAGATCCCTCCGTACTCAGATCCCTCCGCACTCAGATCCCTCCGCACTCAGATCCCTCCGCACTCAGATCCCTCCGCACTCAGATCCCTCTGCACTCAGATCCCTCCGCACTCAGATCCCTCCGCACCCAGATCCCTCTGCACTCAGATCCCTCTGCACTCAGATCCCTCCGCACTCAGATCCCTCCGCACTCAGATCCCTCCGCACTCAGATCCCTCCGCACTCAGTTCCCTCCGCACTCAGATTCCTCCGCACTCAGATTCCTCCGCACTCAGATCACTCCGCACTCAGATCCCTCCGCACTCATATCCCTCCGCACTCAGATCCCTTCGCACTCAGATCCCTCTGCACTCAGATCCCTCCGCACTCAGATCCCTCTGCACTCAGATCCCTCTGCACTCAGATCCCTCCGTACTCAGATCCCTCCGCACTCAGATCCCTCCGCACTCAGATCCCCCCGCACTCAGATCCCTCCGCACTCAGATCCCTCTGCACTCAGATCCCTCCGCACTCAGATCCCTCCGCACTCAGATCCCTCCGCACTCAGATCCCTCCGCACTCAGATCCCTCCGCACTCAGATCCCTCTGCACTTAGATCCCTCTGCACTCAGATTCCTCCGCACTCGGATTCCTCCGCACTCGGATTCCTCAGCACTCGGATCCCTCCGCACTCAGATAACTACGCACTCACATCCCTCCGCACTCAGATCCCTCCGCACTCAGATCCCTTCGCACTCAGATCCCTCCGCACTCAGATCGCTCGGCACTCAGATCCCTTCGCACTCAGATCCCTCTGCACTCAGATCCCTCCGCACTCAGATCCCTCTGCACTCAGATCCCTCTGCACTCAGATCCCTCCGTACTCAGATCCTTCTGCACTCAGATCCCTCTGTACTCAGATTCCTCCGCACTCAGATCCCTCCGCACTCAGATCCCTCCGCACTCAGATCCCTCCGCACTCAGATCCCTCCGCACTCAGATCCCTCCGCACTCAGTTCCCTCCGCACTCAGATTCCTCCGCACTCAGATTCCTCCGCACTCAGATCACTCCGCACTCAGATCCCTCCGCACTCATATCCCTCCGCACTCAGATCCCTTCGCACTCAGATGCCTCTGCACTCAGATCCCTCCGCACTCAGATCCTTCTGCACTCAGATCCCTCTGCACTCAGATCCCTCCGTACTCAGATCCCTCCGCACTCAGATCCCTCCGCACTCAGATCCCCCCGCACTCAGATCCCTCCGCAGTCAGATCCCTCTGCACTCAGATCCCTCCGCACTCAGATCCCTCCGCACTCAGATCCCTCCGCACTCAGATCCCTCCGCACTCAGATCCCTCCGCACTCAGATCCCTCTGCACTTAGATCCCTCTGCACTCAGATTCCTCCGCACTCGGATTCCTCCGCACTCGGATTCCTCAGCACTCGGATCCCTCCGCACTCAGATAACTACGCACTCACATCCCTCCGCACTTAGATCCCTCCGCACTCATATCCCTCCGCACTCAGATCCCTTCGCACTCAGATCCCTCTGCACTCAGATCCCTCCGCACTCAGATCCTTCTGCACTCAGATCCCTCTGCACTCAGATCCCTCCGTACTCAGATCCCTCCGCACTCAGATCCTTCTGCACTCAGATCCCTCCGCACTCAGATCCCTCTGCACTCAGATCCCTCCGCACTCAGATCCCTCCGCACTCAGATCTCTCCGCACTCAGTGTTAGAATTCAAGAATGATTGAGTAATGAGCCAAGGAGGCTCTATAGTACAAGCATGCAAGGAAGAGAGGAGTGGAGGAGGAGCTAACCCTATTGGCCACTAAGTTAGCCAATGGGTGAGGTGCCTTGTGGAGTAGGAAACCCCACAATTTAGATTGGATATGATTGGTCGGTTTTAGGACCAAAAGTTTGCAAGTGCCAACCAAGGACCAAGACCAAATCGAATCTTGACCAACCACAAAGTGTGGTTGGAGTGTACACCCAGCCCCCCAAGAACATAAGGGACTACGCCTATTTTAGCCTATGAATGTTGTATATAATGTACATTTACAACACAACCCCCCAACATGCTTAAGGCTAGAAGATGTAATTAGGAGGCCGTAAGAACCGGAGGAGGGGTGAGGCGATGGAGACGCAGAAGGAAGGAGTGGGATGCTTGGGGAAGGGCTTTGGTGAAGATGTCTGCAAGGTTGGCCGCCGGGTCGATTTTGCCAAGGCGAATGTGGTTGGCCTCAACGAGATCGCGAATGAAGAAGTAGCGAAGCTCAATGTGTTTGGAGCGCCCATGATACACAGCATCCTTGGTGAGGTGGATGGTGCTGGCATTGTCATACCAGATGGTGGGACAGCGTTGGGGGGCTCCAAGCTCATCAAGGAGGAAGGTGAGCCAGCGTGCTTCTTGCGCGGCCATGGTGGCAGCGTAGAGCTCTGCTTCGCAGGAGGAGAGGGCGACGGCAGAGGAGCGTGTGGACCGCCAGCTGATAAGACCGCTGCCCAGAGAGAAACCATAACCCTGAGAGGATCGCCGATCCGGTTGCGAATCAGCCCAGGAAGAGTCGCTGTAGCCGCTGAGGAGGGGTGGGGAAGGGCCGCCAAGGGTAAGGACATAGTCCTTGGTGCCACGAACGTAGCGAAGGACGCTCTTGGCTGCCTGCTTGTGCTCTTCCGTATGCTTGCCAGCGCCAACTTAGCAAGCTAGGACGCTGATGGGGTAGGCAAGGTCAGGGCGAGTGGAAACCATGGCGAACATGAGAGAACCGATGAGTTCAGGATAAGGATGGGAGGAGGGAGAGGGACAAGAGGGTGGGGAGAGGTGGTGCCCAACCGAGAGGGGAGTGGGCTGGGGGTTGCCGTGCGCCATTTCAAACCGGTCCAAGACCTGCTAGAGGTAGTGACCCTGATAGAGAGAGATGGTGCGGGCGGAGCGGTCGCGAGTGATGGTCATGCCGAGGTAGTGCTGCAGCTCTCCTAGGTCTTTGCACTTGAGACGGCTGCCCAGCTCTGTCTTGACACTCTCGAGCTCGGCAAGATCGGCAGTGAGGAGAATCATATCGTCAACATAGACGATGATGTAGAAGGGGGGGGGGGAGGTGCGGAGGAAGAGGCTGGCGTCAGAGCGGGAGGTGCGAAACCCAAGCTCGGCAAGGGTGGCAGCAAGCTTGGCATGCCATTCCCTGGGTGCCTGGCGGAGCCCATATACTGGTCGGCGCAGCTGCCAGACGGAGTCAGCGGGGTAGGGGAGGAGGAAGCCCGCTGGGCGCTCCATGTAGATCAGTTCACGTAGCACGCCTTGCAGGAAGGCGTTGGAGACATCCATCGAGTGGATCTCCATGTTGAGGCGAGTGGCGAGGTCGAGTACGGCGCGAACGGTAGCAGGTTTGGCGGTGGGGGAGAAGGTGTCGAAGAAGTCAAAGCCATACCGCCGCGTGAAGCCTTGGGCGCAATACCGGGCCTTGTAGACGGGCGGCTCTCTTGGTAGCTGTTTGATGCGAAACACCCACTTCCCCTTCACCACGTTCGTAGAGGAGGGAGGGCGAGGCACATCAATGAAGGAGGAGTTGGCAATAAATGCCTCGAGCTCCTTGATGATGGTGGCGAGCCAGAGCGGGGCGTCGGGGCAAGCCATGGCCTCCTCATACGTGGTTGGGATGAAGGTGGAGGGAGCAGAGGAAAGGGCGAAGACTGGTGTTCTAGAGAGGTCAAAGGTGATGGGAAGGAGGGAGGGGTTAGAGAGGTGGAGGTCAAGGAACTCCTCATGGGAGTCCTCAGAGAGGGAGGTGTGGAAGGCGCGGATGACCGCAGGTGCCGCTACTGGTGCCGCTGCTGGTGCCGCTGCTGGTGCTGGTGCGGATGCCGCTGCTACCGCTACACTCGCTGCTGCTGGCGCCGCTGCTGGTGCCACTGCGGTGGCTGCTGTTGGAGCTGCTGCTGCTGCTGCTGCTGCTGGAGAGGTGGTTGAGGGGGCTGGATGCAAGACAGCCTAGAAGAAGTGGTGAAGGAGGGGGGAAAGAGGAGGAAGGGTAGAGGTAGAGAGGGTAACAGGGGGCGGTGCACCAAGGATACTGTCGCGTGACCTGGTGTGAGAATACCGGGTGAGTATGGTGCGGGGAGTGGGGGAGGGAGGTGAGGGTTGGGAGGGAGGGGGAGGAGGGGCACCAGGGGAGGAGTGAGTGGGGGAGGCAGGGGAAGACAGGGGGTCCGGGTCAAAGATGTCACCAGACGAGGGGGGGGCACCATGGGACTGGGAGGGCGGAGGGGGAGGGGGGGGGAGGATGGGGGGAGGAGGGAGGAGAGGGGGAGGGGTGGTGTCAGACCAGACAAGGGGACGAGTCAGAGGTGGGAGTGGGTTAGTGGACGGAGGAGAGGAATAGTACGGGGTGGATTCGTCAAAGACGACATCTCTGCTGCAAATGAATCGACCGGAAGGGGGGTGCAGGAAAAGATAGTCGGGGGAAGAGGGGTTATGACCAAGGAAGATGCAAGGAAGGGTACGAGGGGCAAGCTTTCCCAGGGAACGAGATCGGTCAGACGGGTGAATGAGGATATATGCCTTTGAGCCCCAGACTCGAAGAGGGGAGACATCGGGTTTGTCCTTTGTCCATAGCTCTGTGGGGGTGGTGGAGGGGAGGAGGGGGTGAGGGTAAAGGTTAGTAAGGAGGGCGGCATGAAGGAGGGCGTAGCCCCACAGAGAAGGGGGGCATGAGGCGTGGACAAGAAGACACCGAGCCGTTTTGGTGATCTCCCGAACACGGCTCTCAGCGACACCGTTCTGCTGTGGGGAGTGAGGGAGGGTGTAAGTCTGAAGAATGCCACAGGAATGGCAATAGGAGGAGATTTGGTTATTAAGGAACTCACCACCACCATCAGAGTGGAGGCGGCGAACAGGGCGCCCAAAGTGGGTGTTTGCCTGTTTGAGCCAGGCAATGATCGCAGTCGGGGCGTCCACCTTTGTCCGAAGGAGAGAGACGGACGAGTACCGACTGTGATCATCGACGAGCACGAGAAGGTAGCGATGGCCTTGGCGAGTGGGGGAGGGGTTAGGGCCCCAGAGGTCCATGTGAACAAGATCAAGTGGCTGGGCAGCAGCGGAGGGGGAGCTCCGGTGCGGCTGCTGCTTGAGCTTGCTCTGAACACAGACGACGCAAGGGGGGGCAGGGGACTTTGGGAGGGGAGGGAGGGAGGAGGGGAGACCGTGGAGGAGACCGGAAGATACAGAGGAGCGCAGAGTGGCGAAGTTGGGGTGACCTAGCCTGTGATGGAGGAGGATGGCAGGGTGGGAGAGGGAGCGACATGAGCAGTCAGAGTCAGGGGGGCGAGGGGGGACGGGTGGGTTAGTGGGAGGGAGGGCAGGAGGGGGGGGGGAGGAGGGGGGGGGGAGGCAACTTGGAAGGTGAGGGGGCGAGGAACCCGAAGGGTGTACAGATGGGAGCGGGGACAGTAGGGAATGCGGGAGAGGAAGCGACCTGTGGAGGTTTGGTAAAGGTCACAATGGTTAGCACCACCTGGGGTGACAGTTGTGATCATGGATTGTTGGAGGGACCTTTGGGAGAGGAGGTTGGTGCGAAGGGAGGGAATGTGAAGACTTGTGACAGTACCTGAGGGAAAGAGAGGACAGGGAAGGGTGGACGTGTTGTGACAGGGGATGGAAAAGCTGCTATCAGCGCCGAGGAGGGACGTGGGAGTGGGGAGAGGATGGAGTTTGCCGGCATCGCGAAAGACATTGTAAGTGGCTCCACTGTCCAAGACGAACTCAAGGGTGGAGGAGGGTGAGGCGGAGTACTGAATTGAAGTTTCATTAATAGCAGAGGCATACATAGGGGATGCGACAGAAGGAGACTGACTAAGCAGACCAACAAAGCCAGAGGAGGGAAAGGGGGTCACAGTGCCACCAGTAGACGGTGCAGGGGATGGACCGGAGAGGTGGGCCGCGGAGGCCGCATTCCCGGCGGTCCAGCCGGGAAACGACTACTGCTGGGGGACAGGAGGAGGGAGGAGAGGAAGCTGGGGCTGGAGGTCAAGCTGCTGCTGAAGCTGCTGCTGGAGCTGATGAAGCTGCTGCCCGTACTGCTGCGGCCCCTGCTGCTGGACACTCGGGTGCTGCTGCTGCTGCTACTGGTGAGAGGGGAGAGCAAAGGCCTGGTGGGCATGGGAGGATGAGGAAGGGGCGTAAAGGGGAGAGGTGCGGACATCGAGGGGAGTGGGGGGGGGGGTTGAGGGCGGACCAGCGAGGAGGGGTGCCAGAGTTCCCGCGAGCGAACCACTCATCACTGAGTGCCTTGAAGCACGTCTCAGTCGCATGAGTGGTATGGTTGCAGCGTTGGCCTCGGGTGGGGCCATAGAGGGGAAGATACTGACAGGGTGGGAAGGCCGCTGCTGCACCACGACCCGCACCACCACGACCGCCAGAGCCGCCTCAACCACCACCACGCCCACCTCCACGCCCCGCTCCACGCCCGCCTTTGCTGCTGCGCTGCTGTGCTGCTGCGGCAGTGGAGGAGGAGTGGCGCAGGATTTCAGCGTCAGTGGTGATGATCCATTGCGCAACTTGAGCGGGAGTGTCATGCTTGGAGAGGAGTTGCATGTATGCCAGATTATGGGCATCGAAGGCAGGAGTGAGACCCTCGAGAAGGTGGCAGCAGATGACGGTTTCAGGGTAGACAACACCGAGCTGCAAGGCGGCGAGCGAGGTCAAGGACGCGGCGAGTAAAGGCAGCTGCGCCGGCGGTGGAATCCATGGTGATGGATCCGAATTCCTTAATGAGTGCATAGAGAGTGGCGATGTCCTGTTGGTCAAAGAGGTCGACAAGCAGTTGCCACAGGTGGGAGGAGGAGGTGGGGGAGAGCTCTCGTTTGAGGGAGGAGGGGATGGTGGCGAGGAGGATAGCGAGGGCTCGACGATCAGTAACGCGCCACGCAGCGATATCAGTGGTGTAGGTGGTGAGGCGGGTAGTGTAAGTGGCGATCTGGGCTTGGTATTCACGGTGGCGGGCAGCAGCACTGTCGTAGATGCGCTTGTCATCGTCGTAGCGCAGTTGGCGGCGAAGGTGGTCGTTGAGTGAGGTGCGATAGGCACAAATGGCAGACTCCACGCTTTGTGGGTTGTGAACATCCGGCGCGAAGGAGGGGGGATCACCAGGAGGCTCGGGCTCGGGTCCGGGCTCATCGGGAGCAGGTCCAGTGGGGGCGGAAGGGGCGATGGGCTGGAGTCCACCCTCCTCCTGGAACACGACGGAGCGAAGGGTATATCCACTGAAGATGACCGAGGAGAGCAATACCTCGACGGAGTGAGCATAGGAGTGCCAGTTGGCGGCCGAGTTGTCGCCCAGCAGCTCGAGAGCGTCAATGGTCGCTAGATCGACCGATAAGTCCGACGACGCCATGACGGCGGAGGGGTGAAGGCGCCGCTGCTGATGCCGCTGCTGCCGGTGCTGGTGCCACTGCTGCTGCCGCTACCGGTGCCGCTGCTGCTGCCGTTGCTGCTGCCACCGCCGATGCCGCTGCTGCTGCCGCCGCCGATGCCGCTGCTGCTGCCGCCGCCGATGCTGCTGCTGCTGTCGTCGTCGATGCTGCTGCTGCTGCCGCCGCTGCTGCCGCTGCCGGTGTTGCTGCTGGAGCCGCCACTGGAGCCACTGGTGCTGCCGCTGCTGCTGCCGCCGTTGATGCCTGTGCTGGTGGTGCCGCCACTGCTGCTACTTCCAGTGCCGCTGCTGGTGCCGCCACTGCTGCTGCTGCTGGTGCCGTTAAGGGTGGAGTAGGGGGAGGAGGTAGGGGGGGGAAGAGAGGCTGGTGCGGAAGTGTGGGGAGGGGCGCGGGTGTGGGGCAGGATAGGGGGAGGAGGGAGGATTAGGGTTGCGGGGCTGTGGAGGTCGCGGGCAGACGAACGCGACGGCGCGCAGGTCAGCCGCGGCTCCGCGCCAGCCGTCCGCGTCGGCGCAGGGTCGTCGGCAACCGCGCGCTGGCCGTCCGCGTAGGCGCGCGGTTCGTTCGTGGCCGCGTGATGGCCGTCCGCGTCAGCGCGCGGCTCGTCGGCGGTCGCGCGCTGGCCGTCCGCGTCAGCGCGTGGGTCGTCGGCGGTCACTCGCTGGCCGGCCGCGTTGGCGCGCAGGTCGCTGGCGACAGCGCGCTGACCGTCCGCGGAGGCACGCAGGTCGTCCGCGGCGGCGCGCAGGTCATCCACGTCAGCGCGCTGGTCGCCCGCGACACCGCGCAGGTCGTCCGCGTCGCCGCGCTGGTCGTCCGCGCCGGCGCGCAGATCAGACGCGTTGGCGGGCAGGTTGAGGCGTGGCGACGGGGGGGAGGGTTGCTGCCACGGGGGAGCGGTTTGAGGCCGTGTAAGGACAGGTTGAGACCGTGAGAGGGAGAATTGAGGCCGCGGGAGGGAGGATTGAGGCCGCGGGAGGGAGGATATAGGCCGCGGGAGGGAGGATTGAGGCCGCGGAGGAGGAGTTCTAGGCCGCGAAAGGCTAGATCTGAGGTGCGGGTGGACCAATGTAGGCCATATTCCTCTAGGGTAAAGGAGCGGAGAGTAAATTGCAGTCTAAGGATCAAGGGAAGGTGGCGTGAGCCATTTGGCTCTGAATACCATGTTAGAATTCAAGAATGATTGAGTAATGAGCCAAGGAGGCTCTATAGTACAAGCATGCAAGGAAGAGAGGAGTGGAGGAGGAGCTAACCCTATTGGCCACTAAGTTGGCCAATGGGTGAGGTGCCTTGTGGAGTAGGAAACCCCACAATGTAGATAGGATGTGATTGGTTGGTGTTTGGACCAAAAGTTGGCAAGTGCCAACCAAGGACCAAGACCAAATCCAATCTTGACGAACCACAAAGTGTGGTTGGAGTGTACACCCAAACACCCAAGAACATAAGGGACTACACCTATTCTAGCCTATGAATATTGAATATAATGTACATTTACAACACTCCGATCCCTCCGCACTCACATCTCTCCGCACTCAGATCCCTCTGCACTCAGATCCCTCTGCACTCACATTCCTCCGCACTCAGATCCCTCCGCACTCAGATCCCTCTGCACTCAGATCCCTCTGCACTCAGATCCATCTGCACTCAGATCCCTCCACACTCAGATCCCTCCGCACTCAGATCCCTCCGCACTCAGATCCCTCCGCACTCAGATCCCTCTGCACTCAGATCCCTCTGCACTCAGATCCCTCTGCACTCAGATCCCTCCGCACTCAGATCCCTCCGCACTCAGATCCCTCCGCACTCAGATCCCTCTGCACTCAGATCCCTCTGCACTCAGATCCCTCTGCACTCAGATCCCTCTGCACTCAGATCCCTCCGCACTCAGATCCCTCCGCACTCAGATCCCTCCGCACTCAGATCCCTCTGCACTCAGATCCCTCTGCACTCAGATCCCTCCGCACTCAGATCCCTCCGCACTCAGATCCCTCTGCACTCAGATCCCTCTGCACTTAGATCCCTCTGCACTTAGATCCCTCCGCACTCAGATCCCTCCGCACTCAGATCCCTCCGCACTCAGATCCCTCCGCACTCAGATCCCTCTGCACTCAGATCCCTCTGCACTCAGATCCCTCCGCACTCAGATCCCTCCGCACTCAGATCCCTCTGCACTCAGATCCCTGTGCACTCAGATCCCTCTGCACTCAGATCCCTCCGCACTCAGATCCCTCCGCACTCAGATCCCTCCGCACTCAGATCCATCCGCACTCAGATCCCTCGGCACTCAGATCCCTCCGCACTCAGATCCCTCTGCACTCAGATCCCTCTGCACTCAGATTCGTCCGCACTCAGATCCCTCCGCACTCAGATCCCTCCGCACTCAGATCCCTCCGCACTCAGATCCTTCCGCACTCAGATCCCTCTGCACTCAGATCCCTCCGCACTCAGATCCCTCCGGACTCAGATCCCTCCGCACTCAGATCCCTCTGCACTCAGATTCCTCCGCACTCAGATCCCTCCGCACTCAGATCCCTCCGCACTCAGATCCCTCTGCACTCAGATTCCTCCGCACTCAGATCCCTCCGCACTCAGATCCCTCCGCACTCAGATCCCTCTGCACTCAGATCCCCTCACACTCAGATCCCTCTGCACTCAGATCCCTCCGCACTCAGATCCCTCCGCACTCAGATCCCTCCGCACTCAGATCCCTCTGCACTCAGATCCCTCTGCACTCAGATCCCTCCGCACTCAGATCCCTCCGCACTCAGATCCCTCTGCACTCAGATCCCTCTGCACTCAGATCCCTCTGCACTTAGATCCCTCCGCACTCAGATCCCTCCGCACTCAGATCCCTCCGCACTCAGATCCCTCCGCACTCAGATCCCTCTGCACTCAGATCCCTCTGCACTCAGATCCCTCCGCACTCAGATCCCTCCGCACTCAGATCCCTCTGCACTCAGATCCCTGTGCACTCAGATCCCTCTGCACTCAGATCCCTCCGCACTCAGATCCCTCCGCACTCAGATCCCTCCGCACTCAGATCCATCCGCACTCAGATCCCTCGGCACTCAGATCCCTCCGCACTCAGATCCCTCTGCACTCAGATCCCTCTGCACTCAGATTCGTCCGCACTCAGATCCCTCCGCACTCAAATCCCTCCGCACTCAGATCCCTCCGCACTCAGATCCTTCCGCACTCAGATCCCTCTGCACTCAGATCCCTCCGCACTCAGATCCCTCTGGACTCAGATCCCTCCGCACTCAGATCCCTCTGCACTCAGATTCCTCCGCACTCAGATCCCTCCGCACTCAGATCCCTCCGCACTCAGATCCCTCTGCACTCAGATTCCTCCGCACTCAGATCCCTCCGCACTCAGATCCTTCCGCACTCAGATCCCTCTGCACTCAGATCCCTCCGCACTCAGATCCCTCCGGACTCAGATCCCTCCGCACTCAGATCCCTCTGCACTCAGATTCCTCCGCACTCAGATCCCTCCGCACTCAGATCCCTCCGCACTCAGATCCCTCTGCACTCAGATCCCTCCGCACTCAGATCCCTCCGCACTCAGATCCCTCCGCACTCAGATCCCTCTGCACTCAGATCCCCTCACACTCAGATCCCTTCGCTCCGCACTCAGATTTCTCCGCAAACCATCCTGCAACCCCTCCTGCGACTCCAGCACCTCTATCTGCACTGCCAGACAGAGAGAGTACATGCTCTTGGGTGCTCTCCCCCCTCCTCCTCTTCTCTCGTCTCTTCCACCTCCCTTTCCTCTCCCCAATTTGGAGGGCCGTGCTACAGATTTCCTTGCTACTGGTTACTGGCATGCGGTTACTGGTCCCCCGCCCACTTTCCCCCCTGCCTCGCTTGTTGGCCCAATGCTTCCCCACCCAACCGGTCCTCCCTTTCCCCCGCGTTTCCCCCTGTGCACGCCCCACGTCCCTCTGCGCCTTCCCCGCACCAGCAACCTTGCTGTGGCGAACGGGCCAGCCCAGTGCTCCGCCTCCCAGCCCGACGCGCCTCCCCGCCGCCGCGAGTCACAGCCACGGCGGGAGAGGGAGGTGGGGAAACGCTCGCAACGGGAGGGGTTTCGCGGGCGCCGATGCGGCGGAGTGGGCAAAATGGGCGGCCCTTTGCCGTGTGATCGAAAGGAATCGATGCCGCGCCACGCCACCTGCATCCACGCTGGCACCACCCCCGTCGGTGTGTTCCAAGTGATTTCAGGTCCAGAAACCGTGCTAGTGATATCGCCACCGTACGATGATTAGCAATTATGTCGTGCGCAGAATCATCAGCCGTACGATCAGTATACAAGCCCTCTAGGAATGCCTCTCGCGGCAGGTTCTTCAGGCCGTTCATGGCCATCCGTTCGGTCCAGCTCATCGCCGTTCAAAGCGATACGAGCAGGTGCATCCCTGGGAGTGCGCTGGGTGACGTGTCCTTCTGCTTTGTAAGGCGTTTCCAGCACGTACGTTTTCATATCGTTGCGGGTCAATCGCTGCACATCGGTTTCTAGTTTTTTTTTCCGTTTTGCATCGTAACGGAGCACGGTCAATCATACAGAATGAGCTTTAAACGACTTGGAAAGAAGTTACGGCGCCAACTGTTGACTGAAAAAATAGTTTAGCATTCCAAAAGGTGTAACACTACCGCACCTGCCACTAGGGAAGCAACACCTGTACCACCACCACGTTTGCCCATAGGGCACACATGTTAAAAGTCGCAGATCAACTGTCGCGACTGTTGACCGATTTGGATCAAGGCTGCAAAGTTTGTCAAACTGTACATGTTATACTTCATTATTTAGGCTGTAGTGGGGTAGCAAATGTAGGGTACAACCCTTTAGGGTTTTCTCTTGTACCAAATTCTCACGATAGTCTCATCATTCCTAGCTACCTATTGAACATGGTATTAAGAGCATATAGGGTCTTAGGACCTTATGACGAATTTTTTTTTTTCGGGCCCACCACTTACCACCTGCCCGTGTCGCGCTACCACGCGCTCTGCCCTACCCCAGTCCCGCGCGCGCCCTGCTAGAAGCACGCACGGCCCGCGCGTCGCCTCTGCTGGCCCGCGCGTCGCCTTAACTCGCCCGCGCGCCACCCTCTAGTAGCCCGCGCGACCCGCCTGCTGTCCGCCCAGCCCGCACGCAGCCCCGCTAGCCCGCGCGCCGCCTGCCTGCTACCCCGCGCGCCCCGAGAGCTGCTTGTCGCGATGCCACACAGCCCCGTGTGTGAAAGAATGAGGAATTAATGCACTACGAAACAGGTCAGTACAACTAGGAAAACCTGAAAGTGTTGTACCCCATATTGTCTACCCGACTACAGCCTACACAGACTATAGTATATAAGTTTGACACACCCCCATAGGCAAAGTGGGGGAGAACAAGAGGTCACAAGACCACTCATGCAAAGCAAAGCAATTTCAGGGTGGATCACAACGTCACCACACAGTCCGAGCACAAGTTCAAGGCCACAAGGCCAGTTCACATGCAAGATCATATATAAAGGTAAACAAGCAAGTGCAGGTATAGAAAGATCACAGTACAAGCAAGGTCAAGAAGTGAGCAAGTGAGGCCAACTAGGCACAAGACCTAGCATCCTACAGCAGCGCTGATGATCACAAGGCGGAAGTGCCTTGGTAAAGATATCAGCAGTGTTGGCCTCAGAGGCCACGTAAGCACGGCGCAGCTGACCACGCTGTTGCAGCTCACGAGCAAGGAAGTAGCGGAGAGCAATGTGCTTCGTTCTGTGCTTCAGTCTGTGCTCCCGACACAAGGCCAGCATGGCCTTGTTGTCTACGTATAGAACTGGAGGAGAACGAGGCGGCTCTCCTAGGTCAGTCAGCAGGTAGGTGAGTCAGCGTAGCTCCTGTGCAGCCATGGCCCCCGCTTAGATCTCAGCCTCACAGCTGGAGCCATGAACAGGAGACGAGCGGGTAGACCGCCACGAAACAGAGCCGGAACCAAGGCTGAAGGTGTAACCCTGTGACGACCACTGCGTAGCCTGGTCGTCTGCCCAAGAAGCGTCTGCATGACCTGTGAGGACCACTGAACGCCGCCCTCCAAGCACTAGCCCCATGCCCGACGTACTGCACAAGTAGCGCAACACACTCTTCGCTGCAGCCATGTGCTCTGGTCAGTGTCTCCCAGGAGCAACATAGCGTGCCAAGATGCTAACAGGGTATGCAAGGTCAGGTTGTGTCCAGGTCATCAGGTACATGAGGCAGCCAACAAGCTCTGGGTACGGGCCACTCGGCTCTACGGACTCATCCGAAGGCAGAGCTGAGAGCGAGTGGCGAGTAGAAAGAGGAGTGGCCTGAGGCGAGAAGTACGTGAAGTCGAAGCGCTGAAGGACCTGCTGCACCATGTGTGACTGAGTCGGAGTAATAGTGCGCTGTGCTCTGTCTCGGGTGATCTGCAAGCCAAGGTAGCTGCGCAGTTCACCTAGATCTGTGCACGTGTGTCTCTTCTGCAGCTCGGACTAAATGTGGGCGAGTCCAGCAGAGTCAGCAGTGGCAAAGACCAAGTCGGGGGGTAGCAGTGCTATAACTTTAATAAAATATAGGAATGCACCTAACCTAGGAAATCAAGCATATCTATGCATGACAAAATAAACCCAAGCTAGATATAGCATAATAAAGTCCATGCAAGCTGGCAAAGCTAGCATAAGCTGTCGTACTCTCACAGTGAGTCCGTATAGATCGCCACAAGCTCACCCCCAAGAGTAGTCACAGTGACAAAGTGGTCTTGGAGGAGAGCGTTACTCACCAAGTTGTTAGAGAACGAGGGGTGGTGGAAACCTGTGAGGGAGCCTGAGGGGGCTGCTGGACACGGGAGAACGGTGGAGGCACGTGCTACGACTGGGCTCCCAGATTGGTCAGCCAGAGAGACCGGGACATGTGCAGTAAGCGATGTGACAGTGGTGCAGTCGCAGAAGTAGCGAGTCACGCCGGGGTCAAGCGTGAAGGTGTGCAAAGCCTCCACAGAAACTGCACCTATGCTACCGCGCTCACTGGCACCTAGACTAGTAGCCTCTGCACTACCAGGGACGCGTCACAGAGAAACCCACTCGCGAAGCTGCTGTGGCGAGAGGGTTTCCTGCTGACGCTGCTGTCGCTGCTGTCCAGTACCTCCAGCACCATAACCTCCACCACCAGGACGGCCTCGCTGACTTGCCCACTCACGAAGCTGCTATGGGAGAGAGTCTCCTGGCGACAAGACAACCGCTGCTGTCCAATACCTCCAGCACCTCCTTTTCCCAAGCTTCAGCACCAGAGCGGCCTCGCCTGCGGCGATAGAGTCTCCGGCTGACGCTGCTGCGGCTGCTCTCCACCGCCAGACGCTGCTACGACCGTGATAGTGGCCATGACAGGCAGTGGCAGTCAGTAGCAGCGGCGCAAGGGCGTCAGAAGCGACTGCTGTAGCTGCAGCTGTAGCAGTAGCGGTAGTCGCTGTGGCTGCAATAGCAGTAGCGACTGTTGGAGTGGCTGTGGAGGCCAGTAGGGTGCGTGGGCAGCAGTGCACGGGCTAGCAGTAGGGCACACGTGCAGCAAGGCGCGCAGGGCGCGGGCAGCGCAGGCACGTGGGCGGTAAATCAACGCGGGCTGCAGGGCAGGGCAGCGCGCGGGTTGCAGTGCTACGCGAGCAAGGCAGCGCACGGGCTGCAGGGCGTGCGGGCAGGCGGGCAGGGCAGCGCGCGGGCTGCAGTGCAGGGTAGCGCGCGGGCTGCAGGGCAGGGCGGGGCGCGGGCTGCAGGGCAGGGCGGGGCGCGGGCTGCAGGGCTGCGCGGGCAGGGCAGCGCATGGGCTGCAGGGCAGGGCGGCGCACGGGCTGCAGGGCAGGGCAGCAAGCGGGCAGGTCGCAGGCAGCTGCACGCCCAGATAGCGCCTAGGGCAGCGCGCAAGCCAGGGCAGGGCAGCGTTTAGGGTGCTATGAGGGCAGGGCAGTTACGATTGGGCAGGGCAGGGCAGGAAAAACGGGCAGTTCGTACGGTTGGTGGGCCCTAACGGAGCAGGCCTACGGAGGGACCTGCTCTGAATACCATGTCAGAACTAGCAGGCAAGAATGATGGACTAGTAGCATGAGATGAGTACAAGTACTAGATCTAACCCTAAAGTGTTGTACTCAGTAGAGGCTACCCCACAACATCCTACAGATATACAAACACAGTTTGACAAAAGTTACACCACATGGCATACGGTATCCTCGTTCATATCAATCCTTCCACGAGAATTGATCCTTGGGTGTGCGTTTGACTGGCGGTGGTGCAGCTGTCCCATTGCGAGGCATGAGCCCCGCACGGTACCCAAACCGTGGCCACGGCTCCTTCTTGTCCGCAAACCCGTACCTCTGCCCGTCCACAATGTACGGCCACTCTGAGCCCTCCTGCGCCACCCGAACCAGGTGCTGAGGGTCGGGTTGAGGGAGGGTCCAGGCTTTGGCGGGGTACTGGAAGGTCTTCTCGGCCTCGGCGTGCATGTGCCACACCCACACATCCGTGGCGTCCCGTGCTATGGGCTGCAGGTATGCGGGCGACGGCAGCAGGCGCGACAGGAACGTCGTCTCCAGATAGCTGCGGGGCGCACGGGAAGGGGTTCATTGGCGGGGTCACAGCATGCACGTGAAAACGACGCAGTGGAAGAGGAATGTGTTGGCGGGAGAGAGTGGTTGTGCATGGCAACATGGTAAGCTGAACATGATGAATGAGCTTCGTACACGCAGGAAGATGTGGTTATGAATGCGTGCAGGTGTGGTGCGAGGAGCGTGGGAGGATGAGATTGTGAGAGGAGCACTGACCCTCCCCAGATGGCCTGGAAGCGAACAGGGTGGCGCGGGTAGCCGGGGATGGAGGTGAGGCGCGTCCACAGCAGACGCGAGCTGCAAGCCCAAGAGGCAGATCATATCAGAGCAGGGAGTGGGAGTGGAGAAGGTTATGAGAGGGAGTCGAGCAGAATGCGTGTTTGACACAGTTGCTCGTTATAGAATGGCATGTCCTATCATCACTTACCCTTCTCCCCAATGTCCCCCCCCTCTATTCCCCCACAATGCACTCTCCACATCACCCACGCCCCTGCCCTCTCTCCATCTCGTCCTCTCACACCCTTCCTCTGGCCATGCCAACCCCCACCCAGCGCGCACCTGAAGGCGAAGCCAGCCATGTCGGAGCAGAAGGAGCGGTAGGCGCCGCCGCGCTTGCCCTTGGGGATGGACCACTCGAACGTCTCCCACCCCACCACGCGCGCCACTCCGTCGCTGGCGCGCTGCACCAAGGGGCGCTCCACAAAGGGGCGCGAGGGCTTGCCGGGGTTGACTGCTGCGTAGTCGGCTGAGAAGAGAAAGCCCACCGGGAACACGCCCACCACCCTGATCGCCCTCACCTCCTCCAACAGCTGCCGCCGCGCACGGGAGGGCAGGTGGGGAATGAGAGATGGGGGAAAGGGGATGGGATGAGTACATGCGGTTTGTGTGGACTGCGAATTGGATGTTGAGCTGAAACAGCAACAGATGGTCGCACACATGGGAAGTACGGGAGCGGAGTTGCGGTAGGAAAGGGAGGGAGGGAGGGAGGGAGGGAGGGAGGGAAGAAGGTGGGGAGGGAGGGAGGGAGGGAGGGCAGCAGCAGCAGTAGCAGCAGCAGTGGGCAGGGTACCTGAGGGGCGTAGACGTTGTCGTCATCAGCAAAGTAGATGACCCCATCCATGCGGTGCGCCTCTATGTGCTGCAGCGCTGCGTTGCGCTGTGCCACCGCCTTGTTCCACTTCGCCATCTCCCTCTGCTCCCCACCAGTATGGCTCGCACACACACACGCTCGCGCACTTGCACACGCACACATCGCACATGCACACACAAACACATGCGTGGGCACACACACCCTCCTCCCCCCACCCCCCACACACAACAAACATGGGAATGGCAGAGATATGTGGCAAGGCCAATCATGTTGGTCACATGTCCTACAACTTCCCCCCCCGATGACTTCCGCGGCCCCTAATACTCTCCTCCACTCACCACAAACATGGCATGGCCCCTTCCCCCCATGCTCCCCCCCTGCTCTTCCCCATGCGCATGGCACACACCGTGCCAGCAGCGAGGTGCAGGAAGTTGACGGTGCGGCACGCGGGGTCCCCATGTGGCAGGCACTGTGCTGCTGTCTGCTTCAGCGCCTGCGCCGTCTCCTCCGTCTGTGCCGCACACCATGGGAGGGTGGGCAGAGTGGGAAGGAGGTGCTGCGAGGGTTGCTTTCATGCTTCAGCACACCCATTTACAAGCACATACCTACAGAAACACACAACACACACGCACACACACAGAATTCCACCAAACACACAGCACACATGCAAGCATGCACACACGCACGCACACCCCCACGCACACAACACACGCACATGACGCACACACAATACCACACACCCACACGTGCACGCACCTTGTTGGCGCCCTCCACCACAATCCACAGCAGCGGGGGGGCAACGGCGCGCAGGGTGTTGGCGAGGTGCGAGAGGTAGAGCGCCTGGTACGCACGCGGGTACGTGGGCGTCACCACCATCACCAGCCGCTTCCCCACCAACTCCCCCTCCGCCCCTTGCTCCCCCGCTCCATACACCGCAGCTGCTGCCGCCGCTGCTGCTGCTGCATCGACAGGATCTGATTCTGCAGGTGCAGTGACGGCAGCGGCGGCAGTAGGTGTTCCCGCTGACCCGCCATTACTGCTGCCACCGCTCTCCCCTGTGGTGGTGGCGCCAAGGAGCGTGGGAGTGGGACTTGCGGTAGCAGGCGCGCGCGCAGGCGTGGGGAGTGCCTTAGCGACAGCAGGTGCAGCAGAGCTGCTGGTGGGCGATGAGGAGGAGGCGGAGGGGGAAGAGCGGAGAGGGAAGGGCGTGACCGTGCCAGTGGTGGTGGCGCTGCTGGTTGCCCCGCCTGCTGCAGTGAGGGGTGGCGGATACACAGGGCGGCGAGGGAGGGGGGAGAGCACATGCGTGGTGAGGGCGGGACTAGCGGACAACGAGAGTGGTAAGAGCGACGTGGAGGATGGGGAAAATGAGGGTCATGCTGGGGTGGTGAGAGGATGCGAGCAGTGTGAGGCAGCGCAAGGGGGCGGACATGCATGGCGGGAAGGGAGAACACGAGAGGAGATTGTGGAGAGGCAGAGCGCGGTGAAGGTTGCCATGGGAATCACGGCCACCCACGGGGAGTGAGTGCACAGGGTGTGCATCAGGGAGGGCACATGTGGGATACAGCAAGTGGTGGACCTCCGTGCGTGTGATCAGTACCTCCGTGCGTGTGATCAGTACCTCCGTGCTCACCGCCTCGTGCTGTCATGTCCCATGTGCCTTGCGCTGACCAACGAAGGTTCAGTAGCCGCCGTCGATACCCCTGCCGTTGCTGCCGCTGCTGCTCGCTTGGCCATGACTGGTGTGGCACGCGTCCTCGCATGTGCTGCTGCACCCTGCCATCGCTGTTCCCACTGCGTGCACGCTTCTCAAAGGTCCCCTGGCCCCCATCGCCTACGCTCAACACCGTATCTCCACTCCTCCTCGCTCCCCGAATCAACCACCCGCGCCCACCACCGTGCCCCACTCCTTGCGAGCGACCCTGTACCGTTTCCTCCCAGCGGCCCGACCCCTCTAATCCATCTGCCCGCACTAATCGCTCTAACCGCCCAGACGGCTCGATGGCCTCCGCGTGCTCCGCCTCGTGGGACTGCGTCGTGTCACTGGACTGCGCTGACGTCACTACCGAGCCCGCTTGTCGCTGCGTGCTGCTCGCTTGTATTGCGTGGAGCGATAGCAGGTGCAGCAGCAGGAGGCGCAACAGCAGCGGAACTAAAGGCGCGTTGAAACAAGGCTGACCGGAGAGTCGCACGCCCATGCTCACTCCTCCAACAAGGACGTCCAGCTCAGCGGCAGCGCCGCCACAGGGTGAAGCTGGTCGCGCGGCGAGGAGAATCGAGGCGCCGCAGCGCGGGAGGGCACGCGGCTGCTGGACTCCGCCGCCCCTTGAGCGCGCCGCGATTCACCTGGTCATCGCTGGCGTCGTCCCCGGTAGTGCTCGATCCCGCACATCACATGCGACAGACGCCTTAGGACAACGCGGCTTATGGAACGGCTGGAGTCGTTGAGCTACGCGCGCACAATCGCAGCTCAATCAAAGGCACTCGGATCCTCGCGGGTGGCGCTGACACTGATCAATAGTTGGCTCACTAGCAGGCGACGGCGGGGAGAGGAATCTGATGTGAAGCGAAGACCACCTGTGGATTTTTTCACCTACTGGCGTACTTCAACCGACTTCGGCAGAACCAGTGCTCTTCTGTGGCGTGCAATCTAGGTTCCCGTTTGTGTGTAAACGCGTATCATTTCTGTACATCAGCAATACTCACGGGTACTAAGGAAAAATTTGCCTATATAAACCAGAGTCTAGTATCCACGCAATGTTTCATTTCCTATCCGATTCATCAGGTCGAGTGCGTTTCTGTGATAAGTATAAGCCCATGTGTCTGATATTGAAGTAGGCAGCGATTGTTTGATAGATAACGAGGACCGTTGAAGACTGGTCATAGCCAGGACAACCTCTACCGTCATCGCCCGGATAGAAGACAGCGTTGAATAGTAGACAGCGTTGAAGTAGACAGGAGTTGTCTATTATCCGGGTGTTTCTTATAAACAGGCTAGCCTCATTATAAGACACCTATTTGTGTGTATGAGTTAAGCCAGTGTGGGGGTTAGGGGCAATTGTATAGCGAGGGGGTATCTTCTAAACGGTTCTTTGTCCATTTATAAGACTTACAAGGGCGTGTTCCTACAGCCCCTTATCAGGCGACCTCTTGTCAGACTTGTGCGGTTCAATGCGATCGAATGTTACCGTAAGCTCCCGGATAGTAGACCCCCCGGAATACAAGACCCTCGGGTCTGTGTTACGGGGGTGGGTCTTTTATTTTGGCAGGTTTTCACTATACCCCCCCCTAGAGGAGTAAACAATACTAGACCCCCTTCCTTATGGTTGTCACTAGTTCATAATGGGAATAAGATGTCTTTTCAAGTGCTTCACTAGCAAGACAAGCTTGACACCAATGCAACCTATTCACGGTTTGCATTTCAGAGATTTAGGGGGCAACAAGGGGTGAAAGGATTGACATGCCTCCCATTGAACAGTAGGGGTTGCTGCACGGGCCACCGTGCAGCCCCTGCGCTCGAGCCGTGCATGTGTCAGGGTGTCGAGGTGGGATGGCACGCTGACGAGCCACAATGCGAACCTCAATGCTGGAATGTGGTAACGTGCGATTTTGGCCAATGAGAAGGCCACAAACTGATTCCCCTATGTGATGTGGCTACATCGCAGAAGTCGCACATGTGCTGCCCAAACAACAGGGAAAAAGAATGTCAAGCATCCTCATCAATGAGGCATTCGATTACGTACACCTTTAAAAATTATATAAATTTAATAAGACCCGGGTACTAAACAATCTTGTGCCGTTGACAAAACCCCCCCCTATTTTTTTTTATGAATTTTACATAAGACCCTAGGGTCTACTATCCGGGAGATTACGGTATTATGCGCGTTTCAGTGCGGTGCGACGCGAATCTGACAAGAGGTTCGCCTGATAAGAGGCCGTAGGAACACGCCCTAAGACACCCTAAACCGTCCCAAATACAAGATAACCCAATCATTTTGAGTAGTGTACGAGATAAGGCATATATGTCTTATATCTGGGCGATGACGGTAGAAATTATGCCTACCCAAGTAAGCGTATTGACAGCTAGACTGGCCTTCATGAAGAAGCACCTTGATTAACAGCTTTCCTTGAATCCCGTACACACATGCAGTACCTCTGGGGTATAACATATGGAGACATTTCATTCTCCTTCTCCTTGCCCGTTCTCCCCTTCCGCCATTCACTAGTATCTTGCTTCTGACGACGACCCTCATCCATCCTTAATTGCTGCCTGCCCTCCCCAACACCCCACCTTGCAACCTCCAACGCGGTCACATTCCCCACTCGCTCCCTCGCCGCCATCCTCTCATCTCCCCCTTCCGCGCCCACCTGTCCCCCTGCCTCCAGCTTGTGCTCGGCCTCTCTGCCCGCCCTCACCAGTGCATGCACCGATGCACGGAAGGACGCCCACCTGTGGGGCAGGGGGAATAGGAGGGAGGGTATTAGAGGCAAGTGCGGGTGGGAGCAGCAGGAAGACTGGCAGCACAGCATGCTGGGAGCAGCAGTACAACGAGCATCTCCACCTACTATTCCCAACCGTCGCCCTCTCTCGCGCCCCATACCCGCTCCCACCCTCCAGTCCCACTTGTTGCCCTACCCCATTGTCCCCCACCCCCCACACGGCACCTGAGGTGAGTGTGGGTGAAGAGCTGGGCGAGGCGGCGCTTGTCGGGCTTGAGCACGCCCGCGTGGCCCGCGTGCAGGTAGCGGCGCTGCCCCGTCACCACGTGCCCGAAGTTGGACCCGTGGGACAGCACCACCAGCGGTGCATGCAGCACTATCAGGTAGTCTATCGCCGCCAGCTGCGACGCGTGGTCCTGGCGGGAGCAGAACGCAAGGAGGGGAGTGCAGGTGGGGGTGAGAACGCGAAGCGGTAGAATGAAGAATGGTCATGATCAAGGAAAGAACCTCACAGCAGCTGAACTGAATGGCGCGCAGGTGGAAATTGGGAGTGTTGCAGGTGAGAAGGGTGTAGAGGGGTTGAGTGGGAGACGGAGAAGTGGAAGAGTGCAGGAGAGAATGGGACGGGGAAGTGGAGCGTTCATGAGCTGGCACAAGCACAAAGAACTGGGACATCCAAGAGTGAAGACACAGCACCATCGCATGCAAATCCTGTTCAAGGCTCTTCTAGAAGCTTCCTCGTTTCCGTCGAAATGCCTTGACAAGCACGTATGACATCCATTGGACTTGGGTTCAGATTCCAATGGCACATGGGAGTCGACCTTACACCTACACACCATGCCAAGCCACCCACACCCTTACAATCATGCTCACACACAACACACACACACACACAACACACACACACACAACACACACACACACACACACACACATACACACACACACGCACTCGCCCACACATGCTTTAGGAAAGGAGACCTGGAAGGGGCGCAGTTGGGCGGGCGAGAGCAGGTGTGCTTTGGTGAGGGTGCGCGGGAAGAGTGCTGTGAAGGCGGTCATGAGGCGCTGTGGGCCGTACAGCTCGCCTGACGCAACAAACACGGGCACAGCTGGTGATATGCCCGCCGCCCTCATGAACAACGCCACCTGCACGCCATGGAGAGACAGAGGCACATGCGCATGGTGAGGACAGAACGATGGGGCATGAGCATGGTTTCACAACATTCCCTTGCCATGTGAGGAGGCAACGGGGATATGAATCACAGCATGGATACGGCAATCAGATACAGCCTTGTTGCCATGGCAGCACGCGACAGCACCTCCAGCGGTGAGAGAGGGCAGTGCCCCGCCTCCCTCAATGATCTCGCTGATTCGCCCTCTGCCCCCCCCTCCCCGCTGCCACTGCTGCCCTTCATCTTGCGTCCCACTATGGATCCTACTTTACTGCCCTGCCCTGCCGCTGCCTGCCCCCCCCATCCCAGCGCAGCCTTGAGCCACTCCCACGCGGCTGCAGCGGGGGAGTGGTGGAAGCGGGACCAAGCGAAGGCGCGGTAGCGCTGCAGGTCGCGGTGCAGCGCGGGCGAGGAGGAGAAGGAGCAGCGTGAGAACGCCAGCATGTCCTTCTCAAACCGCACGTGCACCGCCACATACACCGCCTGCGCCCGCCGCCGTGCTGGGGGGCGGATCCACGGCAGCAGGGGGGCAGGCGGCACGTGGGTGGGCGTGGGCAGGAGAGCGGCAGGCAGTGAGCTGACAGGTGGCCCATTGGAGGAGCGAGCAGAGCGAGCGGCAGTGGCAGCGGCGGCGGTTGCGTGGGCGGAGAGGCGGTGGAGGGCGGTGAGGGCAGCAGTGCGGATGGGCGTGAGGAAGCGCAGCGAGTGGAAGTTGCAGCGACAGCGCAGGCGCTGCAGCGAGAGGGGCAGGCCCCGCGAGGAGAGGCGGTTGGCGAATGGGTTCAGGCGCACTGCTCTGATGGGCGGGGGAGAGTGGCGCGGGACGGGGAGACAAGGGTCACATGAGGAGGAGACGTTGGAAGTAGGGAAAAGGTGGTTGCAACAGGGTATATATGATGGATGTTAGACGTTTGCTCTCAGGCCATAACATGCCCCGCATCTCCATTCCTGCCCTGCACCTCCATTCCTGCCCTGCACCACCATTCCTGCCCCGTGACATGGTACAGGAAGCCCCACCTGCCATGGCGACACTCACCCTATGTCCCTCAGCGCAGGCCCCACATGCGCCACATAGTAGTCCGCACTCGCCCACTGGGGCGGGGAGATCTTGGGCGGCAGCAGCACATAGGGCGGCATCAACGGTCGCCGCCCTGTGGCTAGCCCAGCCGCCACGTGCAGTGAGAGGCGGGTGAGGCGGCGCAGGCGGACGGCAAGGGGCGGCGGAGGGAAGTAGTTGGGCGGCACGTGGAAGGAGTTGGGGGGGAGGGTGGGGACGATGGGGAGGAAGGGGGCGAGGTGCGCGATGAAGAATGGCGCATCAAAGATGTCGGCAAACGTGCTGCCATGGGAGGGCGGGGGGGAGGGGACAAGGGGTGGCAGAGATGGGCAGTGGGAAGGCATGGGTGAGGAAGGGAAAGGTTGGACGAAGATGAGAAAGGGGGGAGGTGAGAGATGAGAAAGATGGAGAGAGGGGAGGTAGCAGAGAAGAATGCAACTCGAGAGGGCGCATGATAAGGCCGAGCAAGGAAAGGTGATGAGAAGAGAGGGAGGTGCAGCAGATAAATGGTGGAGGGGCGTGGGTGCACCTGGAGTCGTTCCACACTCTGTTGAGCAGCAGCGTGGGCAGCACCAGCGTGGCGTTCAGCAGTGCTGCCACCGCCACCGCATTGCACACCTGATGGGGTTGGGCGGTTGGGAGAGAGAGTGTGGGGCAAACCGAGCGGGTCGGTTCCTTGGTCGGTTTCTTTGGTCTTTGGTAACATTATTCAGTTCTTTGGTCGGTTTCTCTCCTAACCGAGTGGGAGAGAGAGCGAGAGAGAGAGAGAGAGAGAGAGAGAGAGAGAGAGAGAGAGAGAGAGAGAGAGAGAGAGAGAGAGAGAGAGAGAGAGAGAGAGAGCTAGATCCATGCTTTACTTCCACAGCACTCACCAGCGGAAGAGGAGTCAGACAGGGGGATCCCCACGGACCCCTGCTATTCGCGGCGTCTATCCAGCAGCACCTCAGGCACGTGGCAGCGGAGCACCCGGAAGTTACCGTCCTCGCGTACGCAGACGACATAACCATGATTGGACCCGCGACGGCGACGCTAGACGCGCTAAGGGAGCTCACACCGCTACTAGCACAGGATGGCCTCACCTGCAACTTTATGAAATCGTTGGCGTGGTCCTCCATGCCGCTTGGAGGTGTCGTGCTCCCCGAAGGCCTCCCCCACACCCACGAGGGGGTACGGGTGTTGGGAAGTCCTGTGGGGTCGCAGAGCTCCTGCTCTGCCTTTGTCCGCAGTACCCTGGCAGACGCGGCAGCCCCCTTGGGTTCTCTGGCGTCCATCCACCCACAACATGCCCTCCTGCTACTGTCCCGTTGCATCAGCCGCAGAATCGGCTACCTGCTACGCACTACCCCAGCAGACGTCTTACCCCTCTCGGAATGGCACACATGGTGCTCCGAACTACTGCACACGGCCTTGACCGCCGCCAGCATTCAACCGCCACGCCGAGAAGCCGAGTTCAACTTCTTGCTCCGACAAGCAACCCTTCCAGTCGCCCTGGGCGGGCTGGGACTTACAGACCCCACAACAGAAGCAGCACCGGCCTACCTGGCATCAACGACGGAGGTGCTACGACTGCTCCGCTCCCTTGACCTACCAGCAACCGTGGCACTGGGGGCCAACAACAACACCCTGCAGCCGTCCGCAGCGCACTCGGTAACCATCCAGGACATGGAGGGGCGCCTGCCACCGCTGGCGCTACAAAACCTCCGGGAGGAGCAGCAAACCCCGTCCCAAGACCAGCTGCAACGCGCCCTCTCTCAGGAGGTGCACGCGGCAAAGGCCGACGCCTTGACAGAGGAGTCACGCACCATCCAGTCAGCCCCCGAGATGGGTCACTCACTCCGCCTCATCAGCCTGAGAGGGGAGGGAGCGGGAGCATGGCTGCAGGCCCTACCTTTGACCCCGGACCTTTGCTTCTCACCGGGACAATTCCGAGCAGCCCTGGCCTTCCGCATGGGCATCCGCCAGAATGTACCCACTGTGTGCGAGTGTGGAGAACTCGTAGCCGACTGCAGCCTACCCAACCACCTACTCCGCTGCAGCACAGGCCCCGACAGGACACGCACACACAACCAGCTAGCTTTTGCCGTGGCTAAAATGGCAAGGGAAGCAGAGCTGGTGGTATACCTGGAGAACGCCATGTACTCACCGCCGGATGACCCGAAGAAAGCCGATGTGATTGTACGCGACCCGGACAGTGGAGAGACTTGGATCACAGACACGACTATCACCGACCCTGTGCTGCAGAACCGGGACCCCACAGCCCGCAAACCCCCAGGCTGGGCTGCTAGAGAGGCACAGAGGCGGAAGGAGAGGGAGTACTACCGACACACGGAACACGTGGTGTTCTGCGCCCTAGCCGTCGAGACCTACGGGGCAAACGCGCCCACCACGACTGCGTTCCTGAAGCTGCTGGCCACAGCAGCAGCTAGGAACCGGTTCAGGGCCAACCCCCGGGCGAAATCGGCCAAGAAGATGGCCTGCCACTTCAGCCAGCGCTGGTCAGTGGCCCTCCAGCGCTCCCAGGCGAATGCCCTGCACACCAAGGCCAGGGCTGGGATCGAGGCAGCGCACCCCCAGATGGCAGCGGACCCCTGGCCGCTGCACCTGGGGGACATCCTCCACACGCTGGAGGGCTAGAGGGTCACTCAGGGGGGAGTGAAGAGTGGTGAGTTTTGGGGCTTAAGGGATGGAAGTTATCATGGATAGCACCGCATGTTTGTACCCCTGCTGAATTAATACAAAGGACCGTTTGAGAGAGAGAGAGAGAGAGAGAGAGAGAGAGAGAGAGAGAGAGAGAGAGAGAGAGAGAGAGAGAGAGAGAGAGAGAGAGAGAGAGGACTTCGCACCCAGCCCTCTTCCTCTTCCCTCGGCCCTCTTCCTCTGAGCCTATTTAAGGGCCCTTGGTGCCTTCTTCTCCTCATTATTTCGTGTGTTCTCAGTTTTCCGCGGCTGGAGAGAGCGAGAGAGAGAGAGGACTTAGCACCCAGCCCTCTTCCTCTTCCCTCGACCCTCTTCCTCTAAGCCTATTTAAGGGCCCTTGGTGCCTTCTTCTCCTCATTATTTCGTGTGTTCTCAGTTTTCCGCGGCTCGCGCCGGCGGCCTTCGGCCGCGCGTTTCTGGTGGCAAGACACAAAACGGAGGATCGGCTTATATAGGGCACACACACACACAAAGGCAAGGAGCTGGGCAGGAGCAAGAGGCGCGGCATGCAATTCTACACACGGCGGAGGCCTACATCGTGTACGGCTCCGCCCCCTCCACCTCAAGCATCGAGCGCATGCACGCCGACAACGCAAGAAGGAGATGCGCCGACGACTGGAGCGTGTCCAAGGGGGTCCCGGCTTGAGCAGCCCCTACAAGATCCCCCACGTGGCGGGGGAAAGTACGGGCTAAGGGAGCTACCCCGGCGGGCGCGTCCGACACGGGTGCCAACGGCGACTCGAGTGATTCTGCCAAAGTCACGCAGGATCCTCGGGTCCCTGGACCAAAACTGCTCGAAAAGCTCCTCGTGGCCCCACACACCGCCAGCTGCAAGTTCGCCACCACCTCGCACGCCTCCGCCAGATTCAGAACCCGGCACATGGTCAGCATGGGGTCTCTCCCCGCGCGAGTGGGGAGAGGTGCAGTCTGCGCTTCGCGCGGAAACGCCGCCGGCCAGCCAGGAGTCCGGCCAACAGCCAAGCGCGGCACAGAGAAGCCGGGAACCTGACGGGGGGTGCGGAACTGACCCCCGCGCGCGGGCTGATACTCACGCAGCATCGGCGCACGCAGAGGAGCGACCTGGCTGGCCTGGGTCCGCGGCGAAGGGGGACCGTTGGTCACCTCAATATGGACGTGAGTCGGCGCCCCACTCGCCCGGGCCTGCCTCACCACCTCCACGAACGTGTCCGCAGCATGATCGAGGGCTGGATCAGGCTGGTTGCCATTCCCGCCTCGCCCTCCGCCCTTCCGCCAGCCCCGCCGTCCCCCGGAACCAGCCGAATGTGGACGCGGGGGGGACTGCTCGCGGCGACCCGAATCCCAGCGACGACCAGGCGACCCCCTCCCCCGCGTCGCCGGAGATCGCGGAGGAGAACGTTGCGCGGGGGATCGCGCTCGCGGTGAGCGCTGGCCTGCCTGACCACGAGGGGATGGGCGGCGAGAAGAGCGAGGACGTGCAGGAGAACGCTTACCCCCCTCCCCGCGCTGATAGTGCTCGCGACGCTCAGGAGAAGGGCGGCGAGGAGAGGGCGGCTGTTGAGTGAGGGTGCCGCAGAGGCGAGCACCCGCGCTCCTGCCGCGGCTGACCGTCCGGGCGGTTCGACGCAACACGAGCAGGCGCCCACGAATACTCCGGCGAGGCGGGGCGCGCGGCAGGACGATGGGGAAGCGTTTGAACCCGCTCGAAGTGGTGCACGAGCTCGCTCGCGGAGGGGTGCGCAGGGAGACGCGGACGAGGCCCGGCAGGCGCAGCGTAGTTCTCTCTCTCAAACGGTCCTTTGTATTGATTCAGCAGGGGTACAAAACATGCAGTGCAATCCATGATAACCTCCTTCCCTTAAGCCCCTTAGCTCACCCCTCTTCCCCCCCCCCCCCCTGCGTGACCCTCTAGCCCTCCAGCGTGTGGAGGATGTCCCCCAGGTGCAGTGGCCAGGGGTCCGCTGCCATCTGGGGGTGCGCTGCCTCGATCCCAGCCCTGGCCCTGGTGTGCAGGGCATTCGCCTGGGAGCGCTGGAGGGCCACTGACCAGCGCTGGCTGAAGTGGCAGGCCATCTTCTTGGCCAATTTGGCCAAGGGGTTGGCCCTGAACCTGCTCCTAGCCGCTGCTGTGGCCAGCAGCTTAAGGAACGCTGTCGTGGGGGGCGCGTTTGCTCCGTACGTCTCGACGGCCAGGGCGCAGAACACCACGTGTTCGTTGTGCCGGTAGTAATCCCTTTCCTTCCGCCTCTGTGCCTCCCTTGCAACCCAGCCTGGGGGTTTGCGGGCTGTGGGGTCCCGGTTCTGTAGCACAGGGTCGGTGATAGTCGTGTCTGTGATCCAGGTCTCTCCACTGTCTGGGTCACGCACGATCACATCGGCCTTCTTCGGGTCATCCGGTGGTGAGTACATTGCATTCTCCAGGTATACCACCTGCTGCGCCTCCCTCGCCATTTTTGCCACGGCAAAGGCCAGTTGGTTGTGTGTGCGCGTTCTGTCCGGGCCTCTGCTGCAGCGGAGTAGGTGGTTGGGTAGGTTGCAGTCGGCCACGAGCTCTCCACACTCGCACACGGTAGGTATGTTCTGTCGGATGCCCATGCGGAAGGCCAGGGCTGTTCGGAATTGCCCTGGTGAGAAGCAGAGGTCTGGGGTCAGGGGTAGGGCTTGCATGCAGCCATGCTCCCGCTCCCTCGCCTCTCAGGCTGATGAGGCGGAGCGTGTGGCCCATCTCGGGGGCTGACCTGATTGAGCGTGATTCCTCTGTCAGGGTGTCAGCCTTTGCCGCGTGCACTTCCTGAGAGAGGGCCCGCTGCAGCTGGTCTTGGGACGGGGTTTCTTGCTCCTCACGGAGGTATTGCAGCGCCAGCGGCGGCAGTCGTCCCTCCATGTCTTGGATGGTGACTGAGTGTGCCGCAGACGGCTGCAGGGCGTTGCTGTTGCTCCCTAGCGCCGCGGTTGCTGGCAGGTAGAGTGAGCGGAGCAGGCGTAGTGCCTCTGTCGTTGAGGCCAGGTAGGCTGGTGCTGCTTCTGTTGTGGGATCTGTGAGGCCCCAGTCCACCTAGGGCCACTGGGAGGGTTGCTTGGCAGATGAGAAAATTGAACTCGGCTTCGCGGCGGGGTGGTTGGATGCTGGCGGCAGTCAGGGCGGTGAGCAGTTCGGCGCACCACGCGTGCCATTCCGAGAGGGGAAGGACATCCGCTGGGGTGGTGCGCAGCAAGTAGCTGATTCTGCGGCTGATGCAGCGGGACAGGAGCAGGAGGGCGTGCTGTGGATGGATGGATGCTAGGGAGCCCAGGGGTGCCGCCGCGTCTGTCAGAGTACTGCGGACCAGGTCAGCGCAGAAGCGCTGTGACCCCACGGGACTTCCCAACACCCGTACCCCCTCATGGGTGAGTGGGAGGCCCTCGGGGAGCTCGTCACCCTCAATGGGCGTCGTGGACCACGCCGACGATTTTCTGAGGTTGCAGGTGAGGCCATCCTGTGCGAGCAGCGGCTTCAGCAACTTAAGCGCGCCGAGCGTTGCTGTCGCCGATCCGATGATGGTGATGTCATCTGCGTATGCTAGGATCATGACTTCTGGGTGCTCTGCTGCTGTGCGTCTGAGGTGCTGCTGGATTGATGCCGCGAACAGCAGGGGTCCGAGGGGGTCCCCCTGCCTCACCCCCCTTCCGCTGGTAAGTGCCGTCGTGCTCAAGCGGGGATCGGTCAGCAGCTGAGAAGGCGTTGTGTAGAAGGAGCGGGTGAAAGGTATGAGCGGTGCTAGCGGGGTGTTGGCGAGTGTGTTGAAGAACGCTTTCCTCTCTACGAAGTTGAAAGCGTTTTCAATGTCGAGTTGGAGGACTGGGCTGGAAGGTTGTGAAGAGGTGAGGTCTCTGACTGCATGTATAACGAACTCAGCTCCGCCTGGGACTGCCACACCGAATTGTTGGGGTAAGAAAAATCGCCTTGTTTCTCCTTGCAGTTCCGAGAGTGCCACCTTTGCTGCCAACCGGAGTAGGGATTCCCCTATTGCAATAGGGCGTACCCCCCCCCCTGGTTTCGCAAAGGCAATGAGGCGGGATGGCGAGAGTAGTGCTGCAACCTCGATGGAAAGATTCGTGGAGAGAAGATGTGTTACGGCGGAGTGTAGGTGCCCCAGCACTTCGATGTTGCTTAGGGCTGGGTCGCGGTAGTGTTCAAATGTTGACCCGGATGGACCAGCCCCAACTCCGTTGGGGCAATCCCCAAGGACGTCTGAGAAACTTTCCGCGGTGCACGAAAATTGCGTGGGTGTTGTGTAGGTGTGGACCCAGTCGGGCAGCTCAACTTGGGATTGGGGATGTTTCAATTCCAACTGCTGCAATGTTGCGATCGTCGCAGGGGCCGCTGGCGAGGGTGAAAGGGCTGCCAACGCTTTTCGCAAGTTACCCCGTTTCACCAACCCCTCCACACGTGAGCAGATTCCCAGGGGGTCGTTTTGGTGCTGAGGTGGCTCAGCTTGGTGTAGGGACCCCACGTAGTCACTGTAGAGCTGGTTCCAGTGGCCACATCTGAATAGGTGCATCTGCTCTCGCAGCACCTTCCACTTAGAGCTAGACCTCTTGCTAAGTCGTAAGGTGAGACGTGGCAGGAACATGAGGACCCGCCACGCTCCCGCGCAGTTGGGCAGTTTGGAGATCCGTAAGAGGGCGGCCAGCATACAGGTGGAGTAGTCGCTTAGTATCTGCGGCAGCAGGCGGCGGACAATAGGCAGGTGGGTGGTTGACGTTAGGGTTGAAGAGTCCCAGCTCGTCGCGATCTCAAAGAGATCCTCCCTCGATGCCAGCTGGGACGCTGACAGGGCTTGGTCCGGAGGGGGTTGGGGTCTGCGGTTCTGTCGGCGTCTAGAATCCCTCTCCTGCTGCTGCGCCTGGTCCTCCCCCGCTTCCGCGAGAGGTGAGTCGAGGTTGTCGGGTTGCCTCAGATCTGACGGTACATATTCGTCGCCGCTCCCTTCTGCGTTTCTATCACCGATTCTCATTGCTTGCGCTGTCGTTCCCCCTCTCCCCCCACGTCTAGCAAACGACTGGCGCGTGACTCGTTCCGCCGGCTCCCCCAACCAGATTGGGCTCGGTAGTTGGCGCGGATTCCCCCTCGCCGCTTGGCCTGCACTCCGCTGTCCTCCGCGCGCTCCTCAACCCCCGCCTCTCCCCCGCGTGCTTCCCCGTCCGCTCCTCGGAGTGGCTGCCACAGGTGCCGCCTGTTGCGCCTGGGAGATCGGCGTCGTCGGCTCCTCTTGTGGCAGTGGAGCGCCCTGAGCGCTCGCTGATGGATTTCCTCGGCGCTCTGGGCCGCGACTGCACCGCGGAGAGCGATCCCGCTCCTGGTTGGGCGGCTAGGGCGGCAGCTGCTCGGAAGGAGGAGAAATATGCGGGACGGAATGCGTGGGTGGGGTTCCACGCCTTGGCCGTGGAAACCTACGGCTACCCGTCGCCGGGGGTACTGGCTTACCTGCGGCAGTGCGCGGAGCTGGCTGCGAAGCTCCGCTACAACGCGGCCCTACCTCTCGAGAGGCTGCCAAGCTGCTGACAGAGTACCGCCAGCGCTGGAGCGTGTGCCTCCAGAGGGCACAGGCAAATGCCCTCCGCACCAAGACCAACGAGGCCCTAGAGGCGGACGAGCTCAGCCTGCAAGGGCCGTGGGCCCCTCTCAACGAGGGGCAGCTGCACCAGCTGATCGAGCCCCCGTCCGACCACTAGGGTCGGACAGCGGGGGGAGGGGAGGGGAGTAGGTGATGGTTGATAGGTCTGCTTGTTTGCCTAGTTTGCATGTGTCTGCTTCAAACCTTTGTACCACCCTTCAGCTAATACACGGGCCATTCGAGAGAGAGGGTGGCGCAGCTGGTGGTATACCTGGAGAATGCGATGTACTCACCACCGGATGACCCGAAGAAGGCCGATGTGATCGTGCGTGACCCAGACAGTGGAGAGACCTGGATCACAGACACGACTATCACCGACCCTGTGCTACAGAACCGGGACCCCACAGCCCGCAAACCCCCAGGCTGGGTTGCAAGGGAGGCACAGAGGCGGAAGGAAAGGGATTACTACCGGCACACCAAACACGTGGTGTTCTGCGCCCTGGCCGTCGAGACATACGGGGCAAACGCGCCCCCCACGACAACGTTCCTTAAGCTGCTGGCCACAGCAGCGGCTAGGAACAGGTTCAGGGCCAATCCCTTCGCCAAATCGGCCAAGAAGATGGCCTGCCACTTCAGCCAGCGCTGGTCAGTGGCCCTCCAGCGCTCCCAGGCGAATGCCCTGCACACCAAGGCCAGGGCTGGGATTGAGGCAGCACACCCCCAGATGGCAGCGGACCCATGGCCGCTGCACCTGGGGGACATCCTCCACACGCTGGAGGGCTAGAGGGTCACTCAGGGGGGAGGGGAGGGGAAGAGGGGTGAGTTGATGGGCTTATGGGATAGAGGTTATCATGGATAGAACTGCATGCCTGTACCCCTGCTGAATTAATACAGCGGACCATTTGAGAGAGAGAGAGAGAGAGAGAGAGAGAGAGAGAGAGAGAGAGAGAGAGAGAGAGAGAGAGAGAGAGAGAGAGAGAGAGAGAGGAAACCCTTTAGCCCTCTGCCCTCTGCCTCTTCCCTCTGCCCCCCCGCCCTCCAGAGCTATTTAAGGGCTGTCCCTCTCCCCTTCTCCTCATTATTTCGTACGGAGTTCATTTCCGGCGGGATAGAGCGAGAGAGAGAGAGAGAGAGAGGAAACCCTTTAGCCCTCTGCCCTCTGCCTCTTCCCTCTACCCCCCCGCCCTCCAGAGCTATTTAAGGGCTGTCCCTCTCCCCTTCTCCTCATTATTTCGTACGGAGTTCATTTCCGGCGGCTCGCGCCGGCGGCCTTCGGCCGCGCGCTCCTGGTGGCAAGGAACAAGGTGGTGGATTGCTATACCAGGAAGAACACTCATGCAAAGGAATCAAGGGAGCAGAGCCTAGGCAAGAGAGAACGGCATGCAATACTACACGCGGCGGAGGCCTACATCGTGTACGGCTCCGCCCCCTCCATCTCAAGCATCGAGCGCATGCACGCCGATACCGCAAGAAGGAGATGCGCCGATGACTGGAGCATGTCCAGGGGGGTCCCGGCCTGAGCAGCCCCTACAAGATCCTCCACGTGGCGGGGGAAAGTACGGGCTAAGGGAGCTACCCCGGCGGGCGCTTCCGACACGGGCGCCAACGGCGACTCGAGCGATTCTGCCAAAGTCACGCAGGATCCTCGGGATCCTGGACCGAAACTGCTCGGAAAGTTCCGGGTGGCCCCACACACCGCCAGCTGCAAGTTCGCCACCACCTCGCTCGCCTCCGCCAGATTCAATATCCGGCACATGGTCAGCATGGGGTCTCTCCCCGCGGGATTGGGGAGAGGTGCAGTCTGCTCTTCGCGCGGAAACGATGCCGACCAGCCAGGAACGCAGCCAACAGTCAAGCGCCCAGCGGAGAAGCCAGGAACCTGATGAGGGGAGCGATACTCGGGTCTCCCCACCCGCGCGGGCAGATACTCGGTCAGCATCGGCGCGCGCAGGGGGGCCACCTGGCCGGGATCCGCGGCAAAGGGAGGTCCATTCGTCACCTCGATGTGAACGTGAGTCGGCCCCCCGTTCGCCCGGGCCTGCCGCACCACATCCACGAAAGTGTTCGCAGCGTGATCAAGAGCAGGATCCGGCTGGCGGCCAGATGAGCCGCGCCCTCCGCCATTCCGCCGGCCCCGCCGCCCAGCGGAACCACCCGAATTCGGACGCGGAGGGGACGGCTCGCGGCGACCCGATTCCCAGCGACGCCCAGGCGACCCCCTCCCCCGCGTCGCCGGAGCTCGCCGCGGTGATTGTTGAGCGGGGGATCGCGCTCGGGGTGAGCGCTGGCCTGCTCGACCACGGGGGGACGGGCGCCGAGGAGAGCGAGGACGCTCAGGGGAGCGCTGATCCCCCTTCCTGCGCTGATAATGCTCGCGACGCGCGGGAGAAGGGCGACGAGGAGACGGCTGCCGTGGGGGCTGACGCTGAGGCGAGTGCCCGCGCACCTGCGGCGGCTGACCGTCTGGACGGTTCGACGCAACACGCGCCGGAGCCCACGAATACTCAGGGGAGGAGGGGCGCGCGGCTGGCTGATGGGGAAGAGTCTGCACCCGCTCGAAGCGGCGGACGGGCTCGCTTGCGGAGGGATGCGCAAGAAGACGCGGTCGAGGCTCGGCAGGTGCACGCTCCCGCGGCGCGCTCTCCGCGGAATGCTCAAGCTCCGGATCCCGTCTTGCGTACGGGTCCATCACTCCCGACCGTAGCGCAGCAGATGCCAGCGCGCCGACGAGGCGAGGACGAGACGACCGCGGCGCCGCAAGCGGGGCGCGAGGGAGTCGCGGTAGCAAGAGCAACGTGCGGAATCCGCGTCGGACGCGGCAGTCGCCGCGGACGAAGGGGTAGCGAGCGTGGATGGAGAGGCGGCGGTGCGCGGGGCACGAACAGACGCCGCACAGGAGCCAGCGGCTTCGCGAGAAACGCGGAGAGGCTGATACGACAGAGCGCAAGAGGCGGCGAGGAAGAACTTCGCGAGGAGACAGAGGAGGCTGCGGAGAATGAGGGAAGTGACGAGGGTGACCCCTTATTTAACCCTGAAAGAGAGGGGTTGTTAGGGGCAGAAGTCGAGGAGGATGAAGAGGAGTTGGATCGCCTACTCCAGGGAGAGGAGGTCCCCAGCCCACGTGCCCGAGGCGATCCTGCCAACCGAACCACATCCGAAGGTGTGGGGCAAAATCCAAACCCGGGCCGAGCCGCATCTGCAACTCCAACCCCCAGAAATCGGACCGCGAGACCAAACCGAACCGCCCCCAACATTGCGGTTACCACCGCCCCAGCCAGTAACACGGGCCCAACGCCTGCCACCCCCGCCCCAATCATCAGCGCTGACATCCTGGCAGGTCGTCAAGACCTTTTTGCTGACATCGCCAACTGGGACCTCGGCCCGCTGCGCGACAGCAGACAGCCACCCCTTGCCCGCCACCCACCTCGCCCACTTCGCGAATCCTTCGCCATCTGCCTGCTGACCCCACTTCTGCACCTCGCCAAAACCCCTGATTCCACATCTGGCTGGAAGCTGCTGATGTTTCTCCCGCGAATTCTCCTGCGCTCGTCATCTGCACGAAAACCAGACTGGAAGGCAATGGGCGACAGACTGACGAGATTTCGCCAAGGGCAGTGGCGCGGCCTTTACGACGAGGCGGCAGAAGCAGTGAACAACAACCCCCAACCACGCCACGTACCTGACACCACGGGAAAGCTGGCGAGAGCCGAGGGATTGGCGAAAAGGGGAAACCTAGCGAAGTCCCTCCAGTCGCTAACTGCCACGCCCGTCTGCTCGCCAACCCCTGACGTTTTGACTGCGCTCACGGCCAGGCACCCAAGGGCCACCGCAGCTATCCCAGACTGGGTGCAAGACTTTGCCCCTGAGACTCTGCCCTCAATCACAGCTCGCGATTTCAGGAAGCTGCTTGCCCGTTGCCCCAACGGCGTAGGGGCTGGGCCATCAGGGACTACCTTCGAGCACCTGAGGGATGCGGCCCTTGGGAACGCCGACGTCCTCTTGCAACTGCACGCGCTTACCAACACGGCGCTAGCGGGTAAACTGAACGCCGAGGCTGCAGATCTACTCACCGCTTCGCGTCTGCTCGCCTTCACGAAACCCCAAGGCGGAACAAGGCCAATAGCCGTGGGTGAATGTCTGCTGCGTATTGTCACAAAGGCGGCGCTCTTCCTGGCCGCTCCTGCAGCGCGCGACCACTTCACCCCGCTACAATTCGGTGTGGCGATCGCGGGGGGCATCGAGGCAGCGATACACGCGGCCCGCACCTACCTGGAGGAGTTCCCTGGAGCAACGGCCCTCCAGATTGACCTGGCAAACGCTTTCAATGCCGTGGAGCGCGCGGCGGTGTTTGAAGGACTGAAAGGCACGAAGCTTGACACCCTGGTCCCCCTCGTCCGCCTCTCATACAGCCGCCCATCAGCCCTCTACCTCGACCACGATTTCGAGGCGGCGCCTCTACAGAGCGCGCGAGGCGTGCGCCAGGGTGACCCACTAGGTCCTATGCTGTTCGCGGCCAGCATCCATCCCTGTCTCGCTGCAACGGCGACGGCCCACCCAGAGGTGGTGCTCCTCGCGTACGCAGATGACATCACCCTGCTAGGCGAGACTGCGAGCTGCACGGCGGCCTTCAATCACCTCACGGAAGCCCTTCTCAGCCACGGCCTGTCCCACAACCCCGCGAAATGCGAAGCATGGTCCGCCACAGCCCTGGAGCCCGCCGCTCTGCCCCACGGCGTCACTATCTCCCGGGACGGGATCCGCGTCTTGGGCAGCCCGATTGGGCCCCCCGCCGGCTGTGCTGCCCGAGTGCGGGAACGCCTTACTACTGCTGCTGAACCGCTCCCGCTCCTCTCCCAGATGGACCCGCAACTCTGCCTGCTCCTACTTACCCGCTGCGTGAGCCGCCGCGCTTCGTTCATGGTCAGAGCCACGCCGCTTGAAGCCCTACCGCTGAGGGAATGGTCCGCCTGGGGGGAAGAACTGTTCCATACCTACCTTGCCGCAGCACACACAGAAATCCCCAGAGCCCGGGTCGAGAGGGAGAGGATTTGGCACCAGGCCGCCCTGCCCGCGTCTGGGCATCACCAATCCTGCAGTGGAGGGGGGATATGCTTACCTGGCTGCAGTCACTACTGCTGCACACCTGCTGCGCTCCTTCGGCGACGCGGCAAACCCTGCTCTCACTGGACTCCTGCCGCTAATGGACTCCAACGAGGAATCTACGTCCCTCCTCCCTAGGCGCCTTGCCGCTCTGGAAGCCGAGCTGCCTCCTGAGGGGATCGAGGCTCTCCAAGTGGGGAGACAGAGACCGGACGGGCAAAAGCTCCAACAGACGCTCTCCCTCGCGGTTCAAACTGCAAGGTTCATGCAACTGCTCGAGAGCTCGCGGGAGATGGAGCTCAACCCACTGTTCGGACACACGCAGCGGCTGCAGTCCCTCTTGGGCCCCGGCGCAGGGGACTGGCTGCTCGCCGTCCCGCTGATCTCCTCCCTCCGCCTCGGGCCCTCTCAGTTCTCCACAGCGGCCTCCTTCCGCTTAGGCCTGCCCCTACCTGTGCCAAGGCGCTGTGACTGCAGATACCGCACCACATTCCCCGACGACCGCCTACCGAACCATTTTATGCGGTGCGAGAAAGGGGGGGGGAGAATTGCAACTCACAATGCCCTTCGGGACGAGTGCGCAAAGATAGCTGCGGAAGCGGGCTTCACCGTGCATAAGGAGACAACGGCTTACTCACCGGTCGAAAACCTCAAAGCGGATATCTCTATCCGCCATCCCGACACCGGTGAGGTGTGGATCTGTGACATCACGGTCACGGACCCCATCTCCCTCCAGGATGAATACGCCCGTAAAGCTCCCGGTTGGGCTGCTAGAATGCAGGCGGACAAGAAGGCAAGCAAATACGCCAGGCGGAGCGCTTGGGTGGGCTTTTACGCCTTGGCGGTTGAGACCTACGGTTACCCCTCGAGGGGAGTCCTGGAATTCCTTCGCAGCTGCGCGGAGTTAGCGGCCATGCGGCGGTTCAACGCCACTCCCAAGTCGAGGGAATGCGCCAGGCTACTCACCGAGTACCGGCAGCGGTGGAGTGTGACCCTGCAGAGAGCGCAAGCCACTGCCCTCAGGGATAAGACCCATGAGGCCCTCACAGCGGATGTGCTCGGCCTGCAGGGCCCGTTTACTCCAATGAGCGAGGGGCAGCTGTATCAGTTGATAGAAGACCCCTCCGGCCATTAGGGCCGGGCGGGGAGGGGGGGGCTGGGGCTGGGGTAGTGCGGGGTTAGCTGTTGTTTTGCTGTAGCCTTGCTGCGCGATTGCTGTAGCCTTACCATGTGTGTACCTTGCTGACATTAATACCAAGGACCGTTCGAGAGAGAGAGAGAGAGAGAGAGAGAGAGAGAGAGAGGTTAGCCTCTGTCCCTTGCCTCTGTCCCTGGCCTCTAGGCTATATAAGGGTCCCATAGGGACCTCTTTCCCTCATTAGTTCATTCAGTTCCCAGATTTTCGTATGCGCTCGCGTTGCGCAGCCTTCGGCTGCGTGCTTTGGGATGGCAAGGATTCCCTGCAAAGTATAGAATAGAGACACTACACTAGACAGCTATGGGCCACGCGCCCAGCCACTAGATCACAAGATGCAGAGGGTCTACGCGCGGAGGGCGCCGGAAACTACATCAGATGGGCATCAATCGCCGCGAGGATTCCACGCATGGTCCTCCACAGTTGCTAGACCACTAACGCGGTCGCGCCTACAGCTTCAATCCCGCCACCACCCTGGAGGTGTGCGGTCAGACCCCGGACCGTTTCGTCCAGTTCTGAAACCGCAACGCCTCCCATCGCGGGCGCTCCCAGCAAGGGTAGGAGGAGGAAGGCAAGTTGCGCAGCCGCCGCCAAGCAATCTCCTCGCGCCTCACGACCGAGAGTGCTCCCTGGGCTCTGGAGAATGGCGAAGTGCGCATTCACCAGAATCAGTGTCAGGGCCTGCTGGCACTCCACCAAGCGCCACAGCTGCGCTAGGGTCGCCGTGGGAACTTGAGCCACCCCAGTCCTCAACGCGGCAGGCAGTATGGGAAGAGGGGGCGGAGGCTGCACGGACGGAGCATCCGCATCGCGACGCGGGGGAACGAAGGCCCCCCTCGCCCCTCCGCCTCCCGCTCCCACAAATCCCATGTCCGGAAGAGGGGGAATCCAGGGCAGGGGCGGATACTGCGACGCAGACACAGGACAACCGCGGGCGGGAGGAGCACAATCATCGCCTCGAGCAGGAGCCCGTGGGTACGCAGATGCGTGCAGTGCAGGTGCAGCAAGGGGCGCGGCCGGGACCTGCGCATTCACAGGAGCAGGCGCGGGCGCAGACGGGGCAAGAGCCGGGGAGCTACCAAGATCCGGCGCGCCATTCAGGACGTTGCGCATCGCCGCGGCAAGCATCCCCGGGAAATCCTCCCAGAGCTGCTGCATCTCGCTCGGCCCATCGCGCCCGCGACCGTGACCTCCCCACCAGCCACCGCGACCTCCGCGGTGCGCCGAACGGTATGACGACGAGGGGCGACGCCGAGGAGAACCTTGCCCCCGATGCGCTGCCGCATTGCCCCCAACGGGAGCGCGTATCTGGGACTCCGCGAGCCGCTGCGCGACGGGATTCACCGGCGCAGCCGAAGGGGCAACCAAGTGGGCAGAATCGGGGCCGGCGACCACCGCTGTCCCCAGCACAGGGCCTCCAGAGACAGCTAGGGCGGGCGGCTGCGCCACGAGCGACGGCGACGCAACGGGAACCGGCGCGCCGGACACCGGAACTTTGTGCGGAAGACTTGGCGGGGGAGTCAGTGACAGCGGGACGGGAACCACGGATGGCGCAACAACAACAGGGGGAGCCGGGGGGAGCAGGGGAGGAGCAGCTACAGCAACCGCGGCAGCTGGGGCCGGAGGCGGAGCAATCGAACTCTCAGCGGTGTGTCCCTGGTCCACCGCTGACTTCTCCGCTTCAGTCGCCATTACGGCGAACACGTCGACAGCAGGCGATCGAGAATGCAAGGTCGCGCCAGAGCGCGGGCGCAGGGAGTAGAGGGAGTCCACTACTGGCCTAGGCCAATCCGCGGATGCGCGGAGGCCGTGCCGGGGGTCGCGGGCGGGGAAGGAGTACGCGAGAGGGCGGACCGGAGAACGCGTTCCAGGCAGCGGCGCGTAGGGCTTTAACTGGGTTGGGAAGAGCTAATGAAGCAGATGCACTGTCGGGGAGTATTTATGAGGCGGAGGAAGAGGTAGCAGACTCAGGATCGAATGCCTCGGAAGGGGCCCAGTCACTGACCCCTGCACGGAAGAGAGGCAACCCAACCCACGCTCGAAGCGCGACGACAAATTTCAATCACGCTCGAACCCAGCCGCGACCATCCCCACAAATTCGAACCGCTCCCAACAACATTGACACCACTGCCAACCGGCCCACCCACAGAACCCCGCCACCAACACCTGCAATTGCTCCGCGAACCGCAGTGAGGGTAACCAACACCAGTCACAACCCCTCCCCCAAAAATCGCCGGAGGCTCTCGCCAAGGATGACATACTTTTCGCGAGTGTCAGTGATTGGAACCTAGACAAGCTGCGCGACAGTCGCAACTCACCTCTGGCTCGTCGACTCCCGGAAAAGCTGCGCCTGCTTTTCGCAATGGTTTTGCTGACACCATTGCTGCGACTTGCCGACGACCCTGACTCCACCCAAGCCTGGACGGTCTTGCTGTTTGCCGCTCGCCTGACATTGCGTCAACAGTCGCCGAGGCACCCTGATTGGAAGGCGACCAGAGACAGATTGCGTAAATTCCTGCGAGGGGAATGGGAATCACTTTACCTGGAAACAGTGGATTCGCTGGAGATGCCCCCACCCCCCAGGCACCAACCAGATGACCTGGGAGTCATCTCCAGGGCAGAAGGCCTGGCGCGACGAGGCAGTCTGCGAAGGGCGGTCATGGCACTCGAGGCCACTCCAGTCAGCACGCCGACCCCAGAAGTTCTGGAATCCCTTCGCGCCAAACACCCGCGTGCCCAGCATCCTGACGCACCGTGGCCCCAACCAGAGCCAGACACTTACTTGGCAGTGTCGCGGGAAGTCTTCCTGAAATTACTCACGAAATGTGAGAACGGAGTGGGGGCAGGCCCCTCAGGCACGACATTCGAGCACCTGCGCGAGGCTTCCCTGATGCACTCTGCAGTCTGTTCACACTTACATGCGCTTGTCAACACGATCCTTCGCGGGAAGCTGCGCTCGGAGGTTGGGGGACTTCTAACTGCATCCCGGCTGATAGCCCTAGACAAGCCCGACGAGGGAACCAGGCCAATCGCAATAGGCGAATGCATCCTCCGTCTAGCAGCCAAAGCAGCACTTACCCAGCTAGCAGAGGCGGCCAGAGAGTTCTTCTTACCTTTACAGTTTGGTGTAGCTGTGCCGGGAGGAGCCAAAGCAGTGATTCACATAGTTAGAACATTTACCTCGGCAAATCAGGAAGCGCTAGTCTTGCAAGCGGATTTAGCTAACGCTTTCAACAGCGTTGATCGCCTCGCCATAGTGACAGCAATAAAAGGGTCGCAGCTGGAATCACTACTACCTCTGGTGAATTTCTCTTACGGTCAACCGTCCACGCTGCACCTAGACGCAGCGTTCAACCACGCACCTTTGCGCAGCGAGACTGGAGTCCGCCAAGGAGACCCCCTCGGCCCCCTCCTTTTTGCCGCTGCCATGCATCCAGCTCTGAAGGCCGTCGCGGAGGCACATCCAGATGTCATCTGCCTGGCCTACGCAGATGACGTGACCTTCTTGGGCGACCCGCCGTCGTGCACGGCCGCCTTCGATCACTTCACGAGCCTCCTCGCGGAGGTTGGGCTGATGCACAACCCCGCCAAGTGCGGAGCATGGTCCAATGGGTCAACCACGGACGTCTCCCTGCCCGATGGAGTTCCACTCAGCAGCGACGGGCTGAAAGTGCTAGGCAGTTACATCGGCACCCCAGGGGCTACCTCCGCGTTCGTGCGCTCCAGTTTGGAGGCAATGGGCACGCCGCTAGGATTGATCGAGCGGATGGAGCCGCAGCTGGCGGGACTGCTGCTGTCTCGGTGCGTTTCGCGCCGTGTATCCTATATGGCCCGCACGACCCCCCTCCCGTCCCTGCCCAAGGAGGAGTGGTCCGAATGGGGGAGGCAGATGCTGGAAACTTTGCTCACAGCGTGTGGCATCATACACCCGCGAGGGACCGAGGAAACCGCGCGCACTTGGGCGCAGGCCTCGCTCCCTGTATCGCTTGGTGGCCTTGGGCTCACAGATCCGTCCGTGGAGGGAAGCTACAGCTTCCTCGCCAGCTACACGCAGGCTCACCTTCTCCTTGACTCCCTCGAGGGCGACTGCAATGGCCCTCTGGAGGTCATCCGCGAGCAGATGCGCGGCCCCTACACTCAGTCATCTCCTTTGACCGAGTGGTTGGCGGAGTGCGAGGGGGAGCTTCCACTGCCGGCGCAAGAAGCACTGCAAGCGGAGAGGACAGCCCCTACCGCGGGAAAGCTGCAGCACGGGTTAGCCACGGCTATCCAAGGCCAGCGCTACGCAGTTCAGGTGGAGGAGGTGCGGGGGATGAGCCCGAACCCATACAGTGGGCACACACAACGGCTGCTGTCCCAGTCGGGGTACGGGGCGGGGGATTGGTTGAACGCGGTGCCGCTGCACCGCGCGCTACACCTCGAGGCTCCGCACTACGCCAACGCAGTCCAGTTTCGGCTGGGGCTCCCCTTTGCGGCCCCCGGGGTCTGCAATTGCTCGAAGCAGGTAGAAATCCCTGACAAGCGTCTCCCGAACCACCTGCTTCGGTGCGGGACAGGGGGGGGGCGCACAAACACCCACAACGAACTCAGAGATGAGTGTGCGCGAATGGCGCGCGACGTGGGCTTCATGGTGCACATTGAAACGGCCGCCTTCAGCCCAGTGGAGGAGAAGAAGGCGGACCTTGCCCTCCGCTGCCGCTCAACAGGAGCCGTCTACATCTGTGATGTGACGGTGACGGACCCCATCAGCACTCGTGATGAGAATGCAACTAAGGGGCGGGGGTGGGCGGCTCGGGAAGCAGCAGATAAAAAGCACGGCCTCTACAGGGACCGCCCCGAGTGGGTGAAGTTTTTCCCGCTCGCGGTCGAAACTTATGGGTGCCCATGCCCCGAGACTGTGGATTTCCTGAAGCTGCTCGCAGAGACAGCTGCAAGGCGGTTCTTTAACGCCGAGCCAACCTCCTACCAAGCTGCCAAGCTCTTACACCACTTTCGGCAGCGGTGGTCGGTGGCTCTTCAAAGGGGGCAGTCTATCGGTTATTTGGAAAAATGCAGCATAGCGGCTGCAGTAGAAAATCCACTGCTCGAGGCAGTGGGGGAGGCTCCGTCCCTAGGGGATTGCCTCACGGTCCTTGAGCCCGTACTGGACCTAGCTTAGAAAGGGGGGGGGGTTGTATGTTAAGGGAGTCGTAAGGTCTTTCGCACCATACTGACAATAGCTACCTCCTTGCATGCCTGTAAGTCCTATATTTGTGTATTAATGAAAGGGCCGTTCGAGAGAGAGACTACATGGTGGCCTGCTTGCTAGTTAACTCTCTGCTGCTGGGTGGTTGCCTCGTCCGCCTGATACTGTGCTGTCCCTGCAGGAATATCAGTCTGGAAGCTGGTAGTAGACCCTCTTGCATGCCTAGAACCATCTAGCACCTGCCCTTACTATGCTTGTATACTTATAAACCCATCAATGAAAGACTGCTTGAGAGAGAGAGAGAGAGAGACTCGAGAGGACTTAGCCTCTGCTGCAAGCCTCTCTAGCCTCCCAAGCCTCTCTAGTCCTAGTATAAAGCCTTAGAGGCTCTGTTTCAGCCTTCATTATTCAGTTCTTTGGTCGGTTTCTCTCTTAAACCCTCGCCTTCGGCCGCGCGCTACTGGTGGCAAGACAGCAAACGAAGGGTCGGCTTACAAAAAAGCACACACACAATTCAAGCAAGGGAGAAGGGCAACAACAAGAGTAGAAGGCATGCAGTACTACACGCGGCGGAAGCCTACATCGTGTACGGCTCCGCCCCCTCCATCTCAAGCATCGAGCGCATGCACGCCGACACCGCGAGGAGGAGCTGCGCCGACGAGTGAAGGGTCTCCTCCGGCGTCCCAACACGAGCAGCCGCAACAAGATCCTCCACGTGGCGGGGGAAGGAAGGTACGCGCTAAGGGCGCTTCCGACACGGGCTCCAAAGGCTGGATGAGAGATTCTGCCCAAGACGTGCAGGATCCTTGGGACCCTGGAGCGTAACTGCCCGAAGAGTTACGCATGGCCCCACACACCGCCATCTGCAAGCTCGCCACCCCCTCGCACGCCTCCGCCAGATTCAACATCCGGCACCAGGTCAGCATGGGATCTCTCCCCACGCGAGTGGGGGGAGGTGCAATCTGATCTTCGCGCGGGAACGCCGCCGGCCGGCCCAGGGCTCGGCCAAATGAGAACTGCTGAGTGTGGAAGCCCGGGGCCTGCCAAGCGGTGCGGAACGGGGCCCTCGCCTCCCGCGCGGACTGATACTCGCGCAAGGATGGCGCGCGTAGTAGAGCCGCCAGGCCAGAGTCCGAGGCGAGGGGAGGGCCATTGGTTACGGCAATATGCACGTGCGTCCGCTCCCCGCTCGCCCGCGCCTGACGCACCGCCGCCGCCATCACATTCACGGCCTGATCTACGGCTGGATCACGACGGGGACTATTCCAGCCACGTCCTGAACCATTCCGCCGACCTCGGCGGCCGCCAGAACCAGCCGAATGTGGACGCGGCGGGGATTGTTCGCGACGCCCAGATTCCCAGCGACGCCCAGGCGATCCCCTGCCCCGCCTCGCCGAAGATCGCCGCAGAGAGCGCTGAGCGGGGGATCGCGCTCGCGGTGACCGCGGGGCTGCTCGACCACGGGGGGATGGGCGCCGAGGAGAGCGGGGACGCGCAGGGGACCGCTGATCGCCCTCCCTGCGTTGACGAGGGTCACGATGCTCAGGAGAAGGGCGGCGAGGAAAGGGCTGCCGAGGAGGTTGATGTGGAGTCGAGCGCCCGCGCTCCTGACGCGGCTAACCGTCAGGGCGGTTCGACGCAACACGCGCGGGGGCCCACGAATACTCCGGCGAGGTGGGCCGCGCGGCAGGCTGAAGAGGAAGAGTTAGCCCACGCTCGAAGCGGCGGACGAGCTCGCTTGCGGAGGGGCGCGCAGAGACACGCGGACGAAACCCGGCAGGCGCAGGCTCCGGCTGCGTGCGCGCTCTCCGCAGAACCCTAAGCCCGCGACTTCAGGAGGCTCATCGCCAAGCTCCCCAATGGAGTAGGGGCTGGCCCCTCAGGAACCACCTTCGAACACATCCGCGATGCAGCCCTAGGAAACGCCGAAGTATTCACCCACCTCCTAGCCCTCTCCAACACGGCTCTAGCAGGGAAACTACCTGCCGTCGCGGGGGAGCTCCTTGCCGCCTCCCGCCTGTTAGCCTTTACGAAACCACACGGAGGGACGAGGCCAATCGCGGTTGGAGAGTGTCTCCTTCGGGTCATCGCCAAAGCTGCACTCTTCCTGATCGCGCCGGCCGCTAGATCTCACTTTGCCCCCCTTCAGTTCGGCGTGGCAGTAGTGGGGGGGATTGAAGCGGCTATCCACACGGCGCGTACATACCTGGAGGTCCATCCCGAAGCAGTAGCGCTGCAAATTGACCTCGCGAACGCGTTCAACGCGGTCGAGAGGAGGGCGGTGTTCGAGGGACTCAGAAACGAGGCGCTAGAAGATCTGATCCCCCTCGTCCGCCTCTCCTATGGGGCCCCCTCCTTACTTTACCTCGACCATGACTTCGGCGCAGCCCCACTGCAGAGCGCTAGAGGAGTCCGCCAAGAAGACCCGCTCGGTCCCCTCCTGTTCGTGGCAAGCATCCACCCTTACCTCGCTGCCACCGCAGCTGCACACCCACAGGTGGTCCTGCTGGCGTACGCCGATGACATCACGCTGCTCGGTGACGCATCGGCCTGCACGGCAGCATTTGACCACCTCACATCCGCGCTGGCCGCCCTCGGCCTAGTACACAACCCGGCCAAGTGCGCGGCGTGGTCTGCTGCTGCAATAGACCCCCCATCCGTACCCCCAGGCATCACTATTTCTGATGAGGGGGTGCAGATTCTCGGCAGCCCCATCGGCACGCCCCAGGGCTGCGCCAGCGCGGTGAGGGAGAGACTAGCAACAGCAGCAGCACCGCTCCCCCTACTGGCCCAAATGGATCCCCAGCTTAGCCTCCTCCTCCTCACCCGCTGTGTCAGCCGCCGTGCCTCCTTTTTGGCCAGAATTACCCCTCTGGAGGCGCTACCTGTAGCAGAATGGTCTGCTTGGGGGGAGCAGCTTCTACTAACCTTCTTAGACTCGGCCCACATCGTGACCCCGAAGAGTGCCACGGAGAGACGAAGGATTTGGCGGCAGGCGGCCCTGCCGGTGACGCTGGGAGGTATCACTGACATCACTGACCCCGCCATTGAAGGCAGCTATGCCTACCTCGCCTCGGTGATCAGCGCCACACACCTCCTGCACTCCCTGGAGGACTCACTGCACCCTGCTGTTGCCGCGCTCCTCCCCTTACTGGACCCGACCCACGGCTCTCCGCACGCTCTGCCAGCTCGCCTCGCCGCTGCGGAGGCAGCTCTCCCCCCAGAGGCGCTAGAAGTGCTACAGGCCGGGAAGGCGGACCCGAAGGGACTGAAGCTGCAGCAGAGCCTGGAACTGGCGGTTCACTCCCGCTGCTTCCTGAGGGTTATGCGCGAGGCGAGGCGGATGCGCCCCAACCCCCTTTCTGGCCACGCGCAACGGATGCAGTCGGTGCTTGGCCCAGGCGCGGGGGACTGGCTGCTGGCAATCCCCCTCATCCCCTCGCTTCGGATGGGCCCATCCCAGCTCTCAACCGCAACTGCCTTCCGCCTAGGCCTCCCCCTCCCCGTGCCTAGACGCTGTGACTGCCGTTACCGTACCACCTTCCCCGATGACCGCCTCCCCAACCACCTCATGCGCTGCGAGAAGGGGAAAGGGAGGACTGCTACCCACCACGCTCTGCGGGATGAGATAGCAAACATAGGGGCGGAAGCGGGCTTTACGCTACACAAAGAGACGTATGTCTACTCTCTGGTTGAAAATCTAAAGGCGGATGTCACCATCCGTCATCCCCTGACTGGAGAGGTGTGGACGTGCGACGTGACCGTGACGGACCCGGCATCTTACCAGGACGAGAACTGCAACCGAGCTCCTGGATGGGCGGCTAGGGCGGCAGCAGCTAAAAAGGAGGAGAAGTACGCCCGCAGGAACGCGTGGGTGGGGTTCCACGCGCTTGCAGTGGAGACTTATGGCTACCCCTCGCCAGGGGTGATGGCTTACCTACGGCAATGCGCGGAGCTGGCGGCAAAGCTGCGTTTTAACGCAGCACCTACCTCCTACGAAGCAGCTAAGCTGCTGACGGAGTACCGCCAGCGCTGGAGCGTGTGCCTCCAGCGGGCGCAGGCCAATGCCCTCCGCACCAAGACCAACGAGGCCTTGGCGGCGGACGAGCTTGGCTTTCGGGGACCCATCATCCCTCTTAGTGAGGGACAACTGCACCAGCTGATTGAGCCCCCGTTCGACCAGTAGGGTCGGACAGAGGAGGGGGGGGCGGGTGTGAGGTAGATAGGATACCGGTTGGCGTGTCTGTTTAGCTTGTGTGCTTGCATCTTCCTTTGTACCACACCATAAGTAATGCAAGGACCATTCGAGTGTGGTGCAAAGAGCCTATTGTGAGTACTTGATCTCCTGATCTCGTTCCTCAGCTCGACACTTGAGGCGGCGGCTGACAGGATGCAACGGCAACCATAACTTCCAATGCATGGAAACGAACACAAGTATCATGACAGCAACAGCATGTGTGGCAAGCAGGAAGCCTTTTGTAGTGCCATAACAACAGTCTGTCCCTGGATAAGGGGCGTCATGGCAACACATCATGCGCTCCCCACCAGTCTCTTCAAGCAGGCCCCCCCTGTGAAGGAGGCGGGGTGCTGCCATGCACCCATCCACGTGGTGCAGTGGCGCAAGTAAACGTGGTGAAGCACCACACGCACCTGCTCTTGCAATGGCAGCCGCCCTTCAATGCACTCATGATGCGCACCCCAACCACTTCTGTAGGTGTGCCACAGCGAACCAGCATGCACACGTGTGTGAGTGTTCCACCCCACACACACACACGCCATGGCCAAGCACGAGGTGAGTCTCCCCACGCGTGCTGACGCACCTTGCATTGACAGCACGTGGCTCTACACACACACACACATGTGCCACATGCACAGCACCACCTCACTCTGCACATTCATGACCTCTCGCACCTCCCTCCCAGTCGCCACAGTCAAGCCACCTGCCAGCACAAGCTTCCCAAGCCATGTCACATGGACGGACAAGGAAGCAGCGACTGTGTGGTTGTGCTGACAGGGGGCCAGTTGGCACCTGCTGCTGCTGTGCCTCGCACCTCCACCGTGTGCTCCACACGGCCTCCGCCCCGCAGTTAGCATCACCACACACAAGGCCCCGTAGCTTGTCAGTGAGATTTTCCACATCTCCTTGCCAGATGGCCCAGTGTGGGAGCACGAGGCTTTCAGAAACGACCTGCGTACCTCAGACACAACAGCGCTGTCCCGCATAGCTGCTGAGGCTGTTTGCGTCCGTGGGGGCTGCTCCAGCACCACACTGCTCTGCCTCTCCCTGCATTCTTCACCCGCTACCCACCCACACCGCACCTCCTAGCGAACCTTGCTCCACGCCCATGCACCACCTCACCCACCCGCACCCCAGGCAACAAGTGGCCTCAGGTGGTGAGGGGGAGGCTGTTGGTGGTAGCTTACGTATGGGTGGAGGAGCAGAGGGCCGGGCGCAGAAGAGCAGTCCAGTACAGGCACGGACACACTAGTGTGCATGTGGTGGTGGGCGCACGGCCACGCTCACACACTCCCATGCACCAGGGCGTCCGGCAGGGACGGCAAGAGGCCTAAGAGCCCTGCAACTGCTGGGCCCACCCCAAGAGATCCAGTGCAGGAGGGCGGTGCGGTGGCCAGCATTCGGCACAGCACGCCCCTGTCCCCCTCATCCCCTCGTCCCTGGTTCACCAACGCCCCCAACGCATCTGTCATGTGCAGCACCACACGCCCAGCAGCTGCTGCGCACAGCAGCACCATCGTGCCGCCCCAATGAAGCTGCTGCCCCCAGCACATGGGCAGACTTGGGCCACTAGCAGCGGTATGACGTGGAGTGCGGGGCGGGGGAGGCAATACAAGAGAGGGCGCAGCGGAGAGGATGCAGCGCGCAGTGCAAAGAGTAGTGGAATTGTTGGCCTTGCCGCACTGCTGCGACCTCCCAACCCTTTGCTCTCTCTGCTGATGCGCGTAAGAGGCCATTGCGATGCGAGCAGGTGTGACAGCACGGAGGCACTTGCGCCACAGGTGCTCTGCTCCGCCATGCTGCAAGCTTGTGCACAGGCAGCAACACGCGCACGCACTGCAGGCGCCGCGCGCGCGCTGCTTGGCCCACGCTTCCAGCCCAGTTTCGCACTGCCCCGCCCCGTCCCGACCCAAGCAGCGGCAGCCATGCAGCAGCAGCCGCGCGCAGAGTCGCATGCCGAGCAACAGCCGCGCGCACAGTAGCATGCCCAGCAACAGCCGCGCGCACAGCTGCCTACGGCCCTGCAACTCCCCGTTCTAAAGCCCCCTCCCCAGCTGAGCCCACGCCAAGCAGCTGAGCACCCCTCGCCAAGCTTGTGCTGCCCCTGCTGCTCCTCACCCCGCACGCACTCACCCCCTGCTCACCCCCACACCACAGCACGCTCACGGTGAAGCCCACAGCGCAGCTCAGTGCAGTGCAGTGCAGTGCAGTGCAGTGCGCATAGCGGCAAGGTGGATCCCAGCATGGGCGCCTTTGTGATGCAAATGTGTCAATGCTGCACGAACAGGTGGGATGCTGGAGGGAGCATGGCTGCACACACGTTGCTGGCTTCCCGTCCTGCTTACTAGTCAATACATGGACAGGTCGAGCAAGGAAGGAAGAACCTCACCGCTGTGCGTTGCTGGTTCAGTCCCCCATTCACTTCCACCATCAGGTATCGCACCCCACCACTCCCAGCTGCACCGCCTGCCGTGTTGCCAGGTTTCATTTGCGGGGGCATGGCGTGGCGTGGCCCGTCATCCGCCATCATCCCTGCCGCACTGCGCATACTCGCTGCATCCCCCACGCCCCCACACCGCTCCCACTCCCCCCCCTGCTGCTGCTGCTGCTGGTGGTGGTGGTGATGACACGGGGGGAAGGAGCAAACGGGGAGCAAGAGAAAGTGGGAGAGTAAAGGAGAGAAAGGAGTGAAGGAAGCGGAAAGGGCGCAGGGCGGAGCAGAGCAATGCAGAGGGCAGTCGAAAGATCAGAAGCATCACCAGCAACCCCTCCCTCCTCTGCCACGCACCCCTTCCTTGCTCCTCCGGACCTCTGCGTCCTTCTTTCGTTCCCCATCCGCTTCCTGTTCCCTATCCCCCGCTCTCCCCGTTACCCCCCCTGTGCCCGCGCCCATCAGGTCCCCCCGCCACTGCTGGTACAGCCGCCATGCCCCGTCCTCCTCCAGGCCCTCCGCCTCCTCCCGCTCCGCACGCTTTCCGCGAAAATCTCGCGGGAGAGAATTACGTTTTAGAACGCTGCGGGGAAGGAAATTCCGCGGAAGGGGGTTTGCTGAAAGCGCGTGGCGGGGGATGGGAGGCAGGCGGGGCAGGAGGAGCGCGAGGCCGAGAAGCTGGAGGACGAGCGCGCCCAGCAGCAGGCAGCGCCGCGAGGGGAGCGGCGCGCACACGAGTCGCGCGCAGAGCGACGGGCTGGGCGCCGTGCGGCGGCTGTCCGAAATGCGCATGTCCGAGGCGGTCTGCAACGCGCACGCCCTCTGGTGATGTGATGTGCGCCGTGCTACCGCGTGCTGCTAACAGCGCAAGGTGGCCTGGGACGCCATGTGGTGCCCTCTTCTGCAGCTGCCTGCCGTGTCGTTTCCCATCAGTTGTGGAACTGGAGCGTGATCTCGACAAATTCGTGAGTGCACCGGTGAGAATGACTGACTGAAGCTCGATCACTCAAGGATTCCACTACTGTGGAGGAAATTTCATGAACAATATTTGAGAGAAGTAAGAAGGGCGTGTAAAATCGGGAACTCCAAAAATTCGGCCACAATCCGTCGGGCCATTTTTGCAAATGTAACCAGTCAACGACATGTGGCAACAGTCGAAAATTATGCAAAGAAGAACGAATTTGAGCATTGTAGCGACCAAATGAGGAGGTAACCATTTTGGCGGTTCTAACGATTGAGAACCATTTGAGGTAACTCCAAGGCTGTCTTTATTGTCAAATCAGGGCGTGTAACTATTTTGCATTTGACTGCAGTTATGTTTCTTAGCTAACGTTCGACAAACGGACGGTTTCGTTACCCTAATGGAGCCGTCCATTGTAAACGATAAACGAACCGTACTGTATAACTGTTTTTCCAGTTGTGAATTTCCGCAAAAGCACGTGTCACGTTACGAAGGGTGGCAGGTTTCGAGCGTTTCGCATTAGGAAGGCAGCGGGATTCATAATTATTGTTACGGATAGTAATAGATGAAGTGTTACTGTGCACTCCTGACAGTAGCAATCGAAGCATACAGTACTGAGGTTGAAGACGAAAGGACGCGAAGAGTTGTACGGTTACATAGCATCTGGACCGTCAGGGCAGACAGCATCAGGCAAGCAGCAGTGGTGGGGATTCATCCCGAGCAGTTCGTAACCGTCTGGAGTCGCACGGTTGGATTTCGCTGCAATAAGAAAATGTACCCCGTAGAGTACATGGCTAGTCTAGGTCGTTTCGTATTCCCCTGTACTCATATATATATATATGTATATATATACATATGTTTGTATTTGCATGTTCAATTCATCTCGATCAGTATACATCCACTCTGAATTGAGGTCAAGGTGTCAAATTATATATGCATGTTTAGGTTATCTAGGCTGCATGGGGGTTAGCACTAGGGGGTATAGAAACTTCCTCGACACTCTAGTCTTGTACCCCAACCTTGACCTAATCTAATCATTCCCTTGACTTAGTCTTAACATGGTAACTAGAGCAGGAGGTCTCTAGGACCTAAGAATCGGGCCCACCTAAGTGTGTTACCACCTGCCTGCCTTGCCTACTGCCCGTGCGCGCCTCGATTGCAGCGCGCGTCACGTTTTTTTTTTTTTTTTTTTTTTTTTTCGCGCGCGCGTCACTGTTTTTAGCGCGCGCCACTGCTGCAGAGCCGCGCGCCGGCCCGCGTCGCCCGCGCAGCCCGCGTAGAGCCCGTGCGCCCCTTACGCCGCCCGCGCGCAGCCTGCTTAGGCCCGTCGCCGCACGCAGCCTGCTTAGGCCCGTCGCCGCACGCAGCCCGCAGCCGCGCGCGCTGTCTGTCGCCACGTGCAGCCAGGAGCCGCGCGCAGCAGAGAGCCGCACGCAGCCCTCAGCCGCGCCTGGGGGTGCTGAGTCTGGGGGTGAGTAGCCTGAGGGTTCTGAGACTGCTATTCCGCGGTCTCCTTGGAGTAGCCGTCTTCGTCCGCGTATGCCTCTCACCTCCCAGCAGCTGCACGACTGGTACGGTCGCCGTCAACGTCGCGCTTCTGCACCTCATGGCTCTACTGCTAGGGGTTCTTCTGCTGGCGTCACTTGAGATGGGAGTGGTGCTGGTCCTTTGCCTGCTGGAGGTGCTGGTGTCGCTGGTCCCGGAGGTGCTCGTACTGGGGCTACTGGAGCTGCTGGGGCTAGCGGTGGTGTGTCTGAGGGTACTGCTGCTGGTGGCACTGCGGTTGGAGACCCTGGGACTGGGGGTGCTGCACCAGGAGGGACTGGAGCTGCTGAGGGTGCTGGAGCTGCTGGAGGTACTGGAGCTGCTGAGGGTACTGGACCTGCTGGAGGTGCTTGAGCTGCTGAGGGTGCTGGAGTTGCTGGAGGTGCAGGAGCTGCTGAGGGTTCTGGAGCTACTGGTGCTGGTGGCATTGCACAGCCGCGCGTGTTCTTTGCTCCGCCTTCTCCGTCGTCTCTGCCACCGCCTGACTCCGTGCTTCGCTAGGTTCTTAGCCTCCCATCATCTACTGGTCTTACGTTACAGCCTGGCTCACCTCTGCCTGCTCCTTCTTACGCTGAGCACACAGGGGGCCTTACTGAGCGTCGTAAGCCTCCACGCGTCCTGTCTCACCTGTCCGTTCTGGTCGTTCCAGTCGTCGTGTTCCTCGTCAGCGTCAGCCGGCTGTCCCCGGCCCTTCCCTTGTAGTCCGTCGTCCTTCCTCTCCTCAGCAGAGTGTTCCTCTGCCGTCTCCTCCTGCGTCTTCTCTGCATGTCATTGCGGACCCTGAGTCTAACTAGTTTCGTACTGAGCACCCTACTGTCACGCGTCTGCTAGCCACTGTTGTCACTGACCCGTCGTTTGAGTCCACTGCTGCGTCTGCCCTAGTCGCTGAGCTAGTCGACTTTTCTGCTGCCTGTCGTCTAGACTACGCTGCTAGTCTTGTTGCTGAGTCTGAGTCTGTCTGTCCTCCGTCCGTCGAGGGTGAGTGTGCTCTTATCATGGACGTCCTTGAGGACAGGCACGAGGACCTTGAGTGTCTTGCGGCCGCTGCGCCTCATCTCGTGGCCATGCTGCTTGCCCCTGAGGGAGACCCGGATGCACCAGACATCCCCACCCCACGCTCTTACGCTGAGGCGATCGCGGGTGAGTACTCCTCTCAGTGGCAGACAGCCATGGATGCAGAGATGGCATCCTGGAAGTCCACAGGCACGTACTTCAACGAGGTTCCCCCTCCTGGGGCGAACATCGTCACTGGCATGTGGATCTTCAGGGTGAAGCGGCCGCGAGGTTCTCCACCTGTCTTCAAGGCGCGTTACGTTGCACGAGGTTTCAGTCAGCGAGAGGGAGTTGACTTCTTCCAGACCTTCTCCCCCACCCCAAAGATGACCACTCTTTGGGTACTGCTGCACGTTGCCGCTCAGCGTGACTACGAGCTTCACTCTCTTGACTTCAGCACAGCCTTCTTACAGGGCAGTCTGCACAAGGAGATCTGGCTGCGCGCCCACCTTGCTTCACTGGGTCGTTCCCTCTTGGCACCCAGTGGAGCTTGAGGCGGCCGGTCTACGGTCTCCGCCAGGCGCCACGTGAGTGGCACGACACACTTAGGACGACACTTGCGGCTCTTGGGTTTGCTCCGTCGACTGCTGACCCGTCGCTGTTTCTGCGCACCGACACTTCGCTGCCGCCGTTCTACATTCTCGTGTACGTTGACGACTTGGTCTTTGCCACTGCTGACACTGAGGCTCTCGCCTTGGTGAAGTCGGAGTTGCAGAAGAGACACACGTGCACAGACCTGGGTTAGCTGACAAGCTATCTTGGCTTGCGGATCACGTGGGACAGAGCACGCCGCACCATCACACTGACTCAGTCACACATGGTGCAGCAGGTCCTTCAGCGCTTCGGCTTCACCTGGTCCTCGGCACAGCCCACTCCTCTGGCTATAGGTCACTTGCTCTCAGCTCCACCTTCAGACGAGTCCGTAGAGCCGAGTGGTCTTTACCCAGAGCTAGTGGGCTGCCTCATGTACCTGATGACCTGCACTCGTCCTGACCTTGCGTACCCTCTTGGCCTTCGGGCTCGCTACGTGGCTCCTGGTCGGCACCGAAAGGTGCACATGGATGTTGCTAAGAGTGTAATGCGCTACTTGTGCAGTACATCGGGCATGGGGCTCGTGCTTGGAGGACGGAGCGCAGTTGTCCTCACTGGGCACTCAGACGCGTCTTGGGTTGACGACCAGGCTACGCAGCGGTCGTCACAGGGCTACACCTTCAGCCTTGGCTCTAGTTCGGTTTCTTGGCGTTCTACACGCTCGTCTTCAGTTCTCAGCTCCATTTGTGAGGCTGAGATCTACGCCACAGCCATGGTTGCACAGGAGTTACGCTGGCTCACCTACCTGCTGACCGACTTGGGAGAGAGGCCTCGTTCTCCTCAAGTGCTGTACGTCGACAACAAGGCCGCCATTGCCTTGTGTCAGGAGCACAGACTGGAGCACAGAACGAAGCACATCGCTCTGCGTTACTTCCTTGCTCGAGAGCTATAGCAGCGTGGTCAGCTTCGTTTTGCTTACGTGGCCACTCGGGCCAACACTGCTGATATATTCACCAAGGCACTTCCGCCTGGTGATCATCAGCGTTTCTGTACTTTGTTAGGCCTTGTGCCTACGTTTCCTCACTTGCTGTAGGCTTTGTTTGTACTGTGATCTATATATATATATACGTGCATGCTTGCTCTGGTAGGTAGAGATCACTGTGCTGATTTTGTTACGTATATACCTCTGCATGTGAACTGGCCTTGTGGCCTTTTTGCTTGTGCTGAGACTGTGTGGTGACGTTGTGATCCACCCTGAGCTGTGTTTTGTTTCTTCACTTGACTGGCCTTGTGACCGTTGCTTGCTCTGGCTATCCCCCATTTCACCTATGGGGGTGTGTCAAATTATATATGCATGTTTAGGTTATCTAGGCTGCATGGGGATTAGCACTAGGGGGTACAGAAACTTCCTCGACACTCTAGTCTTGTACCCCAACCTTGACCTAATCTAATCATTCCCTTGACTTAGTCTTAACACAAGGGCCCACCACTACTGATTAACTGTGTGCGAAACTTCCTAAGGTGATCCTAGGGTCAATCAACTTTTGATCGTAGCATGGTACGAGAGCGACTCGAAAATCCTTCGCATTGCCACCTCCGAAATCTTTGGTGAACGAAAGGTGGTGTCCGGCACACGCTCACGTGTATGAATGGCCGGAGGATCTGGTGGTTAGACGAATCTGACGGCTGAAGCGCAGCCCAACCAGGCTACGACAAGTGAGGAAACGGTGACGATTGGAACCGGCGTTCTCGCACAACTGCTTCAGCAACTCACCCGCTTGGAGCAAGGACTCCAAAAGTTTCGGAATGGCGATGCGGGAACTTCTTCCCAACCCTCTCAACTGGCCTCGAGCGGCCATAATACCGCCCCGCATACCTTCTCCCTCGACACAAATGGCTCAACTCCCAAGACTCCCCATCCCAGCGAAGAAGCAATTCTCTTTGCTCAAACAAGGTTCTGAGCATATCAGAAATTAAGACAATTGTGTGTTTTGACAGCAGATACTTTTATACGTGAAGCTTCGAGCTGGAGTTTCTACTACAGAACGCGCAGATATTCCATTACTTTGGCGGGAGTTACTCGGGACCTGCTAAAGACACCGCTGACGCCAGGGCTCAATATTACAACGAATCGCTGATGGCGTACGGTGTCCTGCTGCGGAACATGTCGCTGGCGGAGCAGCTAAGCATTCGATTGTACAAGACAACCTCTGCTCCAGCCCTTGACGCTTGGCGACACCTGAACCGCATGTACCAACCAAAAGATTCGGCTTCATCAAGCCGCCTGCTCCAGCAGCTACTGGAGACGAAAATGGCCCCACGAGAGAAGGCCAACAACTACATTAATCGCTGTTGGAGCTTACGCGATCAAATCGCGAAGTTGAGAAGCAGTATATTCGAAGAAATTTTCGTGAACATCGTGCTTCAAGGGTATGATCAGCTCTTTGGAGCATGATCAGCTGCAAAAGGGTGGCTTGTCCGTCGAGGTTTAGATAATGATGCATGGCATTCAAGTTGATAGAAGACTAAGCGAGGATGAATTCATTGAACAGAAATGTGGTACAAGTACTAACCATAATTGGGTTGTAACCCATATGGGCTACCCCACTACAGCCTACACAACACACACAACATAATAGTTTGACACACCTGTGGAGAATAGAACGAGAATGAATGCACTATGAAAGAGTTGGGTACAAATAGCAAAACCCTAATTGGGTTGTACCCCCTATGGGATACCCCACTGTAGCCTACACAACAGCATAAGCTACATATATGTTATGACACACCCCCATAGGCAAAGTGGGGGAGAACAAGGGGTCACAAGACCAGTCAAGCAAAACAAAGCAAAGCTCAGGGTGGATCACAAAGTCACCACACAGTCCGAGCACAAGAGCAAGGCCACAAGGCCAGTTCACATGTAGTAGTACACACATATATATATAAAACTAGACAAGCAAGAGCAGGTATATAAATGTGACAGTACAAGTAAAGTCATAAGGAGAGCAAGTGAGGCAAGACAGGCACAAGACCCAGCTGGGTGCAGAAGCGCTGATGGTCACAAGGCGCGAGTGCCTTGGTGAACACATCAGCAGTGTTGGCCTCAGAGGCCACGTACGCAAGCCGCAACTGTCCACGCTGCTGTAGCTCACGAGCAAGGAAGTAGCGAAGAGCAATGTGCTTCGTTCTGTGCTCCAGACGCTGCTCTCGACACAAGGCCAGCATGGCCTTGTTGTCTACGTACAGCACTGGAGGAGAACAAGGCGGCTCTCCAAGGTCAGTCAGCAGGTAGGTGAGCCAGCGAAGCTCCTGTGCAGCCATGGCCCCTGCGTAGATCTCAGCCTCACAACTCGAGCTGAGAACCGAAGACGAGCGAGTAGCCCGCCACGAGACAGAGCCGGAGCCAAGGCTGAAGGTGTAACCCTGTGACGACCGCTGCGTAGCCTGGTCGTCAGCCCAAGAAGCATCCGCGTGACCTGTAAGTACCACTGAACTCCGCCCTCCAAGCACTAGCCCCATGCCCGACGTACTGCACAGGTAGCGCAATACCCTCTTCGCTGCAGCCATGTGCTCTGGTCGGTGTCTCCCAGGAGCAACATAGCGTGCAAGAATGCTAAGAGGGTATGCAAGGTCAGGTCGTGTGCAGGTCATCAGGTACATGAGGCAGCCAACAAGCTCTGGGTACAGGCCACTTGACTCTACGGACTCATCCGAAGGCAGAGCTGAGAGCGAGTGACGAGTAGACAGAGGAGTGGCCTGAGGCGAGGAGTACGTGAAGCCGAAGCGCTGAAGGACCTGCTGCACCATGTGTGACTGAGTCAAGGTAATGGTGCGGCGTGCTCTGTCCCGAGTGATCTGCAAGCCAAGGTAGCTGCGCAGTTCACCCAGGTCTGTGCACGTGTGTCTCTTCAGCACCTCGGACTTCACGTAGGCGAGTCCAGCAGTGTCCGCTGTGGCAAAGACCAAGTCGTCGACGTACACAAGGATGTAGAACGGCGGCAGTGAAGTGTCGGTGCGCAGAAACAGCGACGGGTCAGCAGTAGAAGGAGCAAACCCAAGGGCCGCAAGTGTAGTCCTCAGTGTGTCGTGCCACTCACGTGGTGCCTGGCGGAGACCGTAGACTGGCCGTCGGACGCTCCACTGGTTGCCAGGAGGGAAAGTCCCAGTGAAGCCAGGTGGACGGCGCAGCCAGATCTCCTCGTGCAGGCTCCCGTGCAAGAACGCAGTACTGAAGTCGAGAGAGTGAAGCTCATAGTCGCGCTGAGCGGCTATGTGCAGCAGCACCCGAAGAGTGGTCATCTTTGGGGTGGGAGAGAAGGTCTGAAAGTAGTCAACTCCCTGCCGTTGACTGAAGCCACGAGCGACGTACCGCGCCTTGAAGACAGGTGGAGAGCTCGGCGGCCGCTTCACCCTGAAGATCCACATGCCACTGACGATGTTCGCCCGAGGAGGGGGAACCGCGTCAACGTAGGTGCCTGTGGACTTCCACGAAGCCATCTCTGCATCCATAGCTGCCTGCCACTGAGAGGAGTAGGGACCCTCTATCGCCTCCGCGTAAGAGCGCGGAGTCGGGATGTCTAGTGCATCCGGGTCTCCCTCAGGAGCAAGCAGTACAGACGCGAGATGAGGTGAAGCAGCAGCCAGACACTGGAACTCCTCCTGCCTATCCTCTAGGACGTCCGTGCCAAGAGCACACTCACCCCCGACGGACGGAGGACAGACAGACGCAGACTCAGCAACAAGACTAGCAGCGTAGTCTAGACGACAGCGAGCAGCAAAGTCGACGAGCTCAGCGACAAGAGCAGACGCAGCAGCGGACTCAAAAGAGGGGTCAGTGACGACAGTAGCAAGCAGACGCGTGATAGTAGGACTGGCAGCACGAAGGGAGTCCGACTCTGGGTCGGTAAGCACAGGAAGGGAGGACTCAGGAGGAGAAGGCAAAAGGGCACGCAGAGGAGCAGTGGACGGACGCAGAGACATCCGGTGCGTGCCAGGGACAGGAGGAGGACGCGGACGCGAACCACGACCACTAGCGCGGGCAGCACGAACAGGCGACGCGGGACGAGACGCAGGCTCACGACGCTCAGTAAGACCTCCAGTAGGACCAGTGTAAGGAGAGGGAGCAGGCAGTGGGGAGGTAGGCTCCAACAGTGACTGCGACTGGACAGGCTGTGGACACTCTACCGGAGGAGAAAGACCAAGAACCTGCTGCAGAAGCGGAATGAAGTACGGCCGAGGCCGCGCGGCAGCTCCAGACTCAGCAGGGACAGCACCAGCACCCTCAGCGGCAGCACCCGCGCCACCAACACCTCCAGCGGCAGTACCTCCAGCAGCACCAGCAGCAGAACCACTGTCAGGACAGACAGCAGCAGACTCAGCACCAACGCCCTCAGCAGCCCCAGCTCCAGTAGGACCCGCAGGCGTAGCACCTCCGGGACCGGCGGCACCAGCACCCTCGACGGTCGAAGAAGCTCCAGCTCCAGCAGTACGCCTCCAGCGGCGAGCAAACCACTTGCGCAGCTCCTGTGGAGAGAGGGGCTCCCGCCGAGACGCAGCACCAGGAGAAACCCCAGGCTTAGCGGCTCCAGACGTAGCACCCCCAGGCTCAGCAGCTCCAGACGTAGCACCCCCAGGCTCAGCAGCTCCAGACTCAGCACCCCCAGGCTCAGCAGCTCCAGACTCAGCACCCCCAGGCTCAGCAGCTCCAGCTCCAGTAGGACCCGCAGGCCCAGCAGCTCCGGGACCGGCAGCACCAGCACCCTCAGCAGTCGAAGGAGCTCCAGCTCCAGCTGTACGCCTCCAGCGGCGAGCAAACCACTCGCGCAGCTCCTGTGGAGAGAGCGGCTTCCGCCGAGACAGAGCAAACGGAGAGCCCCCAGGTCCAGCAGTCGCAGGCTCCGCACCTCCAGGCTCAGCACCCCCAGGCTCAACAGCTCCTGACGTAGCACCCCCCGGCTCAGTACCCCCAGCAGCAGCACCCCCAAGCTCAGCACCCCCCGGCCTCGCACCCCCAGGCTCAGCACCCCCAGGAGCAGCACCCCCAAGCTCAGCACCCGCAGGCGTAGCACCCCCAGACTCTGCACCCGCAACAGGACCAGACTCAGCAGCAACCTCGACTGGCTCGACTGTGTCTACCTTGGACACACCTGAAGGGGCAGGAACCTGAGGGGGGAGGGGGTCTACCGGGGGGGGAACAGGCACCGGGAAGTCCGGTGGGGGGGGGGGGAGGGAAGGAGTACGGTAGGGGAAGAGGCGGTAGAAGGGGACTGACTCGTCGAACGTGACGTCCTGGGAGGACAGAACACGACGAGAGGAGGGGTGGTAGAACTGCCACCCTGGAGCGTCAGGGGGGAAGCCAAGGAAGACACAGGGAGCAGCACGGGGGGACAGCTTGTCCGTAGACAAGTCGCGGACAAACGCCCGAGATCCCCAGACACGGAACGCAGATGCATCGCCGACCTTCCCCGTCCACTGTAACACTGGGGACATCGCGGGCCGAGAGACCCTGGGGTGAAGGTTGAGCTGATGCGCCGCGTACCGAACCGCAAACGGCCACAGAAAATGGGGGGCAGCCGCATGCATCATGGACGTTTGAGCGACATCTATGACCATGCCAATGCGGCGCTCAGCAATCCCATTTTGCTGTGGAGAGTCCGGAAGCGTAAAGGTCTGGCGGATCCCCTGTGCACGACAGTAGTCTCGGAGAAGGCGAGAGGAGAACTCCCCACCTCGGTCAAAGTGCAGACGCAGAACAGGAAAGTCCGAGCCGAAGCTCCTCCTGAGCTGGAGACGAGCCTCGCGGATCCAGTCGATCAGCACCTCAGTGACAGCACCCTTGCTGCGCAAGGGGAAGACTGTGGTGTAACGCGAGTAGTCGTCAACCACCAACAGGAAGTAGCGCTCGTGACTCTGCCCACGGACGGGGGCCGGGCCCCACACGTCCATGTGAAGTGTCTGCAGCGGAGCCTTTGTCGGGGGAAACTGGGAGGAGTGAGGAGCAGCCCTGAGGCGCCCCTCGACATAGGGGACACAGGAAGGTCTTGGTCCCGAAGGAAGGGGAGGGAGAGACTGGGGAAGGCCAGAGACAAGGACACGGGAAGCCATGCCCCGAAGGCGGGGCAAGGAGGGGTGGCCAAGACGGTGGTGCCACAGGAGAGTCTCGTGAGACAGGAGGCGACACGAACAGGGGGCAGACTCAGGACCAGACCTGGACGCAGCAGCAAACACCTGACCTGACGCTGCTACCTGACCGGACGCAGGGACAGGAGGAGACTCAGTGGTCAGGGTGTAGAGGCTCGACCCCGGCCGACGCGAGAACGTGGCCAGGTGCCGGCCTGTGCGTGCGTCCGTGCAGTGGGTCACCCGCTGACTCGCATGAGTGAACTGGTGAACCCCCGCATCCTGTAGGTCTGCACCACTCACCAAGTTCGTCGAGAACGAGGGGAGGTACAGGCCAGACAGGGTGCCCGAGGGGGCAGCCGGACACGGGAGGACAGTGGAGAAGTGAGCGAGGACAGGACCCCCAGAGGGGTCAGCCAGGGAGACAGCAACCGGCCGACCAAGCGGCGTGAGTGTGGTGCGGTCCCAAAAGAAGGAGCGAGAAGCCCCAGAGTCAAGTGTAAAGGTGAGGGAGGCCGAAGCCAACGCGGTACCTGAGAGCGCAGCCTCACCCGCACCTGAGGAAGCAGACTCACTAGTACCTAGAGCAGCAGCCGCACCTGTACCTGGAGCAGGAGACTCACTAGCACCCAGAGCAGCAGCAGCCTCACCAGTAGCTAGAGCAGCAGGTCCTATACCTGGGTCAGGCGGGACGCACAGGTGACCGGCACGGCCAGCACTAGTAGGCAATGCATACATGGCAGTGAGAATAGCATCATAGTCAAGAGCAAATATATCTACCCTCTGCCTAAGCAACTCCACCCAGTCGGGGAGCTCAGCCTCGTCGCCAAACTCGGTACGCCAGGCGTCGCTCAGACGGGCGAAGCAGCGGGACTGTGTATGACTAGGTGTCCCACAAGGCTGACCAGTCCGAGCACCAGTGAGAATCACGTAAGAGCAGCGAACAGAACTGAGAGACCCTCCACTCTGAGCGTACCACTCACAAAGCTGCTGAGGCGTGAGAGACGCGCGGGGGGGGTCGCGGGAGCTGCATCTGGCCGCCACCAGTAGTAGAAGCAGCAGGAGTGGTAGCAGTGGTAGCGCCACCACCCCTACAGCCCCAACCAGTGTACCACTCACGCAGCTGCTGGGGCGTGAGGGACTCACGCAGACGTCGATGGGGCTGCATCTGGCTCCACCAGTAGAGGCAGGAGCAGGAGTAGCAGCAGTAAGGGAGGCAGCCAGGCAAGCCAAAAAGGGAGGCAGGCAGGCAAGCAGGCGACGCGCAGCGTGCTAGCAGGGCAGGGGCTCACCAGTGGTGGGTAGAGTAGGCTCGGCGACCCAGCGGCTCGGCAGCACGGCGGCTCTGCGGCTCGGGCGACTCGGGCGGCTCGGCGGCAGGGCGGCTCGGCAGCAACTGCAGCTCGGCAGCTCGGCGACCCGGTGGCGCGGCTGCTGGGAGGCTCGAGTGTAGAGCGGCTCGGTTGCAGGGCGGCGCGGCTGCTGGGAGGTCCGGGTGTAGAGCGGCTCGGCGGCGAGGCGGCTCGGCTGCAGGGCAGCTCGAGACGAAGGAGGAGGAGAAGCAGGGGAGACCACACACCTGCCACCCCGCAAGCGGCCCCCTCAGGTCGCCTCGACAGGCGACGGGAAAAGGGGGGGGGGGGGGGGGCGGCTCGGCTCCTCAGCTGCGCAGACGGCTCGGGCGGCTCAGGCTGCACGGCGGCTAACGGGCGGCGTGGGGGGCCGGGACGGCGGCGTTCAGCAGAGACGGGCGGCGCACGGGCGGTGTGAGGCCGGGACGGGTGAGGGGCCAGGACGGGCGGCGTCCTGGCGCCGAGGGGCCGAGACAGGAGAGCGCGGCCGGGGCGGGCGGCACAGGGCGGCTTGGGGCCGGGTCGGGCGGCGCGCGAGCGGTTAGGGGCCGGGACGGGCGGCGCGCGGGCGGCTAGGGGCCTGAACGGGCGGCGCGCGAGCGGCTAGGGGCCGGGACGGGCGGCGCGCGGGCGGCTAGGGGCCTGAACGGGCGGCGCGCGAGCGGCTAGGGGCCTGAACGGGCGCGCGCGGGCGGCTAGGGGGCCGCAGGGCAGGCCGAAAGAGTGAGAGCGAGGGCCCGGAGCGCGCTCCGGGCAGAAAAAAAGTTTAAAAGTGGTGGGCCCTAAGCACAGTTCCCACGGGGGAACCTGCTCGATACCATGTGGAGAATAGAACGAGAATGAATGCACTATGAAAGAGTTGGGTACAAATAGCAAAACCCTAATTGGGTTGTACCCCCTATGGGATACCCCACTGTAGCCTACACAACAGCATAAGCTACATATATGTTCTGACAACACCCGCATAGGCAAAGTGGAGGAGAACAAGGGGTCACAATGTTAGAATATATCTGTAACTGCCTGTAGCTGTAGCTAGTGTAATATTATGAACTGTTGGTGGTGCACCCTCTTTGCATGCTTTGTTTACTATTTGTACCTCGCTCAATAGTGAATTCTTCCTCTTTGGCTAAACTCTCTCGACATATGTCTCTCTCAAGTCTCCTCCTACCCCAAACCCTAGTGTTCACTTAATCTACTATTCCAACATGGTATTAAGAGCTAGGTGTCAAACATTATATATGTTGTGTTAGTTTAGGCTACAGTGGGTTAGCCTATAGGGGGTACACAATTCTAGGGTTAGGTACTTGTACTCATTTCACTGCTAGTTCATTCATTCCTGTTCAGTGATTCCAACATGGTATAGAGCAGGTCCTTCCTAGGACCGAAATTTTCTAAGGGCCCACCACTACGTAACTACCTACCTACCTACCTACCTGTGCCCTAGGGCGCCTCGGCGTGTCACGCTCCCAGAGGCCCCTCTTGACGGCCCCGCGCTAGCCCCGTTCAGGCCCCGTCGGCCCCACGCCCGCTCTCCCTAGCGGCTCCGTTCAGGCCCCGTTGGCCCCTTTAAGGCCCCGTTCAGGCCCCGCGCTAGCCCCGTTCAGGCCCCGTCGGCCCCGTTTCAGGCCCCGTCGGCCCCGCGCTAGCCCCTCTCAGGCCCCGTCGGCCCGCGCTAGCCCCGTTTCAGGCCCCGTCGGCCCCGTTTCAGGCCCCGTCGGCCCCGCGCTAGCCCCTCTCAGGCCCCGTCGGCCCGCGCTAGCCCCGTTTCAGGCCCCGTCGGCCCCGTTTCAGGCCCCGTCGGCCCCGCGCTAGCCCCTCTCAGGCCCCGTCGGCCCGCGCTAGCCCCGTTTCAGGCCCCGTTGGCCCCGTTTCAGGCCCTGTCGGCCCCGCGCTAGCCCCTCTCAGGCCCCGTCGGCCCGCGCTAGCCCCGTTTCAGGCCCCGTCGGCCCCGCGCTAGCCCCTCTCAGGCCCCGTCGGCCCCGCGCTAGCCCCATTCAGGCCCCGATCGGGCCCGCGCTAGCCCCGTTTCAGGCCCCGTCGGCCCCGTTTCAAGCCTCGTCGGCCCCGCGCTAGCCCCGTTCAGGCCCCGTCGGCCCCTTGCTAGCCCCGTCAAGGCCCCGTTTGGCCCCGCGCTAGCCCCGCTCAGGCCCCGATCAGCCCCGCGCTCGCCCCTCTAGGGCCCCAACCGGCCCCGTGCCGACCTCGCCGACCCGTGCCCACCACCTAGAGGCCCCGGGCGGCCCGTTCCCGCCGCAGCACACGAGGGAGAGCGGGCGGCCCGTCCCCGCCGTGACCCGAGCCGCGCGACCCGAGCCGCGCGCCCCGAGCCGAGCCGCGCGCCCCGAACCGAGCCGCGCCACCCAGCCGAGCCGCGACCCGACCTGAACCGAGCCGCGCCGCCCTGCCCTACCTGGTTCGTCCTACCTGCTTCTCCTACTGCTACTGCTGCTATTTCTACTGTTCCTATGGCTAGCCCACAGGTTCTCGTGTTCGATGCTGAGGGCCGCCCTGTGAAGTTTGACACCTGGCTCGATGACCTGCACCTCTACCTACAGCTCACAGCCAAGGATGACATCTCACTGTACGATCACGCCCTAGGCCATGTCACTGCCCCTGCTGCTACTGCTGACAGCACTGCTCGCTCACAGTGGCAGACTCGTGATGCCCACGCTCGCTTTGCCATTCGCAACTCCCTGCCGATAGACGAACGCGAGCACTTTGGTCAGCACAAGACTGCACAGGCACTGTACACAGCTGTAGTTGCTCGCTACTCCTCACCTGTCTCTGCCGCACTAGGCCGTCTCTCCCTCCCCTACCTGTTTCCCGACCTGGCCTCCTTTCACACAGTCGCTGACCTCATCACGCACCTCCGTACTAGTGAGGCCCGCTTCCGTGCCACCATGCCTGCTGAGTTCCTTGCCACGCACCCCCCTCCACTCTGGCTCGCTCTCTACCACCTAGTCACCCGCCTCCCTGACACACTGCGTGCTGTCAGGGACCACTTCCTAGCTCGTTGCCCCACTGAGCTCACCATTGCCCTCCTCGAGAAGGAGCTACTTGCAGCTGAGACTAGCATAGTCACTGTAGGTGCCTCTCGTGGCGACCCCCGTACCCCGTTCTTTGAGGGGTGTTCTCCTTCCCCCCTTCTTCCCTCTGTCGCCTCTGCTGCTGCTGTCGACCTTCTTGGTACTGAGAAGGTCAGCGCTGCGTCTGCCTTGAGCGGACGCCGCAGCGGCAAGGGCAAAGGGGGCAAGGGTGGTGGCGGTGACGGCGGGGGAGGCGGCAGTGGGGGTGGTGGCTCCGCTAGAGGGGCGAGTGGTAGCGGTGGGGGTGGTGGCGGCAGCGGCGGGGGAGGTGGCAGGAGTGGAGGCGGCGGTTGGGGTGGCGGTGGACGAGGCGGCGGCAGGGGTTGGGGTGGTCAAGGAGGTGGCAGCGGTGGGGGTGGCCGTGGAGGCACTGGCGGTGGCCAGGGCCAGCAGCACACTCCCTCGCCCCAGGAGGTCCGTGAGTGGTACTCTCAGCACGGGGGTGGGGGTGGTCTTAGCTGCACGTACGTCGTGTGTCTCCCCCCCTTGGTACTGCGTCGACTGCCGCACTGCACACCTTCACACTGGACTCAGGTGCTTCTTGCTGCTTCTTTTGTGACCGCACTGCCCTTGAGCCGCTTGCTCGGCTAGTTGCTGTCTCCCTTGCTGACCCCTCTGGGGGTCCAGTCATTGCGACCTCTTCCACTGTCCTTCCCTGCCCTGCGGTCCCGTCGGGCACACTGTCAGGTCTCCACCTCCCCTCGTTCTCTACGAACTTGGTGGCAGGATGTGCACTCCAGGACGTGGGTGTTCACCAGTTCACCCCTGCCTACGAGCGCGTGACACACTGCACGTGTGCTCGTACGGGCCGTCACTTGGCTACCTTCACTCGGCAGCCGGGGTCGGACCTGTACACACTGACTACAGAGTACCCTCAGGTTGCTGCGACTGCGTCCGCGTCCGCGTCAGGTCAGCTGTCCGCCCCCTGCTCGTGTCGCTCTTTGGCACACGAGACTGTTCTCTGGCACCACCGCCTTGGCCACCCGTCTGTGCAGCGGCTTCGTGCCATGCACTCCCGGTACCTTGTCTTTGGCCTGCCCAGGGTCCTTCCTGCCCTCCCACCCTCGCCTGCTCCTACCTGTCTCCCTTGTGTCGAGGGACGGCAGCGCGCCGTTCCTCACTCCTCCTCGTTCCCCCCGACGACTGCTCCCTTGCAGACACTCCACATGGACGTGTGGGGCCCAGCCCGCGTCCGTGGTTAGGGTCAGGAGAGGTACTTCCTGATAGTTGTTGACGACTACTCGCGCTACACCTCGGTCTTCCCCTTGCGCACCAAGGGTGAGGTCCCTGATGTCTTGATCCCTTGGATCCGCAGAGCCCGTCTCCAGCTCAGCGAGCGTTTTCACTCGGACATTCCTGTCCTGCGCTTGCACTCTGACAGAGGTGGTGAGTTCTCCTCCGACCTCTTGGCAGCCTACTGTGCTGAGCACGGCATTGAGCAGTCGTTCACGCTTCCGGCTTCTCCACAGCAGAATGGGGTTGCGGAGCGCCGCATTGGCCTGGTCATGGAGGTCGCCCGTACCTCATTGATCCATGCGGCTGCCCCCCACTTTCTGTGGCCGTTTGCGGTCCGGTACGCTGCGCATCAGCTCAACCTCTGGCCCCGTGTCTCCTTGCCGGAGACCTCGCCCACGCTGCTGTGGACGGGGGAGGTTGGCGATGCGTTGCGTTTCCGGGTCCGGGGGTCTCGAGCTTTTGTCCGCGATTTGTCTGCGCACAAGCTCTCCTCCCGTGCTGTTCCTTGCGTATTCCTCAGCTTTGTCCCGGACGCGTCTGGTTGGCAGTTTTACCACGCCACCTCGCGGCGAGTCTTGCCCTCCCAGGACGTCACTTTTGACGAGTCCGTCCCCTACTACCGCCTCTTCCCCTACCGCACTGCCCCGCTCCCCCCCCCGCCTCTCTTCCTCGCGCCAGGTGCTACTGTTGCAGACCCCCTCCCCCCTCAGGGTGCCGCTCCCTCAGGTGTGTCTCACGTAGACCCGGTTGAGCCTGTTGAGGTAGCTGTCGACTCTCGTCCTGCTGGGGGTGCTGAGCCTGGGGGTGCTGAGCCTGGGGGTGTGGAGCCTGGGGGTGTGGAGCCTGGGGGTGTGGAGCCTGGGGGTGTGGAGCCTAGGGGTGTGGAGCTTGAGGGTGCTGAGCTTGGGGGTGTGGAGCCTCGTGGTGCTGAGCTGCGGAGTCCGGAGTCTGGGGGTTCTGAGTCTGGAGGTACTAGGCCTGGGAGTCCTGCACCTGGAGGAGCCCTCTCCTCGGAGCTGCTGCGTGCGTGGTACTTAGAGTACTGCAGCTTCCAGAGAGGTACCGCTCGAGCCGGACGTACTACTGGGACTGGTGCTAGTGCTTCTTCTCCCGTTCGGGAGCTCCCCTCCCAAGAGCGGATCCGTGAGTGGTACGAGCGGCGCTGCACTCTTCGGAGTGGCGTGCCTTGTGTTACGGACCCCGCTGCTGATGGAGATGCTGCTGGTGCTGAGGACCCGGGCGTTGGAGCTGCTGCTGGTGCTGAGGACCCGGGCGTTGGAGCTGCTGCTGAGGACCCGGGCGTTGGAGCCGCTGCTGGTGCTGAGGACCCGGGCGTTGAAGCTGCTGCTGGTGCTGAGGACCCAGGCGTTGGAGCTGCCGCTGGTGCTGCGGACCCGGGCGTTGGAGCTGCTACTGGTGCTGAGGACCCGGGCGTTGGAGCTGCCACTGGTTCTAAGGACGTGGGCGCAGGAGCTGCTGCTGGTGCTGCGGACCCTGGTGTGTGTGTCCCTGCTGGCTCTGGTGTCGCTGCTCGGTCTCGGCCGTAATTTGTTCCGATCCTTCAGCAGGTTCTTGGTCAGCTTCCTCCTCCTTTTCATCCTCCCTCCTTAGCGTGTCCTCCGCCTGTCCAGCTGTAGTCGGCGTTACCGTCTGCCTCCTCTCTCCCTGGTCCTGCTCCTTACACTGGTCCGACTAGAGGTCTTACTGAGCGGCGTGAGCCTGCGTCTCGTCCTGCGTCGCCTGAGTCTTGTCCTGAGTCGCCTGTCCGCACTGCTCTCTCTAGTAGTCGAGTCCAGCGTCAGCGTCTTCCTGTTGTCCCAGGCACTCACCGGATGGCGCTTCGTCCGTCCACTGCTCCACAGCGTGTCCCACTGCCGTCTCCTCCTGCTTCCTCTCTTCCCGCTCTTGCTGACCCTGGGTCAGACTCTATTCGTGCTACCAGTCCTACTGTCACGCGTCTCCTGGCTAGTGTTGTCACTGACCCTTCCTTTGAATCTGCTGCTGCGTCTGCCTTAGTTGCTGAGCTTGTCGACTTTGCTACTCGCTGTCGTCTAGACTACGCTGCTAGCCTAGTTGCTGAGTCTGAGTCTGTCTGTCCTCCGTCCGTCGGGGGTGAGTGTGCTCTTGGCACTGACGTCCTTGAGGACAGGCAGGAGGAGTTTGAGTGCTTTGCTGCCGCTCTGCCCCATCTCGTGTCCATGCTTGTTGCCCCTGAGGGAGACCCGGATGCACCAGACATCCCGACCCCACGCTCTTACGCAGAGGCGATGGCCGGTCCCTACTCCTCTCAGTGGCAGTCAGCCATGGACACAGAGATGGCTTCCTGGAAGTCCACAGGCACCTACGTCGATGAGGTTCCCCCACCTGGGGCGAACATCGTCAGTGGCATGTGGATTTTCAGGGTGAAGCGGCCGCCGGGCTCTCCGCCTGTCTTCAAGGCGCGTTACGTTGCACGAGGCTTCAGTCAGCGAGAGGGAGTTGACTTCTTCCAGACCTTCTCCCCGACCCCGAAGATGACCACTCTTCGGGTTCTCCTGCACGTCACCACTCAGCGTGACTACGAGCTCCACTTGCTTGACTTCAGCACTGCTTTCCTGCAGGGCAGCCTGCACGAGGAGATCTGGCTGTGCCGTCCACCTGGCTTCACTGGGTCGTTCCCTCCTGGTACCCGGTGGAGCCTCCGACGGCCAGTCTACGGTCTCCGCCAGGCGCCTCGTGAGTGGCACGACACACTGAGGACTACGCTTGCGGCTCTTGGGTTCGCGCCTTCTACTGCTGACCCGTCGCTGTTTCTACGCACCGACACCTCACTGCCGCCGTTCTACGTCCTTGTGTACGTCGACGACTTGGTCTTTGCTACTGCTGACACTGTGGCACTCGCCCACGTGAAGTCGGAGCTGCAGAAGAGACACACGTGCACAGACCTGGGTGAACTGACAAGCTATCTTGGCTTGCGGATCACCCGGGACAGAGCACGTCGCACCATCACCTTGACTCAGTCACACATGGTGCAGCAGGTCCTTCAGCGCTTCCGCTTCACGTACTCCTCGCCTCACCCAACTCCTCTGCCTACCGGTCATTCGCTCTCAGCTCTGCCTTCGGATGAGTCCGTAGAGCCGAGTGGCCCGTATCCAGAGCTTGTGGGTTGCCTCATGTACCTGATGACCTGCACTCGACCAGACCTTGCATATTTTGTCAGCATTCTTGCACGCTATGTCGCTCCCGGCCGTCACCGGAAGGAGCACATGGATGCAGCTAAGAGGGTGTTGCGCTACTTGTGCAGTACGTCGGGCACGGGGCTAGTGCTTGGAGGGCGAGTCCCAGTTGTTCTCACTGGGCACTCAGACGCTTCTTGGGCAGACGACCAGGCTACTCAGCGGTCGTCTCAGGGTTACTCCTTCAGTCTTGGCTCTGGTTCTGTTTCTTGGCGTTCTACTCGCTCTTCTTCTGTTCTCAGCTCCAGTTGTGAGGCTGAGATCTACGCCTCAGCCATGGCGGCCCAGGAGCTACGCTGGCTCACCTACTTGCTGACCGACCTTGGAGAGCAGCCTCGTTCTCCTCCAGTGCTGTACGTCCACAACAAGGCAGCCATTGCCTTATGTGAGGAGCACAGACCGGAGCACAGAACGAAGCACATTGCTCTGCGTTACTTCCTTGCTCGAGAGCTGCAGCAGCGTGGCCAGCTTCCCCTGCGTTACGTGGCCTCTGAGGCCAACACTGCTGATGTGTTCACCAAGGCGCTTCAGCCTTGTGACCATCAGCGCTTTTGCACTCTTCTAGGCCTTGTGCCTACTGGACCTCACTTGCTTACTTCTTGAGTCTGTTTGTACTGTGATCTCTATATATATACCTGCATGTTTACTCTTGTTAGGTTGTGATCATTGTACCTTTTGCTCTATTATAAACCTGCATGTGAACTGGTCTTGTGACCACTTGCTTGTGCTCGGAATTTGTGTGGTATCCGTGAGATCCACCCTGAGCTTGTTTTGCCTTGCTTTGCCTTGACTGGTCTTGTGACCCCTAGTTCTCCCCACTTTGCCTATGGGGGTGTGTTAAACATTATATATGTTGTGTCAGTTTAGGCTACAGTGGGTTAGCCTATAGGGGGTACACAATTCTAGGGTTAGGTACTTGTACTTATTTCACTGCTAGTTCATTGATTCCTGTTCAGTGATTCCAACACTAGGTCGTCCTAAGACCTATTTGTTTTCCCCCATGGGCCCACCACGTATCCCCCCGCTCATGGCGCTCGTCACGCCCCCCTTCGCGGCCGTAGTTACGATGGTTGCAACGGTCGCGACCGTCAAAACGGTCTTGGCGACGAGCTGTGCGACGGCGTCAGATGCGGCCTCGTTTCGTCTCCCCGTCGCATCCGTTGCGCCCTGCTCGTCGCGCGCATTGCCTACCCCGCCCCGTTCTGTCACAAACACAGCAGCAGCCGCGCGCAGCTGTGTACGGCCGCGCATTGCTGCGCGCAGCTTTGTACGACCGTGCGCACCCACGCACGGTCGTGTGCGCCAGCACCAGCGCCCGTCGCCAGCACCTGGGCGAGCGCCAGCGACGACGCCAGTGCCAGCAGCAGCTAACGCCGCCCCCCCCTTCCCTTCCGTAGCTTCCACCGTGGGGGGGGGGGGGGGGGGGGGGGGGATGTGGGGGTGGCGGGTGTGAGTTGCTTGCAGCCCGTCCTTCCCCTCCCTTCAGCGGGGTTCGCCGTGAGGGGGGGAAGAGGTTGCAGGGGGAAGATGAGGGGAATGGGGGAGATTGTGAGGGAGTGGAGAGAGAGATTCTGCCGAGCCAGCAGCCGCCCCTCCCCCTCTCTCTCTTTCACTGCCGCGTGTGCTGCCGTGGGTGGGAGGGTGAGACGGTAGCGGAAGTCAGCTAGGCATCTGCAGCTGCCGCCCGCTGCTACCATGGCACCTTCCGCTGCCGCCCCTGCCTCCACCTGCTGTTTCTTCTGCTGTCTTCTGCTGTTGAGCGGCAAGTGCTGCCGTTGAGCCCTGCTGTGCCGCTGCACAGTGCCGCCGCACGCACCCGCTCTCCAGGCGACCTGCCGCCACATGCACCTTTGTCTGTTGCTTCTACCTTGGCTGAGGGGTTGGTGTAGCTGAATCTGCCACCACTGCGCTCGTTGCCACTGCTCTTGCCTGCTGATGCTGTTTTCTCTGTTCGTGGTGTACCCATCCAGGATGTGTTGCTCCACAAACTCCTGCTGCACGCAGTTATGGGGGAGAGTTAGAATATATATGTTACTGCCTGTAGCTGTATTTAGTGTAGTTATTATAAAATGTTGGTGGTGCACCCTCTTTGCATGCTTTGTTTACTAGTTGTACCTCGCTCAATAGTGAATTCTTCCTCTTTTGCTAAACTCTCTCGACATATGTCTCTCTCAAGTCTCCTCCTACCCCAAACCCTAGTGTTCACTTCATCTACTATTCCAACACACAAGTCCAGTCAAGAAAAGCAAAGCAAGCTCAGGTGGATCACAAAGTCATCACACACTCTGAGCACAAGCAAATGGCCACAAGGCCAGTTCACATGCAGAGTTATATAAATGGGAACAAGCAATACAGTGATCACAACCTAGCAAGAGTAAGCATGCAGGTAGAAATATATAGATCACAGTACAAGCAAAGTCACAAAGTGAGCAAGTGAGGCAAAGTAGGCACAAGGCCTAAAACAGTATGGAAACGGTGATGATCACAAGTCTGAAGTGCCTTGGTGAATATACCAGCAGTGTTGGCCCGAGTGGCCACGCTTGCAAGACGAAGCTGACCATGGTGCTGCAACTCTCGAGCAAGGAAGTAACCCAGAGCGATGTGCTTCGTTCTGTGCTCAAGTCTGTGCTCCTAACACAAGGCAATCATGTCTTTGTTGTCTTAGCTCTCTCAAGTCGGTCAGCAGGTAGGTGAGCTAGTGTAACTCCTGTGCAGCCATGTCCCCTACGTAGGTCTCAGCATCACAACTGGAACTGAGAATAGAAGACGAGCGGGTAGACTGCCGAGAAACAGAACCAGAGCCAAGGCTGAACGTGTAACCTTGTGACGACCGCTGCGTAGCCAAGTCGTCAATCCAAGACGCGTCTGCGTGGCTAGTAAGAACAACACGACTCCGTCCTCCAAGCACGAGCCCCATGCCCAACGTACTGTACAAGTAGCGCAACACCCTCTTAGCGGCCTTCCAATGCTCCAATCGATGTCTCCCGGGCGCAACGTAGGTTGCCACGATGCTAAGAGGGTAAGCAAGGTCAGGTCGAGTTTAGGTCATCAGGTACATGAGGCAGCCCGCAAGCTCTGGATACGGGCCACTTGGCTCTACGGACTTGTCCGAAGGTGGAGCTGAGAACGAGTGACCGGTAGGCAGAGAAGTGGACTGTAGCGAGGAGTACTGGAAGCGTAAGCGCTGAAGGACCTGGTGAACCATGTGTGACTGAATCAAGGTGATGGTGTGCAGTGCTTTGTTCTGGATGATCTGCAAGCCAAGATCGCTGCGCAGCTCACCCACGTCTGTGCATGTGTGTCTCTTCTATAGCTCCAACTTCACTAGAGTCACTGCCTCAGTGTCAGCAGTGGCAAAATCCAAGTCGTCGATGTACACGAGGATGTAGAACGGCGGTAACGAAGGGTCGGTGCGCAGAAACAACGACGGTCAGCAGTCAAAGGAGCAAACCCAAGAGCCGCAAGTGTCATCTTTAGTGTGTCGTGCCACTCACGAGGCGCCTGGTGGAGACCGCAGATTGGCTGCCGGAGGCTCCACTGGGTACCTGCAGGAAACGACCCAGTGAAGCTAGGTGGGCGGCGCAGCCAGATCTCCTCGTGCAGGGTGCTCTGTAAGAAGGCTGTGTTGAAGTCAAGAGAGTGAAGCTTGTAGTCACGCTAAGCAGCGACGTGCAGCAGCACCCGAAGAGTGGTCATCTTTGGAGTAGGGGAGAAGGTCTGAAAGAAGTCAACTCCCTGTCGCTGACTAAAGCCTCGTGCAATGAAACGAGCCTTGAAGACAGGCGGAGAACCCGACAGCCGCTTCACCATGAAAATCTACATGCCATCGAATTTGTTCGCCCCAGGAGGTGGAACTGCGTTGACGTAAGTGCCTGTGGACTTCTAGGATGCCATCTTTGCGTCCATGGCTGTCTGCCACTGAGAGGATTGGAGACCCGTAATCGCCTATGCGTAAGAGCGCGGGGTCGGGATGTCTGGAGCATCCGATTCTCCCTCAGGTACAAGCAGCATGGACACGAGATGAGGTACAGCAGCTGCAAGACACTCAAAGTCCTCGAGCCTGTCCTCAAGGACATCCGTGCCAAGAGCACACTCACCCCCAACGGACGGAGGACAGACAGACTCAGACTCAGCAACAAGACTAGAGGCGTAGTCGAGACGGACAGCTAGCAGCAAATTCGACAAGCTGAGCAACTAGGGCAGACGCAGCAGTGGACTCAAACGAAGGGTCGGTGACAATAGTGGCTAGAAGACGTGTGACAGTAGAACTGGCATCACGAACTAAGTCAGACTCAGGGTCCGGACCGTCAGGAAGAGAGGACGCAGGAGGAGACGGCAGGGGAAATTGAAGTGGAACAGAGGAAGGACGAAGTGCCATAATGTGAGTGCCCGGGATAGTGTCAACGGGAGTTGTTGTTGGCCCCGTCCTCGCTTGGGCGGAGCAGACTTCGTGGTTGGGTGTACGGGAGGTACAGCCGACTTGTTGCTGTGGGCGACGCCGACTTGGGGTTGATCGTCGACCATGCTGTGCTGGCAGTCGACCGACCTGAATGCTAGCTCGGACGTAGTCTTGCCATGCCAATTGATTTGGACCATAATTGTCATGTATTCCTAGTGAAACTCTTGCCAATTCTCCCCGTGAACTAGCAAGCAGCGTGAACACAAGGAAACGACTAAGTGAACGAACGCAGAGATCACACGAGCATCCGTGCCTAGCCCGTAGTCTAGCTCCCGTTGCAGCAGTTATCTCCGCAGATAGAAGGAGGACGCGGATGCGGAACACGACGACCGGTGCGACCAGTGCAAACACGCGAGGCAGGGCGAGACGCAGGCTCACGACGCTCTCTAAGAGAGTCTATCTGCTAAGTGTAAGGATAAGGAGCAGGCAGTGGGGAGGCTGGCAATAACTGTGGCTGTGACTAGTTAGGCGGTGGATATAGTAGAGGTGGAGTAAGGTTAGTAGAAGACGAGAGACTAAGAACCTAGTGAAGTAGTGGAACGAAGTACGGTCGCGGCTGCACAGTGCCTCCAGCACAAGTATCGATAGCTCCAGCACCCCCGGCTCCAAAATCTCCAGCTCCAGGGTCTCTAGCCCCATCGCCTGCAGCACCACCAGCTCCAGCAGCTCCAGTACCTGCAGTATGAGCACCTCCGAGACCAGCAGCTCCACCACCTCTAGTACCTCCAGCACCTCCAGCACTAGCAGCTCCAGTACCTCCAGCACGAGCAGCTCCAGGACTAGTAGCTCCAGCACCTCCAGCACCTCCAGTACCTCCAGCACCAGCAGCACCACCAGCTCTGGCAGCTCTAGTGCCTCCAGTACAAGCACCTCCAGTACCAGCACCTCCAGCAGGACCGCTAGCACCTCCAGGACTAGCAGCTCCAGCACCTGCAGTACCTCCAGCTCCAGTGCCTGCAGCTCCAGCGCCTCCAGTTCCAGCTACTCCAGGTCCACTGCCTCCAGCTCCAGAATCCGTAGCACCACCAGCTCCGGCAGCTCCAGCGCCTCCAGCACGAGCACCTCCGGGACCAGCAGTGCCAGCACCACCAGCATCTCCAGCACCAGCAGCACCAGTGCCTCCAGCGCCAGCGCCTCCAGCGGCAGGGCCTCCAGCTCCAGCAATGCCACTCCGAAGGCGGGTGCGCCAAGCGTACCACACGCGCAGCTGCTGTGGTGAGAGAGGCTCCCGCCGGCTAGACTGCTGAGGCAAGGCACCAGTACGACCTCCAGGACAAGTAGCTCCAGCACCCCTAGCACCTCCAGCACCTCCAGCACCTCCAGCACCAGCAGCACCACCAGCTCCAGCAGCTCCAATGCCTGCAACTTCAGCAGCGCCGCTCAAAACGTGGGTGCTCCGAGTGTACCACTCGCGCAGCTGCTGTGGTGAGAAAGGCTTCCTTGGTGTAGATGCAGTACCCCAAGGCTCAGCACCCCTAGAGTCAGCACCCCCAAGCTCCGCACCCGCAGGCTTAGCACCCCCCGGCTCTGCATGCTCAGACTCAGCACCCCCAGGCTCCAGACGCTCAAGCTCTGCACCCGCAGGCTCAGCACTCTCAAACGCAGCACCCTGAGCAGTGACCTTTACAGGTTCAACCAAGGGGAGGGGTCTACCCGAGACACACCTGAAGGAGCAGGACCCTGAGGGGGGAGGGGGTCTACCGGAGGGGGACTTGGAGCGAGGAAGAGCGGCGGGGGGAGGGGAGAGGGGCAGTGCTGTAGGGGAAGAGACGGTAAAAGGGAACCGACTTGTGAAACGTGACGTCCTGAGAGGACAGAACACGGCGCGAGGTGGGGTGGTAAATCTTCCAGCCAGACGCGTCAGGGGTGAAGCCAAGGAAGACACAGGGAACAGCACGGGAGGACAGCTTGTCCGCGGAAGTATCTTGGACAAAGGCACGAGCGCCCCAGACCCGTAACACCGATGCATCGCCAACCTCCCCCGTCCAACGCACTGTAGGCGAGGTCTCCGGTAAGGAGACACGGGGCCAGAGGTTGAGCTGATGCGCAACGTACCGGACCGCAAACGGCCACAGAAAATGGGGAGTAGTTGCATGGATCGTGGAGGTACGAGCCACCTCCATGACCAGGCCAATGCGGCGCTCAGCAACCCCATTCTGCTGCGGGGAGGCCGAAAGCGTGAACGACTGGAGGATGCCCTCCCCACGACAAAAGTCCCGCAAGAGGTCGGAGGAGAACTCACCACCTCTGGCAGAGTGCATATGCAGGATAGGAAGGTCCTCACGGAACCGCTCGTGTAGCTGGAGACGGACCGCGCGGATCCAAGGGATGAAGACATCAGGGACTAACGCATGTAGTCGTCAACAACCAGCAGAAAGTATCGCTCGCGGTCGTGTCCCTGGACGCGGGCTGGGCCCCACACGTCCATGTGGAGAGTCTGCAGGGGAGTAGTCGTCGGGGGAAATGAGGAGGAGTGAGGAGTGCCGCGCTGCCGCCCCTCGACGCAAGGAAGGCAGGGCGGGGCATGCAAGCGCAGGAGGGGGGGCAGAGACCTAGGAAGGCCAGAGACAAGGAGGCGGGAGCGCATGCCACGTAGGCGTGGCAGGGAGAGGTGATCAAGGCAGTGGTGTCAGATGAGAGTCTGGTGCGAGAGGTGACACGAACTAGTGGCTGATATCTGACCTGACGAAGACACCTGATCAGACGCAGCAACCTGAGTAGGCTCAGTAGTCAGTGTGTTCATGCTCGACCCAGGCCGACGGGTGAACGTGGCCAGGTGACGGCCCGTCCGTGCACACGTGCAGATCGCCACACACTTTCTTCCAAGGGTAAAGGTATCAACCCAAGCATCCTGAAGGACGGCGTTACTCACCAAGTTAGTAGAGAATGAGGGGAGGTGAAGACCTGTCAGTGAGCCAGACGGAACCACCGGACACAGAAGAACAGTGGAGGAATGTGCAAGAACTGGGCCCCCGTAGGGGTTAGCGAGAGTGACTGCAACAGGTGCATGGAATGGTGTGACTCTGGTACTGTCGCGAAAGAAGCAGCGGGAATCACCTGAGTCAAGCGTGAAGGTGTGCAAGGCCTCAGCAGGCGTAGTACCAGAGGGAGCAGACTCACTAGCACCTAGAGAAGCAGCCTCTATAACAGGGTCGAGCGGCACACACAAGTGACAGTCACCCTCAGTACCAATAGTCAAAGCGTACATGGCAGTAAGGATAGCGTCATAGTCTAGAGCAAATATATCCACATCTTACCCAAGAAGCTCTAGCCAGCGGGGGAGCTCAGCCGCGTTGCCAAACTCTGCGTGCCAGGCATCGCTCAGACAGGAGAAGCAGCGGGACTGTGTGTGACCAACTGTCCCGGCCCGATCACCTGTGCGAATGACGTACGGGCAGCGAGCATTACTCCGAGATGCCCCACGCTGAGCGTACCACTCACGAAGCTGCTGGGGCGTAAGGGTCTCGCGCGGACGCCGCTGTAGCTGCATCTGGCCACCACCAGAAGCTCCCCACTAAACAGCTCCACGACGACTACCACTACGGCCGCCGCCACCACTCCCTCTAGTGTACCACTCACGAAGCTGATGGGGCATAAGGGTCTCGCGCGGATGCCGCTGGAGCTGCATCTGGCCATCGCCAGAAACTCCCCACCGAACAGCTCCACCGAGATTGCCACTACGGCCGCCGCCACCACTCCGACTGCTGCCACCACCGCCGCCACCACTCCCACCGCTACCATGAAGAGAAGTCATAAGCAAGGAGGCGTGCGACCAGCAGGGCAGCACGCAGGGAAGGCAAGGCGGCGAGCAGGCACTAGGGTAGGTCGGGGCGGCGCACGGTCATGGAAGGGCGGCGCGCGGCCAGAGTAGGGCGGCGCGCTGCAAGTAGGGCGGCGCGTGGGCAGGAGAGGGTGCGCGGGCAGGCAAGGGCAGCGCGCGGGCTGCAGAGGGCGGCGCGCGGGCTGCCAGGGCGGACGCGACGGGCAGGGGTAGGGCAAAGCGCGGGCAACAAGACGGCGCGCGGGCTGCAAAAGGCGGCGCGCGGACAGGCAGGGGCGGCGCGCGGACAGGCAGGGGCGTCGCGCGGCCAGCAGGGAGGCGCGGGCTGCAAAGGGGCGGCGCGCAGGCCCTAAGGTGATGCTACGGGCATGGTAGGGGCGGCGCGCGGGCCCTAGGGCAATGCGACGGGCAGGGCAGGGCGTCGCGCGGGTCCTAGGGCGACACGACGGGCAGGGGAGGGCGTCGCACGGGTCCTAGGGTGACGCGACGGGCAGGGCAGGGCGTCGCGCGGGTCCTAGGGCGATGCGGCGGGCAGGGCAGGGCGTCGCGCGGGTCCTAGGGCGACGCGACGGGCAGGGCAGGGCGTCGCGCGGCTAGCAGGGTGACGTGACGGGCAGGGCAGGGCGGCGTAGCAGCCAGCAGGGTGGCGCGCGGGCAGGGCAGGACGGCGCGGCAGCCAGCAGGGCGGCGCGCAGGCAGGACGGCGCGGCAGCCAGCAGGGCGGCGCACGGGCAGGGCAAGGCAGCGCGACTGGTGGGGCAGCGCAACGGGCAGGGTAGGGCGCTACGAACAGGGTAACGTACTACAAGCAGGGAACTATTCGGTGGGCCCTAAAAAATAATGGTCCTGGAACAGGACCTGCTCTGAAACCATGTCAGAAGACTAAGCGAGAATGAATGCATTGAATAGAAAGATGGTACAAGTACTAACCCTAATTGGGCTATACCCCATATAGGCTACCCCACTACAGCCTTCACAACACACACAACATTATAGTTTGACACAAGTCTTGCAGATTCAAAATGGTTATAAATCAGCATGAACTATGGGCACGTAATGGAGATGTTTAGGACATGGTTAGCAATTTTGCATCCTATCGTATTCAAAGGGTAACAAAGTGTAGGGTTTCAATGGAATCAACCATCAAGCACACACTCAATGGTTCACTCTTCGCATTTCTCTCCTGAAATGTGGCACTCACGCACATATACATCACATATATATCATCTATGGCCAAAAGCTGGAATGCCTCAACACGACGGGCCGCAAAACTACGGGATGCTCTCAGTTATCGCCAGTAACTAAGAATGCGCCACCCAGGGTTGGGGCATGCATAGTGCTGATAATCTTCGTAGCTTCAACACACAGGGCGAGGCGCGAGCGCGGGGGCGGGGGCAGTCCCCTCCCGCCCGCCCGGCGAGGTGCGGTGTTCTTCGGCGGTAACCATGGACAACGCCGAGAACAACAACCGGGCGATTCGCCTGTTGGCTGGGGTCCCTTACAGCACACCGGGGTCATGCCCTCGTGATCCCCCACTGCTCTCTCAGTCTCAGCACTTCAAATATGTGTGATCATTGGCTTTGCCTATGGCTCACTATTTGATGTTGTGTTGGCTCTGTTGGTTGAGCACCACATCATGTCCAACCTCTTCTTTCTATATACTTGGCCCCCAACTGTGTGGCCCACGTCTTAAACTTGGCAGTGCAGCATGCACTGAAGGTTAGGACGGTCTTAGAGCCACTCCGGATGCTGCGAGATGTGGCCAGCCACATCGGGTGGTCGGTGCAGCGGTTCTTTGACGTTCAGAGCTGATTTGCAGCTCCCCAGACGGGGTCGCAGTAAGAGAGTGCACAGAGAGGCAGGACGCGCCCACCCCCCGATGGCTTGTGCCTGATTATCTTCTCGCCTACAATCTGGGGTTCCACGCTGGAGATGGTGAGGAGGGCGTTGGAGCTACGCATGCGTTTTTCGATGAGAGCCACGTGAGTGTGATGAGCGATGGTATATGCGTGTTTACAATAAATGGGGGGTATTTTTTTTTTTTTTTTTTTTTTTTTAAATATGTTAAGATATACACCGATGATGCTAGTGCATACAAACATATATCAGTCGTAACTGAGCGTGAGAGGCCCGGCAGCGTGCCAGCCTCAGGGGACGACTCTAAGGGGGATGCAGTGCCCCTCGCGCAAGATTCCACAGCGCGCCAAAGCGATGGGACCATTTCCAGCCCTTGCCATTCAGAGACCGGACACGTCCAAGGAGCCGACCCTCCTGTTCTGCCAGCGCGTATGTCTTCCCGCCCTGCCTCAAGTCACCCTTCATGTTCATAAATGGGGGGTATGTGTAAGCCCATGTTGCCCACTAAAGCTCTATCTCCCGTGCACCCCCTCCCCCATCCCTCCCACGATAGGTGTGTGCTTATAATGAATGGAGGGGTGTGTGTAAGCCCATGTTGCTCACTAAAGCTCTATCTCCCGTGCACCCCCTCCCCCATCCCTCCCACAATAGGTGTATGCTTATAATGAATGGAAGGGTGTGTGTAAACCCATGTAGCTCACTAAAGCTTTATCTGTTGTGCACCTCCCTGCCTTTCTAGGTTTCCTTGCCCCGTGCTACGCGTGAACCATGGGCGGAGATCCGACTGACTGATGCTGATAGGGCGGCTCTCATCGAATTGCGAGACATCTTCATGCCCTTTCACCAAATCACTCTCTTTTTGCAGGGGTCTTTGTACTATCAATGAGAGTTGTGGTTGGCTCCGTCCTCACTTGGGCGGAGCCGACTTTGTAGTCGGGTGTACGGAGAGTGCAGCCGATCAGCTGCAGTAGGTGCCGCCGAGTTCGGCACGCAGGTCAATGGTTTTGGTCGACCTGTATGAGGCTACTACTACGCCGCCGACAACAGGGAGTCGGCGGCCGACGTGGCCCGGTGGTTGACGAGGGGGGGGGCGCTGATGTGGACCTAGACAGGGTAGCAGCAGGGCGCCAAGCAGCAGGGCGCCGACCTTGGGGACGCCGGCCTTGCGTAGTAGGCGACTGACCGGGTTGGCCGATCAGGCGTGGTTGCCCGGTCGATCGAGTTACTCGAGCGACGTGTGCGATGGTCGTCGAGGTGGTTTCTGCGAGGCCGACCTTGGAAGTGGTATCCCGAGGTTGACGTGGCTGGTGGGCACAGTCGCTAGCTTGTTCTTGGCCTAGCGTCTGCGCTGTGCACGTGACGGGGCGTGGCATACAAACCAGCTGCGCGCACATGCGAAGCAGGTGCACTACTGTCATACGGGTGCAACGCTGTGCAGCCGCCTTGCTGCAGTGTTGGTACATCGTGGACTTGCAACGTTGGCAAGCCGCTTCTTTGCAGCACTAGAGCGGTGCGAGCTTTGCAACGCTGGATCGCGGTCGACTGTGCTGCGCTGGAGGTCGACCAGCATGCTTGCTGGCTTTGATGTAGTCTTTCTTGCCAATGTTGATGCAATCATTGTTGTCAACATTTGCTAGTGAGACTTTTGCAAAATCTCTTCGTGAATGTGCAAGCGGAGAATACATAAGCGAACGACTAAGGAACGAATGCTGAGATCACATGTAACACCCCGTGCCTTTCCCATAGAAGCTCCCGTTGCTAGAGTTGTCTCCGCATGTATCCCACCATGTCAGCTATTGTACAACAAGCTGCTTGATCACTTGGAGAGCTCGTTGCATAGTTAAGGGATCTCAGAGCTGACTGTGACAGCACTGAGCAACCTGGAGCACCACGCTGGTGGGGGGAGAGCGAGGAGGCGGCGATTGCCACCTTCCTCGATTCGAGCTACAAGGGTTCACCCTGCAGGCTCAGAGCTTGTGGGGGGGTAGGAGTAGCGCACCCATTGTGGTGGAGGAGGGAGGCCATACGAGGGGGCCACGGACATTCGACCTGGTCGAGGAGGGGGTGAAGAAGCTTGCGCGGGAGCGCCTTCCACAGTACCAGGTTACGTCGGGTGTGGGGGTGAGGGTATGAGTGCCAGGGGAGCGGAGGGGCATGCAACGAGGAGCAGCAGGGCGTGGGGCTGCTCAAACAGGTGGCTGCCTCGATTTTCAGGCAAAGCTGATGGCTGACATGACAGCCATGGAGGCACAGGACGAGGTGGACCAGTATGTGGCGGAAGGGAGGCAAGAAATTATTTGCCCCTTATTGTACTAGCGCGGTAGGGAGTAGAAGTTGCCTAGGCTTAGGGCGATGGTACACGTTTATCTGGGTATACCTGCGACGTCTACGGTGAGTGAGTGCGCTATCAGCCACAGCAAGAACATCGTCACGCGGGAGAGGCATAGGTTGAGCGCGAGTCAGATGCGTACAAGTCATCACAGGCATGATGATCAAGTCATGGCAGGATCACAATCCTAGGCAGAGGTTGGCTATCTTGGGCACTACGACCATAGAGGCACAGCTCTGCCTTGAGGTAGAGGCGTTGGGGTTGTGATTGCTATGGTGTAGTGCGCGGATACGGTTACCACAGTAATTTATTGCTCGTTGCACGCTAATCATTAAACCCTGACTTATTTTGATAGGTAGTGGATGTAGTCGTCTATTCCGCAGAATGTTTCTGAACCATCCCATTCCTCTCTCGAATGGTCCTTGTATTGATAAAGCAGGGAATTACAAGCATGCAAGGTATAGATCAGATTCTGGCTAACACAACAACCTAACCTTCAATTTAGAGCTCCATAAGGGGCTCAATAACCGCACAAGAGTATCCCAAATGCATTTCGGACTGTACCCCTCCCACGGGGGGTTTTCTGCAGCCGCCGCCTAGTTTGATTTGATCAAGTACCCAACTGATTGTGCCCGTTGGAGAGCACATGACCAGCGTTGCCTGAAAAGATGCAGGAACCTGGCCTCTTGGAATGATTGCGGTGGGGCATTGAAGTACCGTCTAGCGACCGTATCTGCCAGCAACTTCAAGAACACACGTACCTCGGCGCACGAGCATCCGTAGGTCTCAACAGCCAGGGGAAAAAAACCAACAATGCCAGGCCGGTTAGCATAGTGCTGAATCTTTTTGTCCGCCTGCTCCCTAGCCGCCCATCCCCTTCCCTTGGTTGCGTGTGGATCTCTGGTGCTAATGGGGTCTGTGATAGTCACGTCATAGATATACACCGCGCCAGAGCTTCTGTCTCTCATGGTCAGGTCAGCGGTTTGCTCCTCCATGGGGGTGTATGCCGCTGACTCTCCGTGCACGATGAATCTTGCATCGTTTGCCATACTAATGCAAGCGTCCCTCAGTTCATTATGTGTATTAATCCGGTGTTTTCCCAACCCGCAGCGAAAAATGTGGTTAGGTAGGCGGGGATCCGTGATCTCTGTGTGATGTAATCCCATTCCTCTCTCTCTCTTGCCCTAGAAAACTAAACAAGAAAAATAACCTTAATATGAAACAGATTGTATCCCTTTTCCTTTCGCTCACCCTAAAAACAACACTGGACTTGCAGCATTTCTGCACCCAGCTTGGCCTTGCTTGCACCCAGCATACATGTAGGTTCTCACTGGCTTGCATAGATATGTTTGCCTTGCTTGTGTTGTACTATTGCATCGCACCGTAACTACTATATATATGCCTGTGGATTAGCCTTGTGGCCCCTTGCTTGCTCTCAGACTGTGTGGTGTTGTCGTGATCCACCTTGAGATATGTGTTGCATTCCGGAAGACTGCCGTAACTTAGACTTAGGGGTGTGTATAATTGTTATATATTGTATTGTTTAGCTTAGGTGGTGTACGATACTGTTAGTGCTAGGGTTAGGTTTCCTATATCTACCCTTGTACTTGCCCATTCTAATCATTCATTCCCACGTTCATAGTTTTGCACCTCTCATCACTCTTTTCCAGTCCCAATCTTCTATTCTTCTTGCCAACCCCTCTCCTTCTTGTCAAACTTATATTCTATAGTCTGTGTAGGCTGTAGTGGGGTAGATAATATGGGGTACAACACATTTAGGTTTTCCTACTTGTACCCACCTGTTTCCTAGTGCATTCATTCCTCGTACTTTTCTCACATGGTATAGAGCGGGTTCCCTAGTGGGACCATATTTTTTAAGGCCCACCACTTGAAACTTTGTCTGCCCTGCCCGAAGCGCGCCTCGGGCTCTGCCCTACTGCCGCCCTTAGCGGCCCGCCCTGCCGTCGTGGCCCTTAGCGGCCCGCCCTGCCGTCGCGGCCCTTTAGCGGCCCGCCCTCTCGTCGCGGCCCTTTAGCGGCCCGCCCTGCTGTCGCGGCCCTTAGCGGCCCGCCCTGTCGCCCTTAACGGCCCGTCGTCGCCCTACCGCGAACCGCCCTGCCGCCCTTACGCGGCCCGCCCTACCGCCCTTAGCAGCCCGTCGCCGCCCTTAGCGGCCCTTAGCGGCCCGCCCGCCCCTTCGTCGCGGCCCTGCGCGGATCGCCCGCCCGTCGTCGCGGCCCTGCACGGCTCGCCCGCCTCCTCGTTGCGGCCCCTTACCCTGCAGCAACCGCCAAGGCCCTGTGACCTGCAGCAGCCGTCACCCATGCTGCCGCCGTAGCGGCTCTGCTGCCGCCGTCGAGCCTGCAGCCGCCGGCGCGACCGCCGCTGTCGTCACCACTGCGGCCCCGCCGTCGCGGCCCTGGCCTGCCGCCCTGACGCGGCCCCGACCTGCCGCCGAGTCGCGGCCCCGACCTGCCGCCTTATCGCGGTCCCTACCTTTCAGGTGCGCCACGGCCCTGCCCCACCAGTCGCGGCCTCTTCCCTCCCCTCCCGCCACTAATAAGCGCAACGCCGCACCCGCGCTGCCCAGTCGAGCCGCGCCGCCTTGCCGCGCCGCGCCGCCCTGCCGAGTCGCGCCGCCCTGCCGAGTCGCACTGCCCCTGCTGCTACTGCTGCTAGGCTACTGCTGCTCCTGCTGTCATGACTAGCCCTATTGTTCTTACCTTCGATGCTGAGGGTCGAGTGGTTGACTTTGAGGTCTGGGTCGATGATCTGCAGCTGTTTCTGCAGTGCGATTCTAGGGACGGAGTCTCACTGTTTGATCACAAGTCCGGCGTCTCTGTCGCACCTGCTGCCGATGCTGACAGTGGTGTTCGCTCGCAGTGGACCACGCGTGATGCTGCTGCCCGTCTTGCTGTTCGTAGTCACCTGCCGTCTGCTGAGCGCGCACACTTTAGCCAATACAAGACCGCTTGGACGTTGTACGACGCTGTTGTTGCGCGCTACTCCTCCCCTGCCTCTGCTACCCTTAGCCGCCTCATGCTTGCGTACCTGTTCCCTGATCTAGCTACTTTTGCCACAGTGGCTGACCTCATTACACACCTCCGCACTAGTGACACCTGCTACCGCGCTGCGCTTCCTGCCGAGTTCTGCGCCGCGAACCCCCCCCCCCCCCCCCCCCTATGTACATCACTCTCTACTACCTCGTCAACTGGCTCCCTGACTCCCTTCGCTCGGTCAGGGACCACTTTCTCTCCCTTTGCCCCACGACGCTCACCGTTGACCTCCTAGAGGAGCGCCTCCTTGCACAAAAGAAGAGTATAGTCACTTTAGGAGCCTCTCGTGGTGACCCTCGTGCCCCTTTCTTTGAGGGGTGCTCCCCCGTTCCCCTTGTGCCTTGTGTTGCGTTTCCTGCTGCTGTCGACCTCGTTGGCACCAAGTCGGTCGGCACTGCGTCTGCTCCTAGTGGGAGGCGCCGCAGCGGCAGGAGCAGGGGGGGAAAGGGTGCTGGAGGAGACAGCGGGGGCGGCGGTGGTGGCGGTGGAGGCGGCGGAGGGGGTGGGGGTGGAGGTGGGGGTGGTGGCGGGAGAGGCGGCTTTGGTGGCGGCGGTGGAGGTGGAGGCGGCGGCGGCAGCGGCAGTGTAAGTGGCGGAGGCGGCAGCGGCAGAGGGGGTGGTGGCGGCGGTGGTGCTGGTTGGGGTGACGCTGTGCAGCGGGGAGGCCTTGGTGGTGGCCAGCGCGAGCAGCAGCAGCGTTCTCGTGAAACCATGTCCCCCCAGCAACTTCGTGAGTGGTACGCTGGGCGTGGGAGATCTGGGGGTGCTGGTCCTTGTGCTTACGTTCTCCGCACCGGCGAGCACAGTGGGGAGACGTGTGGGGGGCTGCACGCCACGCATCGCTTTTTTGGCTGCCTGACTGACATCTGGCGTGCACAGTTTCCAGACGCCACGGAGCTCCGTCGCTGGGGTGATCTGCTTAAGTCCAGTGTTGCTATCTTTGATCTTGACTATGATGCTATCCTTGCTGCTATATATGCTGTGACTGTTAGTGCTGAGGGTGACTGTTACTTGTGTGTTCCGGCCGACCCGGGCATTGAGGCTGCTGCTCTAGGTGCTAGTGAGTCTGCTGCTCCAGGTGCTGGTGAGTCTGCTCTCTCAGGTACCCCGTCGGCTCAGCTCTTGCACACGTTCACCCTTGACTCGGGTGCTTCACGCTCCTTCTTTCGCGACTGCACCACACTCTTGCCGCTCAGTCAGCTAGTGGCAGCCTCTCTGGCTTTCCCCTCTGGGGGTCCGGTGATTGCACACTCCTCCACGGTTCTGCCGTGTCCGGCGGTCCCGTCTGGCTCTCTGTCCGGCCTCCACCTCCCCTCGTTCTCCACCAACTTGGTGAGTGGAGCTGACCTTCAGGACGCGTGGGTTGACCAGTTCACTCCTGGAGGTCAGCGGGTGACCCACTGTTCGTGTACTCCGTCGCGCCGGCACCTGGCCATGTTCACCCGTCAGCCTGGGTCGAGCCTGTACACCCTGACTACCGTGTCTCCTCCAGTTGCTGAGTCTAGTTAGGTAGCCGCGTTGGGTCAGGTGTTTGCTGCTGCGTCCCGGTCTGGTCCTGAGTCTGCCCCTTGCTCGTGTTGCCTCCTGTCTCACCAGACTCTCCTCTGGCACCACCGCCTTGATCACCCCTCCCTACCTTGTCTCCGAGGCATGGCCTCCCGTGTCCTTGTCACTGGTCTTCCCCGGTCTCTCCCTCCCCTTCCCCCGGGGCCTGCCCCTACCTGCGTTCCTTGCGTCGAGGGGCGGCGGCGAGCCGCTCCTCACTCCTCTGACTTCCCTCCGACCGAGGCTCCCCTGCAGGCTTCACATGGATGTGTGGGGCCAAGCACGCGTCCGTGGATAGGGTCACGATCACTAATTTCTGCTGGTCGTTGACGACTACACACGTTACACCACAGTCTTCCCCTTGCGCCGCAAGGGTGAGGTCACTGAGTTACAGATCGACTGGATCCGCGCTGCTCGTCGTCAACTCAGCGAGAGTTTCGGCTCGGACCTTCGTGTTCTGCGTCTGCACTCTGACAGAAGTGGAGAGTTTTCCTCCGACCTTCTGCGAGCCTTCTGTCGTGCGGAGGGCATCCGCCAGACGTTCACGCTTCCGGCCTCTCCACAGCAAAATGGGATTGCTGAGCGCCGCATTGGCATGGTCATGGACGTCGCTCGTACGTCCATGATCCATGCGGCTGCTCCCCATTTTCTGTGCTGAACCTGGGGGTGTTGAGCCTGGGGTTGCTGTGTCTGGGGGTGCGGAGCCTGAGGGTGCTGAGCCTTTGTGTGTGGAGTCTGGAGGTGCTGAGCCTGGAGGTCCTTCGGGTGCTTCGTCCCGGCGGGAGCCTCTCTCTCCTCAGCAGCTGCGTGAATGGTTTGCTCGGCGCTGGAGCCGTGCTGCTGGAGCTGGTGGTGCTATGGGCGCTGGAGGTCTTGCTGCTGCTAGAGCTGATGGGGGTTCTGGAGCCACTGGTACCGGAGGTGCTCGTACTGGAGGTACTAGAGCTGCTTGGCCTGGTGGTGCTGCTGGAGCTGGAGCTACTGGAGGTGCTGACTCTGGTGGTGCTACTCGAGCAAGTGCTGCTGGAGGTGCTAGGGCTGGCGCTGCTGGAGCTGCTGGAGGTACTGTTGGAGCTGCAGGAGGTGCTGCTGGAGCTGGTGGTGCTGCTGGAGTTGGAGCTACCGCTGGAGGTGGTGGTGCTGGTCCTGCTGGCTCCGGGGGCGTTGAGCGGCTGCGGCCGTACTTCGTTCTGCTCCTTGAGCGGGTTCTTGGTCTCCCTCCTTCTGCTGGTCCTGCACCTTCCTTAGATTGTCCACCACCTGTCCTGTTGCAGTCACAGCTACAGCCCGCTTCCCCACTGCCTGCTCCTTCTCCTTACACAGGTCTGACCGCAGGTCATGCTGAGCGTCGTCAGCTTGCGTCTCGTCCTGCGTCGCGTGTTTGTGCTGCTCGCACTTGTCATCGTGGTTCGCGTCCGCGTCCTCCTCCTGTCCCTTGCACGCACAAGATGGCTCTGATTCCTTCCACTGCTCCGCAGCGTGTCCCTCTGCCGTCTCCTCCTGAGTCCTCTCTTCCTGCCTGTGCAGACCCGGAGTCTGACTCCCTTTGTGCTGCTAGTCCTATAGTCACGCGTCTCCTTGCTGCTGTTGTCAGCGACCCTTCCTTTGAGTCTACTACTGCGTCTGCTCTTGTTGCTGAGCTTGTCGACTTTGCTGCATATTGTCGTCTAGACGACGCTGCTAGTCTTGTTGCTGAGTTTGAGTCTGTCTGTCCTCCTTTCGTCGGGGGTGAGTGTGCCGTTGGCACGGAAGTCCTTGAGGACAGGCAGGAGAAGTTCCGGTGTTTTGCTGCTGCTTCACCTCATCTCGTGTCCATGCTGCTTGCCCCTGAGGGAGACCCGGATGCACCAGACATCCCGACTCTGCGCTCTTACGTAGAGGCGGTTGAGGGTCCCTACTCCTCTCAGTGGCAGACAGCTATGGATGCAGAGATGGCTTCCTGGAAGTCTATAGGCACCTTCGTAGAAACGAAATTCCAGGAAGGGAGAAATTCGCTTGAATCAAATTGACTATATTCATGTACAAACAGAGAAGGAATAAATAGTTCAAGCTAGCTAGGACCTTGGGAATAAACCTGGGAACAACTAGGGATGATCCCAAATAATTCCAAGCAACATAACCAACCTGGCTGGACAAAACAGCAGGTGGTAGGTTGGTGAACAACCTCTGGTTCTGTTTTTCCAACCTGGGAAAACAACAACCAGGTTCAGGTCCTAAAAACAGAACCTGATTTGTCTTTGCCCAACCAGCCAAATGCTTGTTCCACTGGTTTCCCGTGGCCCTATAGTAAGCAGATACAGACAAACAACATCCAACCTTCAACTAAATTTTACCCCTATAGTGCCTGCCCTGCTACACTATAGTCAACCAAACAAAACAGTACAATTTCGAGCTGGATAGAACTGAATCTGCACAATCAACTCAACTGAACCGCAAAGCTTCCATCTTGGGTTCCTTTGCGAGCTCGTCCTTTCTGCTTGTACTGTTCATAGCGCGTACAATGTTGTGCCGAAGCGCATAATGCGCGAGTACCTGCGAATGCTTCAAGCGAAAATTGCGAAAGCAAACAAACACACGAAAATTCCATTCACACCCAAATGCATTCACACACGCATACTCATACAAACAGACGGCAGGATGTCGTGCAATGTGAATTTGCACACAACACACCCCCCCTCAGCCTGCCGGCTGCATCCCCATCATTCCATACTAGTTCATGCTCATTCCACTCATCCGCACACAGCGCCAATGAGGCTCATCCGCAAGCCTCTTGGTGAGGAAGTCTGCTGGCTGCTGGTGAGTCTTGATGTAGATCGGATTCACCGTCCCCCTCTTCACCTCCTTACGCAACCAGTGCCACTTGATACGCATGTGCTTGTTCAGCCCATGAAGCACACCGTTCCTGGCCATCCCAAGAGCTCCCTTGCTATCACAAAACAGCGGCGTAGCAACCTTTTTCTCCTGGCCAATCTCCTTTAACAGCCTCCTCAGCCAAATCACCTCCTTCACCCCATGGAACATCGCCATGTACTCTGATTTCACAGAAAAGAGTGCTGTCTCCTTCTGCTTCTTTGACCTCCAACTAACAGGTCCTCCTCCAACTACGCAGATGTATCCTCCCACAGATGAGGAATCCTCCTTCTCAGAGGCCCACGTAGCATCGGTAAAGCAAGTGAGAAAGAGCTTGCCTTCTCCAAGCCTCTCCCCCTTCTCTTTCAGCACCTCAACCCCTTTCTGCTTCACTTGTGCAGATGCGGAGTATTGAACTCCAATGCTTCGGTGAGAGTTCAGATACTTCACCACACGCTCAGCTGGATCCACCTACTCCTCTGATGGATTCTGCACCACCCTAGCTAGCTGCCCAACCGAGAAAGAGATGTCAGGCCTTGTGTGAACTGCTGCATATAAGAGGCTGCCCACCAAGGACTGAAATTGCTGCTACTCCTCGGCTTCAACCCCTTCATCCTCTGCAGCTTTCACAAGCTTGAATTCTGCTGGCACGGGAGTTGCAACTCTGCGCTTATTCTCAATCCCGTACTTCTCCCCCAGCTCCTTGATGAATTTCTCCTGGTGCAGCTTCAACCACCTGTGATCCAGATCCCTCTCCACATGCATCCCGAGATAGTACTTTACCTCCCCAAGGTTCTTGCACTTGAAGTTCTCCATCAGCTGCTGCTGCACCTTTTGGTTCTCCTTCATGCTGCTGGTAAAGACAAGAATATCGTCCATATAGACCAGAAACAGCACCAGCTTCTCCCCCTCCCCCTTGAGAAAGAGGCTCTCATCACAGCTGCTGGTCCTGAATCCCATCTCCTCTAAAACAGCTGCCAACTTCTGGTACCAGCAGCGTGGCGTCTGCTTCAAGCCGTAGATGGACTTCTTCAGCTTGCACACCCTGCCCGTACCATCCTCATACCCAAGCGGCTGCGTCATGCACACATCCTTCTCTAAAATCCCATTGAGGAATGCCGTAGATATATCCATCTGAATGATGAGTTTCCCACTAACGGTTGCATCTGCCAACAAGACACGGAGGGTAGGGGGTTTGGCAGTGGGAGCATAGATCTCATTGAAGTCCTGCTTCTCCTTCTGCATAAATCCCTTAGCCACCAGCCTACTCTTGTAGATGGTGACCTGTCCCTTGTCATCGGTCTTGATCCTTAGCACCCACTTGCACTGTAATGCTTTCTTCCCCTCAAGCAGCACCACCAGCTCCCATGTCCCATTCTCTAGCAGGCTCTGGTACTGAGCATCCCTGGAAACCAGCCACTTCTCCCTATCTGGTCCAGCTAATGCCTCCTCCATGCTAGTTGGTTCCTCTGGTGCAGGGGCAAGAAAACAGTAGGCAGGTTCATCCTCCTTATCCGGATCATAGCCATGCGGTAGAATCAGCAATGCCTCCTCTGTCCCAAGCTGCTGCTCCGCTACATCAGCTCCTGCAGTCAGCTTGTTAGTAGCCATATGGGTACGTCCTGGCCTGGAGACGGGTGTCTCCCATCCCCTCATAACAACACCCTTCGGCTTCTTAGTTTTTCCTTGCTGCTGCTCTCCTCCCTCGGATCCAGCAGCTCCACTAGTGCTACCGCTAGTCTCCACACCATCACCTCCACCAGCAGGTGCCTCCTGCACCTTCTCTCCATCACCACCCTCTGCAGCTACCTCCTCTCCCTCCTCCCACACACTAGGAGTCAGGTCCATCTGCATTGTGTTCTGCTCCATCTGCTAGGCCACCCTGGCCTCCAACTGTTTCTCCCAGCTCCCATACATCATGCCCTCAACAAACTTCACATCCCTGCTGTCAAACAACACACCCTTGGAAGGTTCCCACAGCAGCCATCCCTTGCTCTCAGCAGCCAGCCCCAAATGCACACACCAGATTGCACTTGACCCCAACTTACTGCGGTAGGTCTTGGGGACGTGGGCGACTGCCATGCAACTGAACAGCCTCAGCATGTCCACCGGCGGCTTCCTCCCAAGCCAACTCTCCAACGGCACCCACAAGTCATCCCCAACCTTGGTGAGTACCCTGTTGCTAGCAACGGTAGTGTGCCGAACAGCATGGGGCCACATGAAGTTGCCCAGCCCAGATTCTACGAGCAGCGCCCTAGCTGTCTCCAGAATTGTCCGTTTCGCCCGTTCTGCTACACCGTTAGACTGTGGGGTGTAAGCCGTGGTCAGCTCCCTCTGGATGCCCTGCTTCTTGAGCCAGGCCGTCTTCTCAGCTCCAAGGAACTCACCACCCCGATTGTCCTAATCCGCTTCACCACACACTCCGCTTGCTTCTCCACGAATGGCAGCCAATCTTCCCGTATCGTAGAGGCGGCATAGTCCTTCTGCTTCAGCGGATATGCCCACATAAGCCTGCTCCAATCATCCACTATGGTCAGAAAGTACCGCTCCCCCTTGTGTCCCTAAACCGGCAGCGGCCCCACCAAGTTCATGTGGACCAGCTCCAACGGCTTCTTGCTCCTGCCAGCCACACTATGGAAGGGGAAACGGGTAAACTTTGAGAGCAAACAGATTTCACAATTCTCATCAGGTGGCTGTCCATTCAGCTTCAGACCCTTAACGGCTCCATCTTTCTCCAACTGCTTCAACAAGGGCATTGCCACATGCCCCAAGCGTCGGTGTGCTGTTGCCCAACCCGTCTCCCCAGATCTGGCCGACACTGTCACACCAACCCCTCCAACGGCGTTGTACTCCCCCTGGGATGCAGACCCCTCTCCAGCCTGCCCCCCACCGTGCCACGCCAGCGCCGGCAGCTGCCACATAGATCTGTACACGTCCTTGCTCTCGTGCAGATCCCAAAGCACCCGATTGCCCAGCTTCCCCTTATAAGTGCGAGCCCCATCCGTGTTGGCGTTCACCCCAGCCTTGCCAAGCTTACGGAGGGAGATAAGGTTGGCCTTCAGGTCGGGGACGAGGAGAACGTCGTGCAGCACCACCGGCTTGCCATCCGCTCCCTTAAACGCAGCTCGTCCGACACCAGCCACCTTCAGCGCGTGTCCAGAGGCGGAGCACACCTAGTTGATCGATGCAGCGCGTACGTGGTCCAGCAGGTCCTTGCGCGGCGTCATCGTCCAAGTAGCGCCCATGTCCAACACCCAATAATCCAGGGGGTGCAGCTCTGCTCCAACCTTGGCAGAGGCGTCTTCTTGCTCCCCCTGTTCTCCAATATGGAAGAACTGGCCCGCAGTGCGCTCCTTCTTCTTTTCCGCACCGCCGTTGCTCTTTGGGTTGTTGTCGGACGAATCGGCGACCATGCTCGCGCCGTTTTTCTGGTTCCTCCGCGCGCCGCCATTTTGGTGACGATTCTGGGGGATCCATCCATCGGGTTTCTTATAGCACAAAAACCAGGGGTGCCCCTCCTTCTCACAATACCAGCAACTCCCATTCATTTTGCCACCAGCACCCGACTTGCCCCCACGTCCAGATTTCGCACCACGACCCCAACCGGTACCTCCTTGTTGGTCGTTGGAGTCGTCGTCCTTCTTTGCACCGCGTCCAGCACCACCAAAGCCACGTCCTCTGCCACGTCGGCTTCTTTGCATCCCATAGCCGCTGCTGCCGTCGTCTCCTCCCCTCAGTTGGCGGCGACGGAAGTCCTCCTCCAGAATCTTTGTCCGCACCCACTCGAGTGTCCACGAGCTCTGGTTCTGCGGCATGCTCAATCAGCTCGTGAATTGAAGCCACGATTCCGGCAGCAGCGAGAGCATCTTCAGGCACTTGGTCTGCTCCGGGTAGATGATTCCCGCGGTCGCCAACTTCGCGTAGAGGTCGCGCATTTATTCCAGGACAGGTTGCACCGGCTCTCCCTCACTCAGGTGCAACGCTGACAGCTACCTCTCCAGCATCAATGTTGCAACAACGGAGGTCGGGGCGTGCAGCTCCTTCAACACGGTCCACGCCTTCGGACCGCACTCAACCTCCGGCAGCAGGTGCATGACGTGGTGACGCTGGTTCAGCTCCAAACTCTGCGACATCAAATAGTAGCCAGCCGAGGAGCGCTCGTCCCAATCTTCCTACAGCGCGGGGTCACTCGGTCTAGGCTCCTCCCCAATCATTAGTTTCAGCAATCCAATCTGACAGAAATATAGTTGCATTTTCCAGGCCCAATCATCATAGTCCTCACCATTGAACTTCTCGACGGTAAAAGTCTTCAGCACCTCCTTGACCAGCGAGCCCTGGTTTGTTCGCGCTCCCCTTGGCGCTGAAACACCAGAATCATGGCTGCCGCTACGATCTTGGGCTGAAGATTCATCAGCTCCCGTCGAGGTGTGGCCCGCCATAGCTACCTATATCGAGGATCACTATAACGCAGCTCTGATACCAACTCAAGCTATTAAGACTTAAAACCTCTCCTCGGGGTCACCTCCAAGGGTTCTTGGGTGCCTGGTACAAGACCAGTCCCTATCCTCGGGTCCGAGTTTGTGGAGAGAGGGATCAAGAATGACTTCGTAAAAATAACAAGAGTACCTTGAACGTCACGCAGCGTATCGTGCAGACCGTCGACCGGATTAAGCTGAGAATTTCCTATATCAAAGCTCACTCCAAGAGCTTTAAATTAAGCCAAGTTGCCTCGCGAAAAGTTCTGCCATTCCGAAGTTATGGCTCGGACAGCATTTGCCTAGCGTTGGAGTGCTAGCGTACCAGCGTTGACTCGGTTAGCATTCCGCCGTCGCAGCGGGTGCAAATTCACATTGCACGACATCCTGCCGTCTGTTTGTATGAGTAGGCATGTGCGAATGCATTTGGGTGTGAATGGAATGTTCGTGTGTTTGTTTTCTTTCACTATTTTCGCTTGATGAATTTGCAGGTACTCGCACAATGTGCGCTTCGGCACAACATTGTACGCGCTATGAACAGTACAAACAAAAAGGACGAGCTCACAAAGGAACCCAAGATGGAAGCTTTGCGGTTCGGTTGAATTGATTGTGCAGATTCAGTTCTATCCAACTCGAAATTGTACTGTTTTGTTTGATTGACTATAGTGTAGCAAGGCAGGCACTTTAGGGGTACAATTTAGGTGAAGGTTGGATGTTGTTTGTCTGTATCTGCATGCTACAGGGCCAGGGGAAACTAGCTGAACTAGCTTTTGGCTAGTTGGGCAAAGACGAAACAGGTTCTGTTTTTAGGACCTGAACCTGGTTGTTGTTTTCCCAGGTTGGAAAAACAGAACCAGAGGTTGTTTACCAACCTACCACCTGCTGTTTTGTCTAGCCAGGTTGGTTCTGTTGCTTGGATTTTTTTGGGATCATCCCTGGTTGTTCCCAGGTTCATTCCCAGGGTCCTTGCTAGCTAGAACTATTTATTCCTTCTCTGTTTGTACCTAGATATAGTCAATTTGATTCAAGCGAATTTCGTATCTACGCTATGCGACGGCTGAATGCTACCCGAGTCAACGCTAGTACGCTAGCACTCCAACACAAGGCAAACACTGTCCGTGCCATATCTTCGTAATGGTAGAACTTTTCGCGAGGCAACTTGGCTTATTTTAAAGCTCTTGGAGTGAGCTTCGATATAGGAAATTCTCAGCTTTTTTCGATCGACGGTCTGCACGATACGCTGCGCGGCGTTAAAGGTACTCTTGTTATTTTGACTAATTCATTCTTGATCCCTCTCTCTACAAACTCGGACCCGAGGATAGGGGCTGGTCTTGTACCAGGCACCCAAGGACCCTTGGAGGTGACCCCAAGGAGAGGTTTTAAGTTTGATAAAGTCTTAATAGCTTGAGTTTATTAGGCCCTTACACCAACAAGCTGGTATCAGAGCTGCGTTATAGTGATCCTCGATATAGGTAGCTATGGCGGGCAACACCTCGACGGGAGCTGGTGAATCTTCAGCCCAAGATCGTAGCGGCAGCCATGATTCTGGTGTTTCAGCGCCAAGGGGAGCGCGAATAAACCAGGGCTCGCTGGTCAAGGAGGTGCGGAAGAATTTCACCGTCGAGAAGTTCAATGGTGAGGGCTATGATGATTGGGCCTGGAAAATGCAACTATATTTCCGTCAGATTGGATTGCTGAAACTAATGATTGGGGAGGAGCCTAGACCGAGTGACCCCGCGCTGCAGGAAGATTGGGACGAGCGCTCCTCGGCTGGCTACTATTTGATGTTGCAGAGTTTGGAGCTCAACCAGCGTCACCACGTCATGCACCTGCTGTCGGAGGTTGAGTGCGGTCCGAAGGCGTGGACCGTGTTGAAGGAGCTGCACGCCCCGACCTCTGTTGTTGCAACGTTGATGCTGGAGAGGGAGCTGTCCGCGCTGCGCCTGAGCGAGGGAGAGCCAGTGCAACCTGTCCTGGACAAGATGCGCAACCTCTATGCGAAGTTGGCGACCGCGGGAATCAACTACCCGGAGCAGACCAGGTGTTTGAAGATGCTCTCGCTGCTGCCATAATCGTGGCTTCAATTCACGAGAGGATTGAGCCTGCCGCAGAACCAGAGCTCGTGGACACTCGAGTGGGTGCGGACAAAGATTCTGGAGGAGGACTTCCGTCGCCGCCAACTGAGGGGTGGAGACGACGGCAGCAGCGGCTATGGGATGCAAGGAAGCCGACGTGGCAGAGGACGTGGCTTCGGTGGTGCTGGACGCCGTGCAAAGAAGGATGACGACTCCAACGACCAACAAGGAGGTACCGGTTGGGGTCGTGGTGCGAAATCTGGACGTGGGGGCAAGTCGGGTGCTGGTGGCAAAATGAATGGGAGTTGCTGGTATTGTGAGAAGGAGGGGCACCCCTGGTTTTTGTGCTATAAGAAACCCGATGGATGGATCCCCCAGAATCGTCACCAGGATGGCGGCGCGCGGAGGAACCAGAAAAACGGCGCGAGCATCGTCGCCAATTCGTCCGACAACAACCCGAAGAGCAACGGTGGTGCAGAAAAGAAGGAGCGCACCGCGGGCCAGTTCTTCCATTTTGGAGAGCAAGGAGAGCAGGGGGAGCAAGAATACGCCTCTGCCAAGGTTGGAGCAGAGCTGCACCCCCTGGATTATTGGGTGTTGGACACGGGCGCTACTTGGACGATGACACCGCGCAAGGACCTGCTGGACCACGTACGTGCTGCACCGATCAACGAGGTGTGCTCCGCCTCTGGACACGCGCTGAAGGTGGCTGGTGCGGGACGAGCTGCATTGAAGGGAGCGGATGGCAAGCCGGTGGTGCTGCACGACGTTCTCCTCGTCCCCGACCTGAAGGCCAACCTTATCTCCCTCCGTAAGCTTGGCAAGGCTGGGGTGAGCACTAGCACGGATGGGGCTCGCACTTATAAGGGGAAGCTGGGCAATCGGGTGCTTTGGGATCTGCACGAGAGCAAGGACGTGTACAGATCTATGTGGCAGCTGCCGGCGCTGGCGTGGCACGGTGGGGGGCAGGCTGGAGAGGGGTCTGCATCCCAGGGGGAGTACAACGCCGTTGGAGGGGTTGGTGTGACAGTGTCGGCCAGATCTGGGGAGACGGATTGGGCAACAGCACACCGACGCTTGGGGCATGTGGCAATGCCCTTGTTAAGGGTCTGAAGCTGAACAGACAGCCACCTGATGAGAATTGTGAAATCTGTTTGCTCTCAAAGTTTACCCGTTTCCCCTTCCATAGTGTGGCTGGCAGGAGCAAGAAGCCGTTGGAGCTGGTCCACATGGACTTGGTGGGGCCGCTGCCGGTTCAGGGACACAAGGGGGAGCGGTACTTTCTGACCATAGTGGATGATTGGAGCAGGCTTATGTGGGCATATCCGCTGAAGCAGAAAGATTACGCCGCCTCTACGATACGGGAAGATTGGCTGCCATTCGTGGAGAAGCAAGCGGAGTGTGTGGTGAAGCGGGGTAGGACAGATCGAGGTGGTGAGTTCCTTGGAGCTGAGATGACGGCCTGGCTCAAGAAACACGGCATCTAGAGGGAGCTGACCACGGCTTACACCCCACAGTCTAACGCTGTAGCAGAACGGGCGAACCGGACAATTCTGGAGACAGCTAGGGCGCTGCTCATAGAATCTGGGCTGGGCAACTCAATGTGGCCCCATGCTGTTATGCAAGCTACTGTCGCTAGGAACAGGGTACTCACCAAGGTTGGGGATGACAGGTGGGTGCCGTTGGAGAGGTGGCTTGGGAGGAAGCCGCCGGTGGACATGCTGAGGGTGTTCGGTTGCATGGCAGTCGCCCACGTCCCCAAGACCTACCGTTTTAAGTTGGGGGCGAGTGCAATCTGGTGTGTGCATTTGGGGCTGGCTGCTGAGAGCAAGGGATGGCTGCTGTGGGAACCTTCCAAGGGTGTGTTGTTTGACAGCAGGGATGTGAAGTTTGTTGAGGGCATGATGTATGGGAGCTGGGAGAAACAGTTGGAGGCCAGGGTGTCCTAGCAGATGGAGCAGATCACCATGCAGCTGGACCTGACTCCTAGTGTGTGGGAGGAGGGAGAGGAGGCAGCTGCAGAGGGTGGTGATGAAAAGAAGGTACAGGAGGCACCTGCTAGTGGAGAAGATGGTGTGTTGACTAGACGTAGCACTAGTGGAGCTGCTCGATCCGAGGGAGGAGAGCAGCAGCAGGGGAAAACTAAGAAGCCGAAGGGTGTTTGTTATGAGGGGATGGGAGACACCCGTCTCTAGGCCAGGATGTACCCGTATGGCTATTAAGAAGCTGACTGCAGGAGCATTCACATTGCACGACATCCTGCCGTCTGTTTGTATGAGTATGCGTGTGCGAATGCATTTGGGTATGAATGGAATGTTCGTGTGTTTGTTTGCTTTCGCAATTTTTGCTTGAAGCATTTGCAGGTACTCACGCATTATGCGCTTCGGCACAACATTGTACGCGCTATGAACAGTACAAGCAGAAAGGACGAGCTCGCAAAGGAACCCAAGATGGAAGCTTTGCGGTTCGGTTGAATTGATTGTGCAGATTCAGTTCTATCCAACTCGAAATTGTACTGTTTTGTTTGGTTGACTATAGTGTAGCAGTACAGGCACTATAGGGGTACAATTTAGGTGAAGGTTGGATGTTGTTTGTTTGCATCTGCTTACTACAGGGCCACGGGAAACCAGTGGAACCAGCATTTGGCTGGTTGGGCAAAGACAAATCAGGTTCTGTTTTTTAGGACCTGAACCTGGTTGTTGTTTTCCCACGTTGGAAAAACAGAACCAGAGGTTGTTTACCAACCTACCACCTGCTGTTTTGTCCAGCGAGGTTGGTTCTATTGCTTGGAATTATTTGGGATCATCCCTAGTTGTTCCCAAGTTTATTCCCAAGGTCCTTGCTAGCTAGAACTATATATTCCTTCTCTGTTTGTACTGAATATAGTCAATTTGATTCAAGCGAATTCCTCCCTTCCTAGAATTTCGTTTCTACGCAGTGCGACGGCGGAATGCTACTCGAGTCAACGCTAGTACGCTAGCACTCCAACGCTAGGCAAACGCTGTCTGAGCCATAACTTCGTAATGGCAGAACTTTTCGTGAGGCAACTTGGTTCATTTTTAACCTCTTGGAGCGAGCTTCGATATAGAAAATTTTCAGCTTAATCCAGTTGACGGTCTAAACCATACGCTGCGCGATGTTAAAGGTACTCTTGTTATTTTGATAGGTGGCTTGGAGAGGAAGCCGCCGGTGGACATGCTGAGGGTGTTCGGTTGCATGGCAGTCGCCCACGTCCCCAAGACCTACCGCAGTAAGTTGGGGGCGAGTGCAATCTGGTGTGTGCATTTGGGGCTGGCTTCTGAGGCCCGACATCTCTTTCTCGGTTGGGCAGCTGGCTAGGGTGGTGCAGAATCCATCAGAGGAGCAGGTGGATGCAGCTGAGCGTGTGGTGAAGTAGCTGAACTCTCACCCAAGCATTGGAGTTCAATACTCCGCATCTGCACAGGTAAAGCAGAAAGGGGTTGAGGTGCTGAAAGAGAAGGGGGAGCGGCTTGGAGAAGGCAAGCTCTTTCTCACTTGCTTTACTGATGCTATGTGGGCCTCTAAGAAGGAGGATTCCTAATCTGTGGGAGGATACATCTGTGTAGTTGGGGGAGGACCTGTTAGTTGGAGGTCAAAGAAGCAGACGGAGACGGCACTCTCTTCTGTGGAATCAGAGTACATGGCGATGTTCCATGGGGTGAAGGAGGTGATTTGGCTGAGGAGGTTGTTAGGGGAGATTGGCCAGGGGGCTCTTTGGATAGCCAGGAACGCTGTGCTTCATGAGCTGAACAAGCACATGCGTATCAAGTGGCACTGACTGCGTAAGGAGGTGAAGAGGGGGACGGTGAATCCGATCTACATCAAGACTCACCAGCAGCCAGCAGACTTCCTCACCAAGAGGCTTGCGGATGAGCCTCATTGGCTTTGTGCGCGCATGAGTGGAATGAGCATGAACTAATATAGAATGATGGGGACGCAGCCGGCAGGCTGAGGGGGAGTGTGTTGGGTGCAAATTCACATTGCACGACATCCTGCCGTCTGTTTGTACGAGTATGCGTGTGCGAATGCATTTGGGTGTGAATGGAATGTTCGTGTGTTTGTTTGCTTTCGCAATTTTCGCTTGAAGCATTTGCAGGTACTCGCGCATTGTGCGCTTCGGCATAACATTGTACGCGCTATGAACAGTAAAGCAGAAAGGACGAGGTTGCAAAGGAACCCAAGATGGAAGCTTTGCAGTTCAACTTTCTTTGATTGCGCAGATTCAGTTCTATCCAACTCGAAATTGTACTGTTTTGTTTGGCTGACTATAGTGTAGCAGGGCAGGCACTATAGAGGTACAATTTAGGTGAAGGTTGGATGTTGTTTGTCTGTATCTGCATGCTAGAGGGCCAGGGGAAACCAGCGGAACCATCATTTGGCTGGTTGGGCAAAGACAAAACAGGTTCTGTTTTTAGGACCAGAACTTGCTTGTTGTATTCCCAGGTTGGAAAAACAGAACCAGAGATTGTTTGCCAACCTACCACCTGCTGTTTTGTCTAGCCAGGTTGGTTCTGTTGCGTGGAATTATTTGGGATCATCCGTGGTTGTTCCCAGGTTCATTCCCAAGGTCCTTGCTAGCTAGAACTATTTATTCCTTCTCTGTTTGTTCCTGGATATAGTCAATTTGATACAAGAGAATTCCTCCCTTCCCGGAATTTCGTTTCTACGCGGTGCGACGGCGGAATACTACCCGAGTCATCGCTGGTACGCTAGCACTCCAAAACTAGGCAAACGCTGTCCGAGTTATAACTTCGTAATGGCAGAACTTTTCGCGAGGCAACTTGGTTCATTTTAAAGCTCTTGGAGCGAGCTTCGATATAGGAAATTCTCAGCTTAATCCGCTTGACGGTCTGCACGATACGCTGCGCGACGTTTAAGGTACGCTTGCTGTTTTGACTAAGTCCCTCTTGATCCCTCTCTCTACAAACTCGGACCTGAGGATAGGGGCTGGTCTTGTACCAGGCACCCAAGGACCCTTGGAGGTGACCCCGAGGAGAGGTTTTAAGTTTGATAAAGTCTTAATAGCTTGAGTTTATTAAGCCCTTACACCAACATCGCTCAGAGAGTAGGAAGCAAAATAGACGATCATAATTACTTGCTTCCGTCACGTTTGTTTTTTTTTTTTTTTTTTTTTTTACGGGTGTCTCAACTTGGAGCCCTGAGCTTGACATGTATCATTATTTTGGTAGTAAGTTTTTGTCTTTTTCAATGTTGCAAAAAATTTACGTACGATTATAATTTCGAGGTTGGCAGCATGACGGATAAGACCGGTGAAATAAAGTGCTTGAACTGCCGATGTGTTGTAGCTGACTTCAGTGGTAGGCTGTACTGAGACATACCGCAAAGATTTTAGTTTTGGATTTGATTTCTTTCTGGAGATCTAGATGTACGGCAGTAGGTACGGCGATCGGACCTAACCTAGGCTTGGAGACCTTGTCAAGAACTTAGGAAACATGAACAAGGTTTACTAGCAAAGAAGTGGGTACAAGTACAAACCCTGTAATATGTTTACCCCATATTGTGTGCCCCACCAAAGCTTGACAAACATATTTATAATTGACACCAGATGTTTCCACCCAATACAAAAGCCGTCCTTCGACGCAGGGGCCCATTGGTTCTAGCTGGATGGACACAATACCATCCGGCTCGCTATGAACGGGGGGTTCTGGATGTGGCCGAGGTCAAGCTGCTCCACCAATGAGTCTCCCATCAATGGGGGGGTGCGGGGCTGCCAATCAGGCGTAGCCATCTCCGGGAAGCAGCATCAGAGAGCAAGATGGTGTGGAGGGGGACGGGCAACACCATCACTACAGCAAGTGAGCTACAAAAGGCGATGTTTTGAGAGCTCGCACGTCGCGTGGAGTCTCCATACCATGGTCAAAACCACGCAAAAAGGAATCAACGTCACAATTTGCAGTAAGCAAAGCATGACTCTTGCAGTTGCTGTAATATGTCCAATATGTGCATCAGACCCCAATATAATATCATATTTGTTGGTTTTGCCCATGCATAATCAAGTTTAGTTAGTGCATGTTTTTTATTATTAGCTTTTGAATCATGAAAATTCTACGATGTGCCTGCATCTCAACCTCAATATGTTTAGAATAACTTCATGCCTCTGTGCTGCATCATTACCTCATCTCATCCCTTCCCCGTCCCCATCTCTCGACCCTTCCAGCGTTGCCCTTTGCCTCCCCTCTACCCCACATCCCCTATGGACAGCCCATGGTCATAGCTGTGAGCATCGGCAGCCCACTAAATTCATGCTCACCCAAGTGACCATGCTAACATCAGCCTATCGTCACAACTGTGAGCGAGGGCTACCCATTAACCACATGGCCACCAAGTGACCATAATAACGAACAGTCCTTGTGAACGACCCTTTTTTTTTAAGAACAGTGCACATCTCCTTGATATCCCACTCGTATTGGTATGGGTTCGCATGGCAGCTAGTATATGCTGTCGCCTCCATGTATCATGGCTTCTTCCCTCCCATCACCTGACCAGCCCCTTTCGCGTTAAGTCATCAAACCGATTGCAATTCTACATCCAATCCATTCCTTCACGTACCCTAACCCCTGCGCGCCGCAGGGGCCCACGCCTCGCCCTCGTCGGGCGGGCGGGAGGGGCCAGCGCCTCGCCCCCATCGGGCGGGCGGGAGGGGCCCGCACCCGTCCCCGCGCCCTCACCGGGCCGACGTTATGGGCCCGCGTCCTCTCCAATATGCATGCATGTCGGCAGCAATAGTATCCCTTTAAGCACCTCTCCAATCATCCCGTATCCAACCTTCTCCCCCTCATCCCTTTCCTCACTTCTTTATATGTGCAAGAGCCCAGTGTGGCATACCTCCTCCAACTTGTCACATATGTTCTCAAACGCAACCTCAGCAAACAAGGCCCCATCCGTAAGTTCATTCACCTCGTTGGCTCTATTGTCGCCCTCTTCTTCAGATTCTATTAGGTGTGGAAAGAACATTGTGGGGGAGATGAAAGACGGCACCATTCTCCATGCCACCCCCCTCTCTAGGCCATTCCCCTCTCCTCCCTTCCCATGCCAGTCGTCTTCCCTATCACTCCCCTCTACATGCCACCCCCTTCACCACTCCCATCCCAAAATCACCCCCCTTCCCGTGCCACCGTTCTCCATGTGCCACCCTCTTCACCGTTTCCCTCCCTCATGACATACATTGTCGAGCCCTTTCCAAGCAGTTGATTAGGCTCTCGCCATGCTCTCAATATACATCTATCCACAATAGTTGCTGGTCCATCTATGTAGATGCCTTCTTCCAAAAGAGCAATGGCGTGGGTAAAACGGAATCAGCAAAACATTATACAAAATGGTATTAAATGAACCTGATGCTCACGGCGCTAATGCGGGTAAATTATGCTACTATACTTATATTTACTATTGCTACATACATTTGCTGGAAAATCTGGTTCTGTTTTTTAGGACCTGAACCTGGTTGTTGATTTCCCAGGTTGGAAAAACAGAACCAGAGGTTGTTTACCAACCTACCACCTGCTGTTTTGTCCAGCCAGGTAAATTTTGTTGCTTGGAATTGTTTGGGATCTTCCCTGGTTGTTCCCAGGTTGATTCCCAAGGTCCTTGCTAGCTAGAGCTATTTATTCCTTCTCTGTTTGTACTTGTATATAGTCAATCTGATTCAAGCGAATTCCTCCCTTCCTGGAATTTCGTTTCTACGCGGTGCAACGGCGGAATGCTACCCGAGTCAACGCTAGTACGCTAGCACTCCAAAGCTAGGCAAACGCTGTCTGAGCTATAACTTTGTAATGGCAGAACTTTTCTCGAGGCAACTTGGCTTATTTTAAAGCTCTTGGAGTGAGCTTCGATATAGGAAATTCTCAGCTTAATCCGATCAACGGTCTGCACGATACGCTGCGCGACGTTCAAGGTACTCTTGTTATTTTAACTAAGTCATTCTTGATCCCTCTCTCTAAAAACTCGGATCCGAAGATAGGGGCTGGTCTTGTACCAGGCACCCAAGGACCCTTGGAGGTGACCCGGATGAGAGGTGTTAAGTTTGATTAAGTCTTACTAGCTAGAGTTGATTAGGCGCTTACACCAACAGCATACACCTTATAGATAAACAGTGTAGCACAACGGGCGAACAGGACGATTCTGGAAACAGCTAGGGCGTTACAAATAGAATCTGGTTTGGGGAACTACATGTGGCCTCATGCTGTCTGGTACGCTATCGTAGCTAAGAACAGGGTGCTCATCATGGTTCGTGATGATTCCTTGGTGTCGTTAACAAGGTGGCTTGGGAGGAAGCTGCCGGTGGACATGCTGCGTATGTTTGGTTGCATAGCAGTTGCCTATTGGTGTAAGGGCCGAATAAACTCAAGCTATTAAGACTTTATCAAACTTAAAACCTCTCCCCGGGTGCCTGGTACAAGACCAGCTCCTATCCTCGGGTCCGAGTTTGTAGAGAGAGGGATCAAGAGGGACGTAGTCAAAATAGCAAGATTACCTTGAACGTCGCGCAGCGTATCGTGCAGACTGTCGATCGGATTAAGCTGAGAATTTCCTATATCGAAGCTCGCTCCAAGAGCTTTAAAATGAACCAAGTCGTCTCGCGATAAGTTCTGCCATTACAAAGTTATGGCTCGGACAGCGTTTGCCTAGTGTTGGAGTGCTAGCATACTAGCAATGATTCGGGTAGCATTCCGCCGTCGCACCGCATACAAACAAAATTCCAAGAAGGGAGGAATTCGCTTGAATCAAATTGACCATATCCAGGTACAAACGGAGAAGGAATAAATAGTTCTAGCTAGCAAGGATATTGGGAATAAATCTGGGAATACCCAGGGGTGATCCCAAATAACTCCAAGCAACAGAACCAACCTGGCTGGACAAAACAGCAGGTGGTAGATTGGTAAACAACCTCTGGTTCTGTTTTTCCAACCTGAAAGAACAACAACCAGGTTCAGGTCCTAAAAACAGAACCTGTTTTGTTTTTGCCCAACCAGCCAAATGCTGGTTCCGCTGGTTTCCCCTGGCCCTGTAGCAAGCAGATACAGACAAACAACATCCAACCTTCACCTAAATTGTGCCTCTATAGTGCCTGCCCTGCTACACTATAGTCAACCAAACAAAACAGTACAATGTCGAGTTGGATAGAACTGAATCTGCGCAATCAAGTAAGTTGAACCGCAAAGCTTCCATCTTGGGTTCCTTTGCGAGCTCATCCTTTCTGCTTGTACTGTTCATAGCGCGTACAATGTTGTGCCGAAGCGCACAATGCACGAGTACCTGCGAATGCTTCAAGCGAAACTTGTGAAAGCAAACAAACACACGAACATTCCATTCACACCCAAATGCATTCGCACACGCATACTCGTACAAACAGACAGCAGGATGTCGTGTAATGTGAATTTGCACCCAATATCGCCTACATCCCCAAGAAGCACCGAAGTAAGTTGGGGGTGAGTGCAATCTGGTGTGTGCATTTGGGCTTGGCTGCTGAGAGCAATGGATGGCTGATGTGGGAACCACGCAAGGGTGTGTTGTTTTACATGGGGATCTGAAGTTTGTTGAGGGCCTGATGTATAGGGGCCAGAAGAAAACCGTCGGGGCTAAACCCTAAACAGTTAGGGGAGCTAGAGCAGATCACCATGCAGCTGGACCTGAAAACTAGTGTGTGGCAGGAGATAGAGGAGGCAGCTGCAGAGGGTGGTGATGGAGAGAAGGTACAGGAGGCACCAGGTGGTGGAGGAGATGGTGTGGAGACTCGCGGTAGCACTAATGGTGCTGCTCAATCAGAGGGAGGAGTGTAGCAGCAGAACAGAGCTAAGGCACCTACACTACACTGATGGTGTCGTTACCACGGGATGGGAGACTGCTGGAACTGATGTAGCAGAGCAACAGCTAGGAACGAGGAGGCGTTGCTGATTTTGCCTCAAGGCTATGACCCGGATGAGGAGGACGAGCCTGCGTACTCATTTTTTGCCCCTACACGAGAGGAACCAGCTAGCATGGAGGAGGCATTGGCTGGACCAGATAGGGACAAGTGGCTGGCTTCTAGGATGCTAAGTACCAGAGCCAACTAAAGAATGGGACTTTGGATCTTGTGGTACTTCCAGAGGGAAAGAAAGCGGTAAAGTGCAAATGGGTGGTGAGGATCAAGACCGATGGCAAGGGGCATATCACCATTTATAAGAATAGGTTGGTGGTCAAGGATATTCAGCGGAAGGAGAAGCAGGACCTCAATGAGATCCTTGCTCTCACTGCGAAACCCCTTACCCTCCATGTTTTGTTGGCAGATGCAGCCGTTGGTGAGATATAGATCATTCATCAACTGCATTCCTCTACGGGATTTTAGAAGAGGAGGTATACATGACGCTGTTAGCTCGGTATGAGGATGGTACGGGCAGGGTATGCAAGCTCAACATGTCTATCGACGACTTGAAGCTAGCGCCACGCTGCTGATAGCTAAATTTGGCAGCTGTTTTTGAGAAAATGGAATTTACAATTAGCAGCTGTGATAAGAGCCTCTTTTTCAAGGGGGAGAAGGAGAAGCTGGTAATGTTTGAGGTTTACGTAGAGGACATTCTTCTCTTCAGCAGTAGCATGAAGGAGATCCAGACCGTACAGCAGCAGCTGATGGCGAACATCAAGCGCAAGACCATGGGAGGTAAATTACTATCTCGGGATGCACGTGACGAGGGATCTAGATCACAGGTGGTTGAATCTGCACCAAGAGAAGTTCATCATGCAAATGGGAGAGAAGTATGGGATTGAGAAGGAGAGGAAGGTTGCAACTCCCCTGCCAGTTGAATTCAAGCTTGTAAAAGCTGCGGAGAATGAAGGGGTTAAAGCCAAGAAGCTGCATCATTTTCAGTCCGTGGTGGGCCGCCTCTTGTATGCAGCAGTTCACATGAGGCCCGACATTTCCTTTTCGATTGAGCAGCTGGCCAAGTGGTGCAGAATCTATCAAAGGAGTAGGTGGATGCAGCTGAGCGTGTGGTGAAGTACTTGAACTCGCATCCCAGCATTGGAGTTCAATACTTCGCATCTTCACATATGAAGCAGAAAGGGGTTGATGTGCTAAGAAGGGGGAGAGGCTTGGAGAATGCAAGCTCTTTTTCACTTGCTTTAGTGATACATCATGGGCTTCTGAGAAAGAGAAATCTCTATTGTGGAACGATACATCTGTTGGGTGTAAATTCACCTTGCACAACATCCTGCCGTCTGTTTGTACGAGCGCGCCGCGGGCCAGCTCTACCATATGGGAGACAAGGGGGAGCATGGAGACGGCTCTGCCAGGGTTGGAACAGAGCTGCACCTCCTGGATTTTTGGGTGTTCGACACGGGCACCGCGTCGACGATGACGCTGCGCAAGGAGTTCCTTGACGACCTATACGCTGCATCAATCAAGGATGGGTGCCCTGCCTTTGGATTAACGCGTTGAAGGTGACTGGTGTGGGAGAACATATGTTTAAGGGAGCGATGACAAGCCGATGGTGCTGCACGACACTCTGCTTGTTCCCGACCTTAAGGCGAATCTTATTTCTCTCCGTACACTTGCCAAGGCTGGGGTGAGCACTAGCACGGATGGGGCACGCACTTACAAGGGGCAGCTGGGCAATCGGATACTTTGGGATCAGCACGAGAGTAAGGACGTGTACAGATCCATGTGGCAGCTGCAGGTGTTGGCATGGCACAGTGGGGGGCAGGCTATAGAGGGGCCTACATCCCAGGGAGAGTGCAACGCCATTGGAGGGTTGGGGTGAGAGTGTCGGCCAGGTCTGGGGAGACAGACTGTACAAACGGCACACTGATGTTTGAGGCATGTGGCTATGCCCATGTTGAAGCAGCTAGAGAAGGATGGAGTTGTCAAGGGTTTGAAGCTGGACGGACAGCCACCCGATGACACAATTGAATTCTGTTTGCTCTCAAAATTCACCCATTTTTCCTTTGATAGCTTGGCTGGCAGGAGCAAGAAGCCTTTGGAGCTGGTCCACATGGACTTGGTGGGACAACTGTCGGCTCAGGGGCATCAGGGGGAGCGGTATTTCCTCACAATTGTGGGTGACTGGAGCAGGCTTATGTGGTCATACGCGCTGTAGCAGAAGAACCACGCTGCCTCCACGGTGTGAGATGATTGGCTGCCATTTGTGGAGAAGCAAGTGAAGTCTGTGGTAAAGCGGATTAGGACAGACCGGGGTGGTGAGTTTCTTGGAATTGAGATAGCGGCCTGGCGTAAGAAGCAAGGCATGTAGAGGGAGCTGACCACGGCTTACACCTTACAGTCCAATGCTGTAGCAGAACGGGTGAACCGGACCATTCTGGAGACAGCTATGGCATTGCTCATAGAATTAGGGGTGGGCAATTCCATGTGGCCCCATGCTGTCGGGCACGCTACCATGGCTAGGAATAGGGTGCTCACTAAGGTTGGTGATGACTCGTGGGTGCCGTTGGAGAGATGGCTTGGGAGGAAGCCATTGGTGGACATGCTGAGGGTGTTCAGCTGCATGGCAGTCGGCCACGTCCCCAAGAAGTATTGAAGTAAGTTGGGGGCGCGTGCAATCTGGTGTGAGCATTTGGGGCTGGCTGTTGAGAGGAAGGAATGGCTGCTGTGGGAACCACGCAATTGTGTGTTGTTTGTCAGCAGTGACGTGAAGTTTGTTGAGGGCCTGATGTATGGGGGCTAGAAGAAACAGCTGGAGGCCAAGGTATCACAGGAGATGGAGCAGATCACCATGCAGCTGAACCTTATTCATAGTGTGCACGATACGCTGTGCGACGTTCAAGGTACTCTAGCTAATTTGGGAGTAGGGAGATGAGGCAGCTGCAGAGGGTGGTGATGGACAGAAGGTACACGAGGAACCTGCTGGTGGAGGAGGTGGTGTAGAGGCTAGTGGTAACACTAGTGGAGTTGCTTGACCTCAGGGTGAGCAGCAGTAGGGCAAAGCTAAGGCTCTTACACTACCACAAATGATGAAGCCGAAGGGTGTTGTTTTGAAGGGGTGAGAGACACCCGTTCCTACGCCAGGATGTACCCATATGGCCGCTATGAAGCTGACTGCATGAGCAGATGTTACAAGATTTCCAAGACTTGTAATTCTTATTTCCTTTTGGGGTTATATCAAATTTGGGTGATACCTTGGAACACGACTACAAAGGGATCTTTGGTTGGGTGGTTAGGGAAGGCAACTTTGACTTTTTGATTGGGGTGGCTAGAAGTTTCTAACATGGGTTGCAAATATTGCAACACCTAGGCAAAATCCAACTAGATTGGATTTTGCATGTGACACCTCAAGGACCTCATGATGAGGGTTGCATCCTTGCTGCTATGAAGGTTCATACCATCCTTCCCTAGCTCTTGGAGAACACCTTCCCTCTCATGGTTCTCTTGGAGGTTCCCAACTCCAACTCTATGCTCTAATGTTTGTACTTCCTCCACCATTCTAGTCATGCGGCTGCTGGATGTTTTTACTTGGTTCTCACTCTCTAGACCATCTTTTTAAGTGATTCAAGTTGGAGATGGTAGCTAAGCATAAGACACAAAATCTTACTGAACGGATTTGTATTTGGTTGAGAAGTGAGTTTGTCGTAACGTTTCAAAGTGACGCATCCTGAACAACAGGACGCAGGTCGGTGCAGAGGACCTTGCCGAGTATACTTTGCCTGACCAAGCATGTCCCCTGCCGCCGAGACAAGGAGCATCTCGTCCCCGTCCTCCTGCAGCTTCACGCTGTTATCCTCCAGCTGGTTGGTTGACAGCAGGTCCGTCTACACGCCCGGGACGTAGAGCACGTCGGGGATGAGCACCTGCTTCCCGGCTGCCCCTGGCAGGGCGACAGTGCCCCGATCTTGAACGTCTTTCAGCGCTCCATTGAAACCATGCACGTGCTTGACGTCGCCGCACGGCTCTAGATCGACGAAGGCCTCCTTCATCCTTATCAGGTGGTGCAAGCAGCCGCTGCCGAGCAGGACCACCCCCGGGTTTGCTTGCACAGATGCCGCCACCACAGTCTGCCTCCGGCGCCAGCGAGACGGTCGGCTTCACGACGCCGACCAGCGATCACGACACTTCCTTGTCACCTTGCCCTTTCCCGCCTGAAGGGGAGTCGGCATCCTTCGCCGAGGACGACTTGGTCGACTACTTCTCCTTGCTCGGCTTACTCTCCCGACGTGGGCAATGACCCAACGACCTCCCAAGGCCTCCCTTGGCGTCGTCGTCGTTGTAGTCGCTGCGGTCGGGGCACTCGAAGGAGAGGTGGTCGGGGTCACCGCATAGCCAGCACTCCCGACGTCGACTTCGTCCTCCACTTCCGCTGTCCTTGGCCGACTTCCTCTTGTCGACGTCCTTGGCCGTCCTCCCACCTCTACTTTCACCGCCGCCAGGCTTGCCGTACTGCCCTGGTCGACTTCCTTGCTTCGTCGGGACGACGTAGTTCGTTTGCGGTAGGAGCTCTGTGGACTTATCAACCTCCTGCATCGCCTCATCCCTGAGGATGTTCGAGGTCAGCGAGTTCCATTGAGCGACTCCCGAGTGCCCGTCGCAACCATCAGCCGCTTCATCAGGTTGTAGCCGCTTGGGAGCCCCTTTAGGACGTGCGTGATATAGGACGTCGGCCATCTGCATGTTGGCTAGAAGTCACCGAGCCCGGTTGCAGTAGTCGGTCACCGTCTCCTGCAGGCCCATCCGCAGGTGCGTCATCTGCTCCTCCAGCTGGCCGATGTACAGGTCGTCGATGACCTGGTAAGTCGACGTGATGAACTGCCACGCCTGATGGACGGCGTCTAAGTAGCTCCCGCACGACTTCAAGGCGATCTGCACCTTAGGCGAGTAGCACCGCGAGATGACCGTGAAGGTGAGCAGATGCACGGCACAAAACTCCGCGCGCAGTGGGGCGTTGCTTGCCGGCGGCGTCTCCACGCGGCCCTCGACGAAGCACATCAAGCCGGCCATCTCCAGCTGGGGCTCGATGGCCTCCTTCTACGTGAAGAGATCATGGCGATTGACCAGCAGGGGGCTGATGATAGTTATGTCCGGCGTAAACTTGAAGTAGCCGTAGGTCGGCGCGATCCCACCCGCCGTCGCGTGGGTCGCCAACGCCGGCGTCATGCTACTTCAACATCCTCCGACGTCGCCCTGCAAGGAGCTTGCTGCCGCTGACGAGTGCAGCCCTTGCGCCTGAATGCCGCCGACTTCATCAGCACGGATCAGTCCTCTCTGCCTCGTCATGCCTTCCGCGCTGCTACCGACTTGGTCACTGGCGTGGAGGCCCACGTCGATGCCGCATTTAGTGTCCACCGGTCGAGGAGAAGCAGGCTGAGGAGGGTGCTTGTGAGGATCGAAGGAACTGGTTCAAAATTCATAATGTCATCACCTGGGTACAAGGAGAGGTTATATATTGGCTCGACACAAAGACAGTAACCCGGGTGTTTCTAGAAGGTTCCGCGAGTTGCGAAGCGTCCCGAACGAGTGCTTCCCGAATTTGGTAGAAGGCAATTTGGTGGCAACCAAAAAGCCTAGAATTTGGTGTACTCAACCCATTTTGGTGCCTAGGAATGAAACTAGGAAATTGAGCAAATGCATGCATAAAAAAATAAACCAAGCAAGGTAAAGTACAACAAGGTAAATAAAGGTAAGGCTATCTGTCGTATGCACACAGTGCTCCACCGCCCAGACGGCTCGTATTCCCGCCTCGATGACCGCCAAGGGGAGAGTTTCCACGTACTCGCCAGCCAAGTGGCGTCTCCTCACATCCTCCAGTCGTACCTCCAGGGTATCTACTAAGCATGCGTCACCTATGCCCACCATGGTGACTAACGCACAGCTGCCGGCCTACAAACACGATAGGTAAGTGGAACTAAGTCGACTAGACTTAAGACAAGTTGCGGTGCCGTCCACACACACCCCACGAGGCGGAGATAACTCTAACAACACGAGCTATTCTATGGGCTAGGCACGGAGTGGGCGTGATCGTACGTTTGATTCTTAGTCCTGTATTCGGGCTCTCACTACTTGCGTATTCACGGAAAAATTATTCACTAACAAAAGTTCACAACAATGGTGCACAATGGCAAGGCAACAATGACTACATCAGATGCTAGCATGCAAGCTGGTCGACTGCCAGCGCATCACGGTCGACCGCGTTCAGGCACGAAATGGTTGACCGCGCTCAAGAAATGCAATATCGCGGTCACCCAACGCTGCAGGTCCACCGCGTGCCAACACTGCAATAAATCGGCTGCACAACATTGCACCCACGGGACAACAGCGCACCCACTTCGCAGGTGCTCGCAACTGGTTGGCGTGGTGTGCCTCGTCACTCGCACAGCGCAGCCGCCACGCCGACCATGGCCCACGTCTTCACTTGATCCTCTACCTCGACCTTGCGATACCACCACCGAGGTCGGCCTCGCCAGAACCAGCCAGCAATCGTCAAATTCCTCCGCAGAACTCCGTTGCTCGGGTAAGCTGGTCGACCGGACAACCACCACACCAACCAGCGATTCCTCCTTGTGCCTCTCGACCACACAGGTCGACGATGTTGCGTGCAAATTCACATTGCACGACATCCTGCCGTCTGTTTGTACGAGTATGCGTGTGCGAATGCATTTGGGTATGAATGGAATGTTCGTGTGTTTGTTTGCTTTTGCAATTTTTGCTTGAAGCATTTGCAGGTACTCGCGCATTGTGCGCTTCGGCATAACATTGTACGCGCTATGAACAGTACAAGCAGAAAGGACGAGCTCGCAAAGGAACCCAAGATGGAAGCTTTGCGGTTCCGCTTACTTGATTGCGCAGATTCAGTTCTATCCAACTCGAAATTGTACTGTTTTGTTTGGTTGACCATAGTGTAGCAGGGCAGGCACTATAGGGGTACAACTTAGGTGAAGGTTGGATGTTGTTTGTCTGTATCTGCATGCTACAGGGCCAGGGGAAACCAGCGGAACCAGCATTTGGCTGGTTGGGCAAAGACAAAACAGGTTCTGTTTTTAGGACCTGAACCTGGTTGTTGTTTTCCCAGGTTGGAAAAACAGAACCAGAGGTTGTTTACCAACCTACCACCTGCTGTTTTGTCCAGCCAGGTTGGTTCTGTTGCTTGGAATTATTTGGGATCATCCTTGGTTGTTCCCAGGTTTATTCCCAAGGTCCTTGCTAGCTAGAACTATTTATTCTTTCTCTGTTTGTACCTGGATCTAGTGAAATTGATTCAAGCGAAGTCCTCCCTTCCTGGAAATTCGTTTCTACGCGGTGTGACGGCGGAATGCTACCCGAGTCAATGCTAGTACGCTAGCACTCCAACGCTAGGCTAATGCTGTCCGAGCCATAACTTCGTAATGGCAAAACTTTTCGCGAGGCAACTTGGCTTATTTTAAAGCTCTTAGAGTGAGCTTCGATATAGGAAATTCTCAGCTTAATCCGATCGACGGTCTGCACGATACGCTTCGCGACGTTCAAGGTACTCTTGCTGTTTTGACTAAGTCCCTCTTGATCCCTCTCTCTACAAACTCGGACCCGAGGATAGGGGCTGGTCTTGTACCAGGCACCCAAGGACCCTTGGAGGTGACCCCGAGGAGAGGTTTTTAAGTGTGATAAAGTCTTAATAGTTTGAGTTTATTAGGCCCTTATACCAACAAGCTGGTATCAGAGCTGCGTTATAGTGATCCTCCTTATAGGTAGCTATGCCGGGCAACACCTTGGCGGTAGCTGGTGAATCTCCAGACCATGATCGTAGCGGCAGCCAAGATTCTGGTGTTTCTGCGCCAAGGAGAGCGCGAACAAGCCAGGGCTCGCTGATCAAGGAGGTGCTGAAAAACTTCACCGTCGAGAAGTTCAATGGTGAGGGCTATGATGATTGGGCCTGGAAAATGCAACTTTTTTTCCGTCAGATCGGTTTGCTGAAACTAATGATTGGGGAGGAGCCTAGACCGAGTGACCCCGCTCTTCAGGAAGATTGGGACGAGCGCGCCTCGGCTGGCTACTACTTGATGTTGCAGAGTTTGGAGCTGAACCAGCGTCACCACGTCATGCACCTGCTGCCGGAGGTTGAGTGCGGTCCGAAGGCGTGGACCGTGTTGAAGGAGCTGCACGCCCCGACCTCCGTTGTTGCAACATTGATGCTGGAGAGGGAGCTGTCCGCGTTGCGCCTGAGCGAGGGAGAGCCGGTGCAACCTGTCCGGGACAAATTGCGCGACCTCTACGCGAAGTTGGCGACTGCGGGAATCACCTACCCGGAGCAGACCAAGTGCCTGAAGATGCTCTCGCTGCTGCCGGAATCGTGGCTTCAATTCACGAGCGGATTGAGCCTTCCGCAGAACCAGACCTCGTGGACACTCGAGTGGGTGCGGACAAAGATTCTAGAGGAGGACTTCCGTCGCCGTCAACTGAGGGGTGGAAACAACGGCATCAGCGGCTACGGGATGCAAGGGAGCCGACGTAGCAAAGGCAAGGCTTCGGTGGTGCTGGACGCGGTGCAAAGAAAGACGACGACTCCAACGACCAACAAGGAGGTACCGGTTGGGGTCGCGGTGCGAAATCTGAACGTGGGGGCAAGTCGGGTGCTGGTGGCAAAATGAAAGGGAGTTGCTGGTATTGTGAGAAGGAAGGGCACCCCTGGTTTTTGTGCTATAAGAAACCCGATGGATGGACCCCCCAGATTGTCACCAGGATGGCGGCGCACGGAGGAACCAGAAAAACGGCGCCAACATGGTTGCTGATTCGTCCGACAACAACCCGAAGGGCAACGGCGGTGCGGAGAAGGAGCGCACCGCGGGCCAATTCTTCCATATGGGAGACAAGGGGGAGCAAGGAGACGCATCTGTTAAGGTTGGAGCAGAGCTGCACCCCCTGGACTATTGGGTGTTGGACACAGGCGCTGCTTGGACAATGACGCCGCGCAAGGACCTGCTGGATGATGTACAAGTTGCACCGATTAATGAGGTGTGCTCTGCCTCTGGACACATGTTGAAGGTGGCTGGTGCGGGACGAGCTGCGTTTAAGGGAGCGGATGGCAAGCCGGTGGTGCTGCACGACGTTCTCCTCGTCTCCGACCTGAAGGCCAACCTTATCTCCCTCCGTAAGCTTGGCAAGGCTGGGGTGAACACCAACACGGATGGGGCTCGCACTTATAAGGGGAAGCTGGGCAATCGGGTGCTTTGGGATCTGCACGAGAGCAAGGACGTGTACAGATCTATGTGGCAGCTGCCGGCGCTGGCGTGGCACGGTGGGGGGCAGGCTGGAGAGGGGTCTTCATCCCAGGGGGAGTGCAACGCCGTTGGAGGGGTTTGTGTGAAAGTGTCGGCCAGATCTGGGGAGACGGATTGGGCAACTGCACACCGACGTTTGGGGCATGTGGCAATGCCTTTGCTGAAGCAGCTGGAGAAGGATGGAGCCGTTAAGGGCTTGAAGCTGAACGGACAACCACCCGATGATAACTGTGAAATTTGCCTCCTTTCAAAGTTCACCCGTTTCCCCTTCCATAGTGTGGCTGGCAGGAGCAAAAAGCCGTTGGAGCTGGTCCACATGGACTTGGTGGGGCCGCTGCCGGTGCAAGGGCACAAGGGGAAGTGGTACTTCCTAACCATAGTGGATGACTGGAGCAGGCTTATGTGGGCGTATCCACTGAAGCAGAAAGATCACGCCGCCTCCACGATTCGAGACGATTGGCTGCCGTTAGTGGAGAAGCAAGCGGAGTGTGTGGTGAAGCGGATTAGGACAGATCGGGGTGGTGAGTTCCTTGGAGCCGAGATGACGGCCTGGCTCAAGAAGCAGGGCATCTAGAGGGAGCTGACCACGGCTTACACCCCACAGTCCAACAGTGTAGCAGAACGGGCAAACCGGACAATTCTGGAGACAGCTAGGGCGCTGCTCATAGAATCTGGGCCGGGGAACTTGATGTGGCCCCATGCTGTTCGGCATACTACTGTCGCTACGAACAGGGTACTTACAAAGGTTCGGGATGACTCGTGGGTGCCGTTGGAGAGGTGGCTTGGGAGGAAGCCGACGGTGGACATGCTGAAGGTGTTCGGTTGCATGGAAGTCGCCCACGTCCCTAAGACCTACCGCAGTAAATTGGGGGCGAGTGCAATCTGGTGTGTGCATTTGGGGCTGGCTGCTGAGAGCAAGGGATGGCTGCTGTGGGAGCCTTCCAAGGGTGTGTTGTTTGACAGCAGGGATGTGAAGTTTGTTGAGGGCATGATGTATGGGAGCTGGGAGAAACAGCCGGAGGCCAGGGTGTCCCAGCAAATGGAGAAGATCACCATGCAGCTGGACCTTACTCCTAGTGTGTGGGAGGAGGGAGAGGAGGCAGCTGCAGAGGGTGGTGATGGAGAGAAGGTACAGGAGGCACCTGCTGGTGGAGAAAATGATGTGGAGACTGGCACTAGTGGAGCTGCTGGATCTGAGGGGAGAGAGCAGCAGCAGGGGAAAACTAAGAAGCCGAAGGGTGTCGTTATGAAGGGATGGGAGACACCCGTCTCCAGGCCAGGACGTACCCGTATGGCTACTAAGAAGCTGACTGCAGGAGCTGATGTAGCTGAGCAGCAGCTTGGGACCGAGGAGGCATTGCTGATTCTACCGCATAGCTATGACCCGGATGAGGAGGATGAGTCTGCGTACTGTTTTCTTGCCCCTGCACTAGAGGAACCAGCTAGCATGGAGGAGGCATTAGCTGGACCAGATAGGGACAAATGGCTAGCTTCTAGGGATGCTGAGTACCAGAGCCTGCTGGAGAATGGGACTTGGGAACTAGTGGTGCTGCCTGAGGGAAAGAAAGCGGTACAATGCAAGTGGGTGCTAAGGATCAAGACTGACGACAAGGGGGGGGTCACCATCTATAAGAGTAGGTTGGTGGCTAAGGGGTTTATGCAGAAGGAGAAGCGGGACTTCAATGAGATCTTTGCTCCCACTGCCAAACCCCCTACCCTTCGTGTCTTATTGGCAGATGCAGCTGTTAGTGGGAAGTTCATTATCTAGATGGACATATCAACGGCATTCCTCAACGGGATTTTAGAGGAGTATTTGTACATGACGCAGCCGCCTGGGTATGAGGATGGTACGGGCAGGGTGTGCAAGCTGAAAAAGTCCATCTACGGCTTGAAGCAGGCGCCACGCTGCTGGTACCAGAAGTTGGCAGCTGTTTTAGAAGAGATGGGATTCAGGACCAGCAGCTGTGATGAGAGCCTCTTTCTCAAGGGGGAGGGGGAGAAGCTGGTGCTCTTTCTGGTCGATGTGGACGACACTCTTCTCTTTAGCAGCAGCATGAAGGAGATCCAAAAGGTGCAGCAGCAGCTGATGGAGAACTTCAGGTGCAAGAACTTTGGGGAGGTAAAGTACTACCTCAGGATGCACGTGGAGAGGGATCAGGATCACAGGTGGTTGAAGCTGCACCAGGAGAAGTTCACCAAGGAGCTTGGGGAGAAGTATGGAATTGAGAATGAGCGCAAGGTTGCAACTCCCCTGACAGCAGAATTCAAGCTTGTGAAAGCTGCAGAGGATGAAGGGGTTGAAGCCGAGGAGCAGCAGCAATTTCAGTCCTTGGTGGGCAGCCTCTTGTATGCAGCAGAGCACACGAGGCCCGACATCTGTTTCTCGGTTTGGCAGCTGGCTAGGGTGGTGCAGAATCCATCAGAGGAGCAGGTGGATGCAGCTGAGCGTGTGGTGAAGTATCTGAACTCTCACCCAAGCATTGGAGTTCAATACTCCACATCTGCACAGGTGAAGCAGAAAGGGGTTGAGGTGCTGAAAGAGAAGGGGGAGAGGCTTGGAGAAGGCAAGCTCTTTCTCACTTGCTTTACCGATGCTACGTGGGCCTTTGAGAAGGAGGATTCCTCATCAGTGGGAGGATACATCTGCGTAGTTGGAGGAGGACCTGTTAGTTGGAGGTCAAAGAAGCAGACGGAGACAGCACTCTCTTCTGTGGAATCAGAGTACATGGCGATGTTCCATGGGGTGAAGGAGTTGATTTGGCTGAGGAGGCTGTTAGAGGAGATTGGCCAGGAGCAAAACGTTGCTACGCCGCTGTTTTGTGATAGCAAGGGAGCTCTTGGGATGGCCAGGAACGCTGTGCTTCATGGGATGAACAAGCACATGCGTATCAAGTTGCACTGGTTGCGTAAGGAGGTGAAGAGGGGGACGGTGAATCAGATCTACATCAAGACTCACCAGCAGCCAGCAGACTTCCTCACCAAGAGGCTTGCAGATGAGCCTCATTGGCGTTGTGTGCGCATGAGTGGAATGAGCATGAACTAGTATGGAATAATGGGGATGCAGCCGGAAGGCTCAGGGGGAGTGTGTTGGGTGCAAATTCACATTGCACGACATCCTGCCGTCTGTTTGTACGAGTATGCGTGTGCGAATGCATTTGGGTATGAATGGAATGTTCGTGTGTTTGTTTGGTTTCGCAATTTTCGCTTGAAGCATTTGCAGGTACTCGCGCATTGTGCGCTTCGGCATAACATTGTACGCGCTATGAACAGTACAAGCAGAAAGGACGAGCTCGCAAAGGAACCCAAGATGGAAGCTTTGCGGTTCTGCTTACTTGATTGCGCAGATTCAGTTGTATCCAACTCGAAATTGTACTCTTTTGTTTGGTTGACTATAGTGTAGCAGGGCAGGCACTATAGGGGTACAATTTAGGTGAAGGTTGGATGTTGTTTGTCTGTATCTGCTTGCTACAGGGCCAGGGGAAACCAGCGGAACCAGCATTTGGCTGGTTGGGCAAAGACAAAACAGGTTCTATTTTTAGGACCTGATCCTGGTTGTTGTTTTCCCAGGTTGGAAAAACAGAACCAGAGGTTGTTTACCAACCTACCACCTGCTGTTTTGTCCAGCCGGGTTGGTTCTGTTGCTTGGAATTATTTGGGATCATCCTTGGTTGTTCCCAGGTTTATTCCCAAGGTCCTTGCTAGCTAGAACTATTTATTCTTTCTCTGTTTGTACCTGGATATAGTGAAATTGATTCAAGCGAATTTCTCCCTTCCTGGAATTTTGTTTCTACGCGGTGCGACGGCGGAATGCTACCCGAGTCAATGCTAGTACGCTAGCACTCGAACGCTAGGCTAACGCTGTCCGAGCCATAACTTCGTAATGGCAAAACTTTTCGCGAGGCAACTTGGCTTATTTTAAAGCTCTTAAAGTGAGCTTCGATATAGGAAATTCTCAGCTTAATCCGATCGACGGTCTGCACGATACGCTGTGCGACGTTCAAGCTACTCTTGCTGTTTTGACTAAGTCCCTCTGATCCCTCTCTCTACAAACTCGGACCCGAGGATAGGGGCTGGTCTTGTACCAGGCACCCAAGGACCCTTGGAGGTGACCCTGAGGAGAGGTTTTAAGTTTGATAAAGTCTTAATAGCTTGAGTTTATTAGGCCCTTATACCAACAGACGACCACTACCGGTCGACCACTCTAGGTCGACCACACTCCTGGTCGACCAATTCCAGGTCGACCAGCACAGCTGTCAGCCGACCATGCCAGGACGGCGTCCCCAAGTTGGCATCACCAAGTCATTCGAGGCCAGCACAGCTGTCAGCAGGACCATGCCATTCGAGACCAGCACAGCTGTCACGAGAACCATGCCATTCGAGGTTGGCATTGCCGGGTCGACCACCCGCACTCAGCGCCCTCCAAAGTCGGCGCCGGGGCAAACAACAACTACCGTTGACAGTGGATGCCGGTGAGGGAGCCGGAGGGAGCTGCCGAACACGGGAGAACGGTGGAGCCACATGCAACGACTGGGCCACCAGAGGGGTCAGCGAGAGTGACCGGGGCAGGTGTAGTGAGCAGTGTGATGGTCGTGCAGTCGCGAAAGAAGCAGAGAGACGCGTCTGAGTCAAGCATGAAGGCGTGCAAAGCCTCCGCAGGGCCGCACCTATGCTAGCAGCCTCACAGGCACCTTGACTAGTAGCATCTACACCACCAGGGACGCGTCACTAGGAACCCACCCCCGAAGCTGCTCTGGCGAGAGGGTCTCCGGCTGATTTTGTTGCCGCTGATGTCCGCCCCCAGAACCTCCGCCTCCACCATTGGAACCACCTGCAAGAGCAAATGCACAGGTACCTACACTCGCCTCCCCGACCAGCTGCTGCACCTCCTCTAACAACGGATGGCGCTGCTGCAGTTGCCGGGTGGCAGGAGAGAGAGAGGAGTAGTGTCTAACCACAGCGTTGTACAAAGTCTGGGTCGACATCACCTGACGAAAGAGGGCCCTCTGGTAGACACACACGCATGCACGCATACGGAGAGCAAGCCGAGTGCGAACCGTAGGTTGCACCAACACACCACGTCCATCACCACCTCATCAAGTGGTGCCTTAGCCGTGCCTCCGAACTAGAGAACGGGAAACGGGTGAACCTTGCTTGCATGCACGTCGAGCAGCCAAGTACCTCATCGGGCTCCCCCTTCACACGTATGCCAGCAACCATCTCATTCTTCACTAGCTGCTGGAAGATGGGCAGGGGCACATGCCCCATTCGCCGATGCAAGGTGAGCCAATCACACTCCCCTGTAGCCGAAGTCGGGTTGGAGAATGTCGCGCTCGCAATAGCGCCCCACATGTTCTCTCCGTACTCCTCCTCCGCTGCTGCCTCGAGGTTCTCCTCACCCTTTTGCTGCTTCTTGGCTGCTGCACCACTCTCCTCGTGTTCACTGAGCTTGCTGGTCCCTCCAAGATTGCACTTCTGGGACTCATTCTCCTTAGCACGACCGTACGCGCCATCGCCGCTACCAACCGCTTCACCATTGGTGCTGACGCTTGCTACCACTTGCCTCACCTTAGGAAATTGGGACCACAGGAATCTGCAACATTTCATTGTAGACATCCCTATTCTAATGAAGGTCCCATAGAATCCGCTCACCAAGCGTTGCGGTGTAGGTCTTGGCTCCCTTCGAGCTCGTGTCCATGCTGGCCTTTTGCAATCGCCGCACGGAAATCAGGTTCGCAGTTAGGTTGGGCACCCAAAGAATGTTCTTGAGCACCATCTTCCCATCAGCACCCTTGAACATGGCCTTTCCCATGTCTTTCACCTCTGGTGCAACCAGTGCTTGCATTGACACAAAGAAGAATTGACCCGGAAAGCGATCATCGCTCGGGTCCTTGTCGTTATCACCGCCTTTCATATTTGCAGCACCACCTCCATAACCGCCACGGCCTCCACGACCTCTTCCTCTCCCTCCTCCTGCTCCTCTACCCTCCTAGCCTTGAACAGGAGTCCAACCATCAAGGATTTTGTTGCAATCGCGCCATATGTGTCCGCTCTTGTGGCAATAGTGGCACTCGCCGTCGAATCGGCCGCGACCGCGTCCGTAGCCCTTTTCGTCGCTGCTGTATCCGCCACTCCCGCGGCCTCCGCTGAAGTTGTTGCTGCCAAATCCGCCTCCCCCTTGTCCTCTGCATCTTCCACGGCCGTACCCCCGGCCGATGCTTGCTGCCCCGGTGCCATCCGCACTCGCCAATTCACGGCGGCGGAAATCTTCTTGAAGGAATGCTTGCTTCAAGTCTTCGAGCGAGAGGCGGGGCAGATTACGGTTGAGGCTGATGATGAGCGAGGACCATGACTCAGGGAGTAAGGCCAGCAACTTGGTCTTTTTCTGGAGCTCACTGTAGTTCAAATCAGCTACCTCCAGCCGGGTCAACAAGTCGAAGAATTTCTGCACCCCTTCTTCAACCGCTTCATCCTCTTCAATTCTTAGTGTCTGTTTGGTGCAAATTCACATTGCACGTCATCCTGCCGTCTGTTTGTACCAGGATATAGTGAAATTGATTCAAGCGAATTCCTTCCTTGCTGGAATTTCCTTTCTACGCGGTGTGACAGTGGAATGCTACCCGAGTCAACACTAATACGCTAGCACTCCAACGCTAGGCTAACGCTGTCCGAGCCATAACTTCGTAATGGCAGAACTTTTCACGAGGCAACTTGGCTTATTTTAAAGCTCTTAGAGTGAGCTTCGATATAGGAAATTCTCAGCTTAATCCCATCGACGGTCTGCACGATACGCTGCGCGACGTTCAAGGTACTCTTGCTGTTTTGACTAAGTTCCTCTTGCTGCTCTCCAACCTTATACCAGCTTGTTGGTGTAAGGGCCTAATAAACTCAAACTATTAAGACTTTATCAAACTTCTCCTCGGGGTCACCTCCAAGGGTACCAGGCACCCAAGGACCCTTGGAGGTGACCCCGAGGAGAGGTTTTAAGTTTGATAAAGTCTTAATAGCTTGAGTTTATTAGGCCCTTACACCAACAAGCTGGTATCAGAGCTGCGTTATAGTCATCCTCGTTATACATAACTATGGCGGGCAACACCTCGGCGGTAGCTGGTGAATCTTCAGCCCAAGATCGTAGCGGCAGCCAAGATTCTGGTGTTTCTGCGCCAAGGGGAGCGCGAACAAGCCAGGGCTCGCTGATCAAGGAGGTGCTGAAGAATTTCACCTTCGAAAAGTTCAATGGTGAGGGCTATGATGATTGGGCCTGGAAAATGCAACTTTATTTCCGTCAGATCGGATTGCTGAAACTAATGATTGGGGACGAGCCTAGACCGAGTGACCCCGCCCTTCAGGAAGATTGGGACGAGCGCGCCTCGGCTGGCTACTACTTGATGTCGCAGAGTTTGGAGCTGAACCAGCGTCACCACGTCATGCACCTGCTGCCGGAGGTTGAGTGCGGTCCGAATGCGTGGACCGTGTTGAAGGAGCTGCACGCCCCGACCTCTGTTGTTGCAACATTGATGCTGGAGAGGGAGCTGTCCGCGTTGCGCCTGAGCGAGGGAGAGCCGGTGCAACCTGTCCTGGACAAATTGCGCGACCTCTACGCGAAGTTGGCGACCGCGGGAATCACCTAACCGGATGATCAAGTGCCTGAAGATGCTCTCGCTGCTGCCGGAATCGTGGCTTCAATTCACGAGCGGATTGAGCCTGCCGCAGAACCAGACCTCGTGGACACTCGAGTGGGTGCGGACAAAGATTCTAGAGGAGGACTTCCGTCGCCGTCAACTGAGGGGTGAAGACGACGGCAGCAGCAGCTACAGGACGCAAGGGAGCTGACGTGCCAAAGGACGTGGCTTCAGTGGTGCTGGACGCGGTGCAAAGAAAGACGACGACTCCAACGACCAACAAGGAGGTACCGGTTGGGGTCGCGGTGCGAAATCTGGACGTGGGGGCAAGTCGGGTGCTGGTGGCAAAATGAAAGGGAGTTGCTGGTATTGTGAGAAGGAAGGGCACCCCTGGTTTTTGTGCTATAAGAAACCCGATGGATGGACCCCCCAGAATCGTCACCAGGATGGCGGCGCGCAGAGGAACCAGAAAAACGGCGCCAACATGGTCGCTGATTCGTCCGACAACAACCCGAAGGGCAACGGCGGTGCGGAGAAGAAGAAGGTGCGCACCGCAGGCCAATTCTTCCATATGGGAGACAAGGGGGAGCAATGAGACGCCTCTATCAAGGTTGGAGCAGAGCTGCACCCCCTGGATTATTGGGTGTTGGACACGGGCGCTGCTTGGACGATGACGCCGCGAAAAGACCTACTGGACCACGTACAAGCTGCACCAATCAATGAGGTGTGCTCCGCCTCTGGACACGCGCTGAAGGTGGCTGGTGCGGGACGAGCTGCGTTTAAGGGAGCGGATGGCAAGCCGGTGGTGCTGCACGACGTTCTCCTTGTTCCTGAACTCAAGGCCAACCTTATCTCCCTCCGTAAGCTTGGCAAGGCTGGGGTGAGCACTAGCACGGATGGGGCACGCACTTACAAGGGGCAGCTGGGCAATCGGGTGCTTTGGGATCTGCACGAGAGTACGGACGTGTACAGATCCATGTGGCAGCTGCCGGCGTTGGCGTGGCATGGTGGGGGGCAGGCTGGAGAGGGGTCTGCATCCCAGGGGGAGTGCAACGCCGTTGGAGGGGTTGGTATGAAATTGTCGGCCAGATCTGGGGAGACGGATTGGGCAACTGCACACCGACATTTGGGGCATGTGGCAATGCCTTTGCTGAAGCAACTGGAGAAGGATGGAGCCGTTAAGGGCTTGAAGCTGAACGGACAACCACCCGATGATAACTGTGAAATTTTCCTCCTTTCAAAGTTCACCCGTTTCCCCTTCCATAGTGTGGCTGGCAGGAGCAAAAAGCCGTTGGAGCTGGTCCACATAGACTTGGTGGGGCCGCTGCCGGTGCAAGGGCACAAGGGGGAGTGGTACTTCCTAACCATAGTGGATGATTGGAGCAGGCTAATGTGGGCGTATCCGCTGAAGCAGAAAGATCACGGCGCCTCCACGAGTCGGGATGATTGGCTGCCGTTAGTGGAGAAGCAAGCGGAGTGTGTGGTGAAGCGGATTAGGACAGATCGGGGTGGTGAGTTCCTTGGAGCTGAGATGACGGCCTGGCTCAAGAAACAGGGCATCCAGAGGGAGCTGACCACGGCTTACACCCCACAGTCTAACGGTGTAGCAGAACGGGCGAACCGGACAATTCTGGATACAGCTAGGGCGCTGCTCATAGAATCTGGGCTGGGCAACTTGATGTGGCCCCATGCTGTTCGGCACGCTACCGTCGCTAGGAACAGGGTACTTACAAAGGTTGGGGATGACTCGTGGGTGCCGTTGGAGAGGTGGCTTGGGAGGAAGCCGCCAGTGGACATGCTGAGGGTGTTCGGTTGCATGGCAGTCGCCCACGTCCCCAAGACCTACCGCAGTAAGTTGGGGGCGAGTGCAATCTGGTGTGTGCATTTGGGGCTGGCTGTTGAGAGCAAGGGATGGCTGCTGTGGGAACCTTCCAAGGGTGTGTTATTTGACAGCAGGGATGTGAAGTTTGTTGAGGGCATGATGTATGGGAGCTGGGAGAAACAGCCGGAGGCCAGGGTGTCCCAGCAAATAGAGAAGATCACCATGCAGCTGGACCTGACTCCTAGTGTGTGGGAGGAGGGAGAGGAGGCAGCTGCAGAGGGTGGTGATAAAGAGAAGGTGCAGGAGGCACCTGTTGGTGGAGGTGATGGTGTGGAGACTAGCGGTAGCACTAGTGGAGCTGCTGGATCCGAGGGAGGAGAGCAGCAGCAGGGAAAAACTAAGAAGCCAAAGGGTGTCGTTATGAAGGGATGGGAGACACCCGTCTCCAGGCCAGGACATACCCGTATGGCTACTAAGAAGCTGACTGCAGGAGCTGATGTAGCGGAGCAGCAGCTTGGGACCGAGGAGGCATTGCTGATTCTACCGCATGGCTATGATCCGGATGAGGAGGATGAACCTGCGTACTGTTTTCTTGCCCCTGCACCAGAGGAACCAGCTAGCATGGAGGAGGCATTAGCTGGACCAGATAGGGAGAAGTGGCTGGTTTCCAGGGATGCTGAGTACCAGAGCCTGCTAGAGAATGGGACATGGGAGCTGCTGGTGCTGCCTGAGGGGAAGAAAGCCGTACAGTGCAAGTGGGTGCTAAGGATCAAGACCGATGACAAGGGACAGGTCACCATCTACAAGAGTAGGCTGGTGGCTAAAGGGTTTATGCAGAAGGAGAAGCGGGACTTCAATGAGATCTTTGCTCCCACTGCCAAACCCCCTACCCTTCGTGTCTTGTTGGCAGATGCAGCCGTTAGTGGGAAGTTCATTATCCAGATGGACATATCAACGGCATTCCTCAACGGGATTTTAGAGGAGGAGGTGTTCATGACGCAGCCACCTGGGTATGAGGATGTTACGGGCAGGGTGTGCAAGCTGAAAAAGTCCATCTACGGCTTGAAGCAGGCGCCACGCTGCTGGTACCAGAAGTTGGCAGCTGTAAAGTACTACCTCGGGATGCACGTGGAGAGGGATCTGGATCACAGGTGGTTGAAGCTGCACCAGGAGAAGTTCATCAAGGAGCTTGGGGAGAAGTACGGAATTGAGAATGAGCGCAAGGTTGCGACTCCCCTGCCAGCAGAATTCAAGCTTGTGAAAGCTGCAGAGGATGAAGGGGTTGAAGCCGAGGAGCAGCAGCAATTTCAGTCCTTGGTGGGCAGCCTCTTGTATGCAGCAGTTCACACGAGGCCCGACATCTGTTTCTTGGTTGGGCAGCTGGCTAGGGTGGTGCAGAATCCATCAGAGGAGCAGGTGGATGCAGCTGAGCGTGTGGTGAAGTATCTGAACTCTCACCGAAGCATTGGAGTTCAATACTCCGCATCTGCACAGGTGAAGCAGAAAGGGGTTGAGGTGCTGAAAGAGAAGGGGGAGAGGCTTAGAGAAGGCAAGCTCTTTCTCACTTGCTTTACCGATGCTACGTGGGCCTCTGAGAAGGAGGATTCCTCATCTGTGGGAGGATACATCTGCGTAGTTGGAGGAGGACCTGTTAGTTGGAGGTCAAAGAAGCAGACGGAGACAGCACTCTCTTCTGTGGAATCAGAGTACATGGTGATGTTCCATGGGGTGAAGGAGGTGATTTGGCAGAGGAGGCTGTTCAAGGAGATTGGCCAGGAGCAAAAGGTTGCTACGCTGCTGTTTTGTGATAGCAAGGGAGCTCTTGGGATGGCCAGGAACGCTGTGCTTCATGGGCTGAACAAGCACATGCGTATCAAGTGGCACTGGTTGCGTAAGGAGGTGAAGAGGGGGACGGTGAATCCGATCTACATCAAGACTCACCAGCAGCCAGCAGACTTCCTCACCAAGAGGCTTGCAGATGAGCCTCATTGGCGTTGTGTGCGCATGAGTGGAATGAGCATGAACTAGTATGGAATGATGGGGATGCAGCCGGCAGGCTGAGGGGGAGTATGTTGGGTGCAAATTCACATTGCACGACATCCTGCCGTCTGTTTGTACGAGTATGCGTGTGCGAATGCATTTGGGTATGAATGGAATGTTCGTGTGTTTGTTTGGTTTCGCAATTTTCGCTTGAAGCATTTGCAGGTACTCGCGTATTGTGCGTTTCGGCATAACATTGTACGCGCTATGAACAGTACAAGCAGGAAGGACGAGCTCGCAAAGGAACCCAAGATGGAAGCTTTGCGGTTCGGCTTACTTGATTGCGCAGATTCAGTTCTATCCAACTCGAAATTGTACTATTTTGTTTGGTTGACTATAGTGTAGCAGGGCAGGCACTATAGGGGTACAATTTAGGTGAAGGTTGGATGTTGTTTGTCTGTATCTGCATGCTACAGGGCCAGGGGAAACCAGCAGAACCAGCATTTGGCTGGTTGGGCAAAGACAAAACAGGTTCTGTTTTTAGGACCTGAACCTGGTTGTTTTCCCAGGTTGGAAAAACAGAACCAGAGGTTGATTACACACCTACCACCTGCTGTTTTGTCCAGCCAGGTTGGTTCTGTTGCTTAGAATTATTTGGGATCATCCTTGGTTGTTCCCAGGTTTATTCCCAAGGTCCTTGCTAGCTAGAACTATTTATTCCTTCTCTGTTTGTACCAGGATATAGTGAAATTGATTCAAGCGAATTCCTTCCTTGCTGGAATTTCCTTTCTACGCGGTGTGACAGTGGAATGCTACCCGAGTCAACGCTAGTACGCTAGCACTCCAACACTAGGCTAACGCTGTCCGAGCCATAACTTCGTAATGGCAGAACTTTTCGCGAGGCAACTTGGCTTATTTTAAAGCTCTTAGAGTGAGCTTCGATATAGGAAATTCTCAGCTTAATCCGATCGACGGTCTGCACGATACGCTGCGCGACGTTCAAGGTACTCTTGCTATTTTGACTAAGTCCCTCTTGATCCCTCTCTCTACAAACTCGGACCCGAGGATAGGGGCTGGTCTTGTACCAGGCACCCAAGGACCCTTGGAGGTGACCCCGAGGAGAGGTTTTAAGTTTGATAAAGTCTTAATAGCTTGAGTTTATTAGGCCCTTACACCAACAGTGTCGCCATTTGCAGTTCCAATACAACCGCTACCGCCGCTGTTGCAGGGGCGTGTACACCCTTGAGAGCAGCCCATGCCTTGGGTTCCTTCTCTGGTTCACGCTGGAATGGCTTGATGTGACGGATTTGGCTGCTCTCCAACGCTTGCCGAAGTAGGAGATAGCCTTGTGCACTCTTCCGCACCTACAGCTCTTCTCCGGGCCGTTCTCGGTACGCTTCTCCGTTCCTTCCATCACCTCTAGTAGATTATAGTGGTCAAATACATTCTCTATTTTGAAGGACCATTAAGCAAAGTTGTCGCCATTGAACTTGTCAAGCCCAAACACCCTAGGCTCATCCCTAGGTGGGCCAAGACTTGGTGCCATGGCAGGATCACGGGGTTGGCCTTGAGCTTGGGCTTCTCCACTGCCACCAGCACCTCTGCCACCCCTCAGGTCCAGCCATTATCGAATCTTTCAAAGGCACTCTGATACCACTTGTTATGGTCACGGCGTTGGCTTGAACGATTCTCAATATCTTGAGGTGTACTCCTTTCGCAGTCTTCTCGATCACTTGAATCTTGAAACCAAGGCTCTGGTTCTTCACCATAAACTTATCCTTGAGTTCTTGATGGGTCTGATGCATACACATGCGATACACCGAACGTTCCACAGACGACAAAATAGAAACCGCGCGGGACAAACAAATGACGGAATAGAAACCACGTGAGACACATAATCGACGACGTAGAAACACGACTAGCGATGACTCGCTATTGACTCGACACACACATTCGACATCATGACTCAACATTCGCACACTATTATAAGCATGAAATATATATTATCCCATGCCCTCATACCATTCCATGCACACACGCATGCACGCGCACGGACTACAAACGGCCAACACTCTCGTGGAAGACACGGCTGCCTCGACTCAGCGTCCTCGCCCCGCGTCAGCCCCTGGCTTCCCGTCCGTCCCGCAGTTCCCTACTTGTTCTTTTCTGCGGCTAGTTGCTGCGGAGACTGGGGGTGTTCCTGCGGACGGTAATGGAGACCCCGGGAGTGTCGGTGGTGGAGGTGATGGTTCTGAAATTGCTGGCGTTGGAGGCACTGGCACAATGGCGCCTACACCACGAACTGTACATTTGCTGACCCGTGAGCAGCGTCTTCTTTGGTTGGAGAGAGAGGAGCGAGAGCGGTTTGAGAGGGCACAGCAACAGCAGTAGGAGAAGGAGCAGTCTCAGTCGCAGCACAGGAGAGAGTAGAGGAGAAGCAACAGTAGCAACAGGAGAGAGCAGAGGAGGGGTCCGAACTGCAGCAGTAGGTGTAGTTACAGCCGCAGCAGGAGATTGTAGAGGAGTCACAGCCACACCAGGAGAGGGTAGAGCAAGAGTTCCGCGCGCAGCAGCAGGTGCAGCTACAGACACAGTGGGAGAAAGTAGAGGAGTCACGGCCGCAGCAGGAGAGGGTAGCGCAGAAGTCCCAGTTACAGTAGCGGGTTCAGCTGCAGCTGCAGCAGGTGAGGGCTGTAGAGGAGCCACAGGAGCAGCAGCAGGGGCAGGTACCGTCGCAGCAGACGCCAGAGAAGGCGGAGCAGCAGCGACTGTGAGTACGCGACCTGCCCGACCCAGCATTTTCACGCTTGGTTCATGGTCCCCTACCGTACCCTCCTGCTCCCCCCGTCTAGTTCCTTTCCTCGTCCCAGTGGATTCGTCGTTCTCCCCTCAATCATGCTGGGCCTCTAGAGCCCCGTGGGTCTTGTTACCGTGCAAACGGCCCACATCACCTTGTTCTCTGCTCTCGTGTTCCACCTCCTCCAAACCTTCCACAGCCTCCTGAGTCATCCCTCACTGTGCTTCACGACCTGTTGTCCGACTACCTCCGTGCCTCCCGTCCTGTCGTCACTCGTATTTTGTCACTCCCCCGACTGTTTTGTTGGGTGCAAATTCACATTGCACAACATCCTGCCGTCTCTTTGTACAAGTATGTGTGTGCGAATGCATTTGGGTTTGAATGGAATGTTCGTGTGTTTGTTTGCTTTCACTCTTTTCGCTTGATGCATTTGCAGGTACTCGCGCATTGTGCGCTTCGGCACAACATTGTACGCGCTATGAACAGTACAAGCAGAAAGTACGAGCTCACAACGGAACCCAAGATGGAAGCTTTGCGGTTCAACTTACTTGATTGCGCAGATTCAGTTCTATCCAACTCGAAATTGTACTGTTTTGTTTGGTTGACTATAGTGTAGCAGGGCAGGCACTATAGGGGTACAATTTAGGTGAAGGTTGGATGTTGTTTGTCTGTATCTGCATGCTACAGGGCCAGGGGAAACCAGCGGAACCAGCATTTGGCTGGTTGGGCAAAGACAAAACAGGTTCTGTTTTTAGGACCTGAACCTGGTTGTTGTTTTCCCAGGTTGGAAAAACAGAACCAGAGGTTGTTTACCAACCTACCACCTGCTGTTTTGTCCAGCCAGGTTGGTTCTGTTTCTTGGAATTATTTGGGATCATCCCTAGTTGTTCCCAGGTTTATTCCCAAGGTCCATGCTAGCTAGAACTATATATTCCTTCTCTGTTTGTACCTGAATATAGTCAATTTGATTCAAGCAAATTCCTTCCTTGCTGGAATTTCCTTTCTACGCGGTGCAACGGCAGAATGCTACCCGAGTCAATGCTAGTACGTTAGCACTCCAACACTAGGCAAACGCTGTCTGAGCCATAACTTCGTAATGGCAGAACTTTTCGCGAGGCAACTTGGTTCATTTTAAAGTTCTTGGAGCGAGCTTCGATATAGGAAATTCTCAGCTTAATCCGATCGACGGTCTGCACGATACGCTGCGCGACGTTCAAGGTACTCTTGCTATTTTAACTAAGTCCCTCTTGATCCCTCTCTCTACAATCTCGGACCCGAGGATAGGGGCTGGTCTTGTACCAGGCACCCAAGGACCCTTGGAGGTGACCCCGAGGAGAGGTTTTAAGTTTGATAAAGTCTCAATAGCTTGAGTTTATTAGGCCCTTACACCAACATGTTTCAGCTCTTATCACAACTGTCTTCGGCTTTGCCTCTTCCCACCGCCTTAACTACGCCGCTCCCCTGGTGAGTGGCCCTGCTCATTCTCCGTCCTCTGGGGATGCTCCCGTCTTTCCCTTGGAGGTCCTGGAGGACAGGTAGTTCAAGATTGGTTTCCTTGCGGCCACTGTTCCTCATCTATGTGCCATGCTGCTTGCCCCTGAGGGGAATCCAGATGCTCTTGATATCCCAATCCATCGCAATCACGCTGAGGCGGTCTCTGAAACTTGGGCCTCGTACTGGATAGCAGCTGAGGAGGCAGAGATGGTGTCCACAGGCACTTACGTTGGCGCACTCTCACCACCTGGGACGAATGTCATCACTGGCCGATGACTCTACAAGGTGAAGTGGCTGCCTGGATCACCACAAGTGTGTTCAAGTGTTTGAAAGGGGGTGGACTTCTTCCAGACCTGTGCTCCCACCCAGAAGATGAGTACTCATCGGATGTTGCAGCATATTGCAGCCCAGCGCGACTACGAGTTGCACTCCTTGGACTTTTCTATCGCGTTCCTTCAGAGGAGCCTGCACGAGCAGATCTGGCTGCGTCGCCCGCCTGGCTTCACTAGCTCTTTCCTACCCGAGACCCAGTGGCAGCTGCGTGGACCAGTTTACGGCCTGCATCAGGCTCCACGTGAGTGGCACGACACACTTCGCTCGACCCTTGCAGCGCTTGACTTCTTTCCGTCGTCTGCCGACCTGTCACTGTTTGTCCGCCGTCGCTTGACCCAGTTCTTTGTTCTGGTCTACATCGATTACCTGGTATTCACCACTTTCGACCGACGTGCGCTGGGTTCAGTGAAGGAGGAACTGCAGAGGTGACACACTTGTACTAACCTTGGTGAGCTACAGCACTACTTTGGCCTGCATATCACCAGGGACAAGGCAGCTCGCACCATTACGCTGACTTAGTCGCATATTGTCGAGCAGGTCCTCACGCGGTTCCGCATCCCGTTCTCCAAGGTACAGCTCACCCCTCTTGGTGCGGATCATGGGCTCACGGCTCCACCTTCGGACGAGTCATTTGAGTCCAGTGGTCCATATCCTGCGCTGGTGGGTTGTCTCATGTACCTGATGACCTGTACTTACCCAGACCTAGCTTACCCACTTAGAGTCCTTGCGCGCTTTGTGGCGCCTGGGAGACACCGACCGTCCCACTGTTACGTTGCTAACAGGGTGGCGAAGTATGTGGCGAGTACATCAGGCGTGGGACTTGACCTTGGAGGGAAGTTGCCAGTTACACTCACAGGTTACTTGGACTCGTCGTTGGCCGACGATGCGAAGTCGCTGCGGTCTACACAGGGATACTCATTTAGCCTCGCGACAGGTGCTTTTTCGTGGAGGTCGACTCAGGCGTCGTCAGTCTCCAGTTCCAGCTGTGAGGCGTATTGGACGCAAATTTACATTGCACGACATCCTGCTGTCTGTTTGTATGAGTATGCGAGTGCAAACGCATTCGGGTGTGAATGGAATGTTCGTATGTTTGTTTGCTTTCGCTATTTCGCTTGATGCATTTGCAGGTACTCGCGCATTGTGCGCTTCGGCATAACATTGTACGCGCTATGAACAGTACAAGCAGAAAGGACGAACTTGCAAACGTGTTGGTGTAAGGGCCTAATAAACTCAAGCTATTAAGACTTTATCAAACTTAAAACCTCTCCTCGGGGTCACCTCCAAGGGTCCTTGGGTGCCTGGTACAAGACCAGCCCCTATCCTCGGTAGAGAGAGGGATCAAAAGGGACTTAGTTAAAACAGCAAGAGTACCTTGAACGTCGCGCAGCGTATCGTGCAGACCGTCGATCGGATTAAGCTGGGAGTTTACTATATCAAAGCTCACTCTAAGAGCTTTAAAATAAGCCAAGTTGCCTCGCAAAAAGTTTTGCCATTACGAAGTTATGGCTCGGACAGCGTTAGCCTAGTGTTGGAGTGCTAGCGTACTAGCGTTGACTCGGGTAGCATTCCGCCGTCGCACCGCGTAGAAAGGAAATTCCAGCAAGGAAGGAATTCGCTTGAATCAAATTGACTATATTGAGGTACAAACAGAGAAGGAATATATAGTTCTAGCTAGCATGGACCTTGGGAATGAACCTAGGAACAACCAGGGATGATCCCAAATAATTCCAAGCAACAGAACCAACCTGGATGGACAAAACAGAAGGTAGTAGGTTGGTAAACAACCTCTGGTTCTGTTTTTCCAACCTGGGAAAACAACAACCAGGTTCAGGTCCTAAAAACAGAACCTGTTTTGTCTTTGCCCAACCAGCCAAATGCTGGTTTCCCCTGGCCCTGTAGCATGCAGATACAGACAAACAACATCCAACATTCACCTAAATTGTACCCCTATAGTGCCTGCCCTACTACACTAAAGTCAACCAAACAAAACAGTACAATTTCGAGTTGGATAGAACTGAATCTGCGCAATCAAGTAAGCTGAACCACAAAGCTTCCATCTTGGGTTCCTTTGCGAGCTCGTCCTTTCTGCTTGTACTGTTCATAGCGCGTACAATGTTGTGCCGAAGCGCATAATGCGCGAGTACCTGCAAATGCTTCAAGCGAAAATTGCGAAAGCAAACAAACACACGAACATTCCATTCAAACCCAAATGCATTTGCACACGCATACTCGTACAAACAGACGGCAGGATGTCGTGCAATGTGAATTTGCACCCAACAAAAGGAACCCAACAAATTTACTTGATTGCGCAGATTCAGTTCTATCCAACTCGAAATTGTACTGTATTGTTTGGTTGACTGTAGTGTAGCAGGGCAGGCACTATAGAGGTACAATTAAGGTGAAGGTTGGATGTTATTGGTCTGTATCTGCATGCTACAGGGCCAGGGGAAACCAGCGGAACCAGCATTTGGCTGGTTGGGCAAAGACAAAACAGGTTCTGTTTTTAGGACCTGAACCTGGTTGTTGTTTTCCTAGGTTGGAAAAACAGAACCGGAGGTTGTTTACCAACCATCCACCTGCTGTTTTGTCCAGCCAGGTTGGTTCTGCTGCTTGGAATTATTTGGGATCATCCCTGGTTGTTCCCAGGTTGATTCCCAAGGTCCTTGCTAGCTAGAGCTATTTTTTCCTTCTCTGTTTGTACCTGAATATAGTGAAATTGATTCAAGTGAATTCCTTCGATGCTGAAATTTCGTTTCTACGCGGTGCGACGGCGGAATGCTACCCGAGTCAATATTAGTACGCTAGCACTCCAACTCTAGGCAAACGCTGTACGAGCCATAACTTCGTAATGGCAGAACTTTTCGCAAGGCAACTTGGCTTATTTTAAAGCTCTTGGAGTGAGCTTCGATATAGGAAATTCCGAGCTTAATCCGGTGGACGGTCTACACGATACGCTGCGTGACGTTCAAGGTACTCTTGTTATTTATACTATGTCATTCTTGATCCCTCTCTCTACAAACTCGGACCTGAGGATAGGGGCTGGAGGTGACCCCGAGGAGAGGTTTTAAGTTTGATTAAGTCTTAATAGCTTGAGTTTGTTAGGCCCTTACACCAACAAGCTGGTATCAGAGCCTACGTTATAGTGATCCTTGATATAGGTAGCTATGGTGGGCAACACCTCGACGGGAGCTGATGAATCTTCAGCCCAAGATCGTAGCGGCAGCCATGATTCTGGTGTTTTAGCGCCAAGGGGAGCGCGAACAAGCCAGGGCTCGCTGGTCAAGGAGGTGCTGAAGAATTTCACCGTCGAGAAGTTCAATGGTGAGGGCTATAATGATTGGGCCTGGAAAATGCAACTATATTTCCGTCAGATTGGATTGCTGAAACTAATGATTGGGGAGGAGCCTAGACCGAGTGACCCCGCGCTGCAGGAAGATTGGGATGAGCGCTCCTCGGCTGGCTACTATTTGATGTCGCAGAGATTGGAGCAGAACCAGCGTCACCACGTCATGCACCTGCTGCCGGATGTTGAGTGCGGTCCGAAGCCGTTGGAGCTGGTCCACATGGACTTGGTGGGGCCGTTGCCAGTTCAGGGACACAAGGGGGAGCGGTACTTTCTGACCATAGTGGATGATTGGAGCAGGCTTATGTGGGCATATCCGTTGAAGCAGAAGGACCATGCCGCCTCTACGATACGGGAAGATTGGCTGCCATTCGTGGAGAAGCAAGCGGAGTGTGTAGTGAAGCGGATTAGGACAGATCGGGGTGGTGAGTTCCTTGGAGCTGAGATGACGGCCTGGCTCAAGAAGCAGGGCATCCAGAGGGAGCTGACCACGGCTTACACCCCACAGTCTAACGGTGTAGCAGAACGGGCGAACCGGACAATTCTGGAGACAGCTAGGGCGCTGCTCATAGAATCTGGGCTGGGCAACTTGATGTGGCCCCTTGCTGTTCGGCACGCTACCGTCGCTAGGAACAGGGTACTCACAAAGGTTGGGGATGACTCGTGGGTGCCGTTAGAGAGGTGGCTTGGGAGGAAGCCACCGGTGGACATGTTGAGGGTGTTCGGGTGCATGGCAGTCGCCCACGTCCCCAAGACCTACCGCAGTAAGTTGGGGGCAAGTGCAATCTTGTGTGTGCATTTGGGGCTGGCTGTTGAGAGCAAGGGATGGCTGCTGTGGGAACCATCCAAGGGTGTGTTGTTTGACAGCAGGGATGTGAAGTTTGTTGACGGCATGATGTATGGGAGCTGGGAGAAACAGCCGGAGGCCAGGGTGTCCCAGCAGATGGAGCAGATCACCATGCAGCTAGACCTGACTCCTAGTGTGTGGGAGGAGGGAGAGGAGGCAGCTGCAGAGGGTGGTGATGGAGAGAAGGTGCAGGAGGCACCTGCTGGTGGAGGTGATGGTGTGGAGACTAGCGGTAGCGCTACAGGAGCTGCTGGATCCGAGGGAGGAGAGCAGCAGCAGGGGAAAACTAAGAAGCCGCACCCGTATGGCTACTAAGAAGCTAACTGCATGAGCTGATGTAGCGGAGCAGCAGCTTGGGACAGAGGAGGCATTGCTGATTCTACCGCATGGCTATGATCCGGATGAGGAGGATGAACCTGCCTACTGTTTTCTTGCCCCTGCACCAGAGGAACCAGCTAGCATGGAGGAGGCATTAGCTGGACCAGATAGGGAGAAGTGGCTGGTTTCCAGGGATGCTGAGTACCAGAGCCTGCTAGAGAATGGGATATGGGAGCTGGTAGTGCTGCCTGAGGGGGAGAAAGCCGTACAGTGCAAATGGGTGCTAAGGATCAAGACCGATGACAAGGGACAGGTCACCATCTACAAGAGTAGGCTAGTGGCTAAGGGGTTTATGCAGATGGAGAAGCGGGACTTCAATGAGATCTTTGCTCCCACTGCCAAACCCCCTACCCTCCATGTCTTGTTGGCAGATGCAACCGTTAGTGGGAAATTCATCATTCAGATGGATATATCAACGGCATTCCTCAATTCGATTTTAGAGGAGGATGTATACATAACGCAGCCGCCTGGGTATGAGGATGGTACGGGCAGGGTGTGCAAGCTGAAAAGGTCTATCTACGGCTTGAAGCAGGCGCCACGCTGCTGGTACCAGAAGTTGGCAGCTGTTTTAGAGGAGATGGGATTCAGGACCAGCAGCTGTGATGAGAGCCTCTTTCTCAAGGGGGAGGGGGAGAAGCTGGTGCTGTTTCTGGTCTATGTGGACGATATTCTTCTCTTTAGCAGCAGCATGAAGGAGATCCAGAAGGTGCAGCAGCAGCTGATGGAGAACTTCAAGTGCAAGAACCTTGGGGAGGTAAAGTACTATCTCGGGATGCATGTGGAGAGGGATCTGGATCACAGGTGGTTGAAGCTGCACCAGGAGAAGTTCATCAAGGAGCAGGGGGAGAAGTACGGGATTAAGAATGAGCGCTAAGTTGCAACTCCCCTGCCAACAGAATTCAAGCTTGTGAAAGCTGCAGAGGATGAAGGGGTTGAAGCCGAGGAGCAGCAGCAATTCCAGTCCTTGGTGGGCAGCCTCTTATATGCAGCAGTTCACACACGGCGTGACATCTCTTTCTCGGTTGGGCAGCTGGCTAGGGTGGTGCAGAATCCATCAGAGGAGCAGGTGGATCAAGCTGAGCGTGTGGTGAAGTATCTGAGCTCTCACCGAAGCATTGGAGTTCAATACTCCGCATCTGCACAAGTGAAGCAGAAAGGGGTTGAGGTGCTGAAAGAGAAGGGGGAGAGGCTTGGAGAAGGCAAGCTCTTTCTCACTTGCTTTACTGATGCTACATGGGCCTCTGAGAAGGAGGATTCCTCATCTGTGGGAGGATACATCTGTGTAGTTAGGGGAGGACCTGTTAGTTGGAGGTCAAAGAAGCAGACGGAGACGGCACTCTCTTCTGTGGAATCAGAGTACATGGCGATGTTCCATGGGGTGAAGGAGGTGATTTGGCTGAGGAGGCTGTTAGAGGAGATTGGCCAGGAGCTGAAGGTTGCTACGCCGCTATTTTGTGATAGCAAGGGGGGCTCTTGGGATGGCCAGGAATGCTGTGCTTCATGGGCTGAATAAGCACATGCGTATCAAAAGGCATTGGCTGGGTAAGGAGGTGAAGAGGGGGACGGTGAATCTGATCTTCACCAAGACTCACCAGCAGCCAGCAGACTAACTAACCAAGAGGCTTGCTGATGAGCCTAATTGGCGCTGTGTGCGCATGAGTGGAATGAGCATGAACTAGTATGGAATGATGGGGATGCAGTCGGCAGGCTGAGGGGGAGAGTGTTGGATGCAAATTCACATTGCACGACATCCTGCCGTCTGTTTGTATGAGTATGTGTGTGCGAACGCATTTGGGTGTGAATGGAATGTTCGTGTGTTTGTTTGCTTTCACTCTTTTCGCTTGATGCATTTGCAGGTACTCGCGCATTGTGCGCTTCGGCACAACATTGTACGCGCTATGAACAGTACAAGCAGAAAGGACGAGCTTGCAAAGGAACCCAAGATGGAAGCTTTGCGGTTCAACTTACTTGATTGCGCAGATTCAGTTCTATCCAACTCGAAATTGTACTGTTTTGTTTGGTTGACTATAGTGTAGCAGGGCAGGCACTATAGAGGTACAAATTAGGTGAAGGTTGGATGTTGTTTGTCTGTATCTGCATGCTACAGGGCCAGGGGAAACCAGTGGAACCAGCATTTGGCTGGTTGGGCAAAGACAAAACAGGTTCTGTTTTTAGGACCTGAACCTGGTTGTTGTTTTCCTAGGTTGGAAAAACAGAACCAGAGGCTGTTTACCAACCTACCACCTGCTGTTTTGTCCAGCCAGGTTGATTCTGCTGCTTGGAATTAGTTGGGATCATCCCTAGCTATTCCCAGGTTGATTCCCAAGGTCCTTGCTAGCTAGAGCTATTTATTCCTTCTTTGTTGTACCTGAATATAGTGAAATTGATTCAAGCGAATTCCTTCCTTGCTGGAATTTCGTTTCTACGCGGTGCGACGGCGGAATGCTACCCGAGTCAACGCTTGTACGCTAGCACTCCAACTCAAGGCAAAAGCTGTCCGAGCCATAACTTTGTAATGGCAGAACTTTTCGCGAGGCAACTTGGCTTATTTTAAAGCTCTTGGAGTGAGCTTCGATATAGGAAATTCTCAGCTTAATCCGGTCGACGGTCTGCACGATACGCTGCGCGACGTTCAAGGTACTCTTGTTATTTTGACTCTTGAGTCCTCCACGGGAGTGTTGGCCGCTTCTTGTCCGTGCGCGTGGATGCGTTTGTGCATGGAATGGTATGAGGGCATGGGATAATATATATTTCATGCTAATAATAGTGTGCGAATGTTGAGTCATGATGTCGAATGTGTGTGTCGAGTCAATAGCGAGTCATCGCTAGTCGTGTTTCTATGTCGTCGATTATGTGTCTCACGTGGTTTCTATTCCGTCATTTGTTTGTCCCGCGCGGTTTCTATTTTGTCGTCTGTGGAACGTTCGTTGTATCGCATGTGTATGCATCAGACCCATCAAGAACTCAAGGATAAGTTTATGGTGAAGAACCAGAGCCTTGGTTTCAAGATTCAAGTGATCGAGAAGACTGCGAAAGGAGTACACCTCAAGATATTGAGAATCGTTCAAGCCAACGCCGTGACCATAACAAGTGGTATCAGAGTGCCTTTGAAAGATTCGATAATGGCTGGACCTGAGGGGTGGCAGAGGTGCTGGTGGCAGTGGAGAAGCCCAAGCTCAAGGCCAACCCCGTGATCCTGCCATGGCACCAAGTCTTGGCCCACCTAGGGATGAGCCTAGGGTGTTTGGGCATGACAAGTTCAATGGCGACAACTTTGCTTAATGGTCCTTCAAAATAGAGAATGTATTTGACCACTATAATCTACTAGAGGTGATGGAAGGAACGGAGAAGCGTACTGAGAACGGCCCGGAGAAGAGCTCTAGGTGCGGAAGAGTGCACAAGGCTATCTCCTACTTGGGCAAGCGTTGGAGAGCAGCCAAATCTGTCACATCAAGCCTTTCCAGCGTGAACCAGAGGAGGAACCTAAGGCATGGGCTGCTCTCAAGGGAGTACACGCCCCTGCAACAGCGGCGGTAGCGGTTGTATTGGAACGGCAAATGGCGACACTGTTGGTGTAAGGGCCTAATAAACTCAAGCTATTAAGACTTTATCAAACTTAAAACCTCTCCTCGGGGTCACCTCCAAGGGTCCTTGGGTGCCTAGTACAAGACCAGCCCCTATCCTCGGGTCCGAGTTTGTAGAGAGAGGGATCAAGAGGGACTTACTCAAAACAGCAAGAGTACCTTGAACGTCGCGCAGCATATAGTGCAGACCGTCGATCGAATTAAGCCGAGAATTTCCTATATCGAAGCTCACTCTAAGAGCTTTAAAATAAGCCAAGTTGCCTCGCGAAAAGTTCTGCCATTACGAAGTTATGGCTCGGACAGCGTTAGCCTAGTGTTGGAGTGCTAGCGTACTAGCGTTGACTCGGGTAGCATTCCACTGTCACACCGGGTAGAAAGGAAATTCCAGCAAGGAAGGAATTCGCTTGAATCAATTTCACTATATCCTGGTACAAACAGAGAAGGAATAATTAGTTCTAGCTAGCAAGGACCTTGGGAATAAACCTGGGAACAACCAAGGATGATCCCAAATAATTCCAAGCAACAAAACCAACCTGGCTGGACAAAACAGCAGGTGGTAGGTTGGTAAATAACCTCTGGTTCTGTTTTTCCAACCTGGGAAAACAACAACCAGGTTCAGGTCCTAAAAACAGAACCTGTTTTGTCTTTGCCCAACCAGCCAAATACTGGTTCCGCTGGTTTCCCCTGGCCCTGTAGCATGCAGATACAGACAAACAACATCCAACCTTCACCTAAATTGTACCCCTATAGTGCCTGCCCTGCTACACTATAGTCAACCAAACAAAACAATACAATTTCGAGTTGGATAGAACTGAATCTGCGCAATCAAGTACGCCGAACTGCAAAGCTTCCATCTTGGGTTCCTTTGCGAGCTCGTCCTTTCTGCTTGTACTGTTCATAGCGCGTACAATGTTATGCCAAAACGCACAATGCGCGAGTACCTGCAAATGCTTCAAGCGAAAATTGCGAAAGCAAAAAACACACGAACATTCCATTCACACCCAAATGCATTCGCACACGCATACTCGTACAAACAGACGGCAGGATGTCGTGCAATGTGAATTTGCACCCAACACACTCCCCCTCAGCCTGCCGGCTGCATCCCCATCATTCCATACTAGTTCATGCTCATTCCACTCATGCGCACACAACGCCAATTAGGTTCATTTGCAAGCCTCTTGGTGAGGAAGTCTGCTGGCTGCTGGTGAGTCTTGATGTAGATCGGATTTACCGTCCCCCTCTTCACCTCCTTACGCAGCCAGTGCTACTTGATACGCATGTGCTTATTGAGCCCATGAAGCACAGCGTTCCTGGCCATTCCAAGAGCTCCCTTGCTATCACAAAACAGCGGAGTAGCAACCTTTTGCTCCTGGCCAATCTCCTCCAAGAGCCTCCTCAGCCAAATCACCTCCTTCACCCCATGGAACATTGCGATGTACTCTGACTTCACGGAAGAGAGTGCTGTCTCCATCTTCTTCTTTGACCTCCAACTAACCGGTCCTCCCCCAACTACGCTGATGTATCCTCCCACAGATGAGGAATCCTCCTTCTCAGAGGCCCACGTAGCATCGGTAAAGCAAGTGAGAAAGAGCTTGCCTTCTCCAAGCCTCTCCCCCTTCTCTTTCAGCACCTCAACCTCTTTCTGCTTCACCTGTGCAGATGCAGAGTATTGAACTCCAATGCTTGAGTGAGAGTTCAGATACTTCACCACACGCTCAGCTGCATCCACCTTCTCCTCTGATGGATTCTGCACCACCCTAGCCAGCTGCCCAACCGAGAAAGAGATGTCGGGCCTTGTGTGAACTGCTGCATACAGGAGGCTGCCCACCAAGGACTGAAATTGCTGCTGCTCCTCGGCTTCAACCCCTTCATCCTCTGCAGCTTTCACAAGCTTGAATTCTGCTGGCAGGGGAGTCGCAACCTTGCGCTCATTCTCAATTACGTACTTCTCCCCAAGCTCCTTGATGAACTTCTCCTGGTGCAGCTTCAACCACCTGTGATCCAGATCCCTCTCCACGTGCATCCCGAGGTAGTACTTTACCTCCCCAAGGTTCTTGCACTTGAAGTTCTCCATCAGCTGCTGCTGCACCTTCTGGATCTCTTTCATGCTGCTGCTAAAGAGAAGAATGTCATCCACATAGACCAGAAACAGCACCAGCTTCTCCCCCTCCCCCTTGAGAAAGAGGCTCTCATCACAGCTGCTGGTCGTGAATCCCATCTCCTCTAAAACAGCTGCCAACTTCAGGTACCAGCAGCGTGGCGCCTGCTTCAAGCCGTAGATGGACTTTTTCAGCTTGCACACTCTGCCTGTACCATCCTCATACCCAGGTGGCTGCGTCAAAAACACCTCCTCCTCTAAAATCCCATTGAAAAATGCTGTTGATATGTCCATCTGGATAATGAACTTCCCACTAACGGCTGCATCTGCCAACAAGACACGAAGGGTAGGGGGTTTGGCAGTGGGAGCAAAGATCTCATTGAAGTCCCGCTTCTCCTTCTGCATAAACCCCTTAGCCACCAGCCTACTCTTGTAGATGGTGACTTGCCCCTTGTCGTCAGTCTTGATCCTTAGCACCCACTTGCATTGTACCGCTTTCTTTCCCTCAGGCAGCACCACTAGTTCCCAAGTCCCATTCTCCAGCAGGCTCTGGTACTCAGCATTCCTAGAAGCTAGCCATTTGTCCCTATCTGGTCCAGCTAATGCCTCCTCCATTCTAGCTGGTTCCTCTGGTGCAGGGTCAAGAAAACAGTACGCAGGCTCATCCTCCTTATCCGGGTCATAGCCATGCGGTAGAATCAGCAATGCCTCCTCGGTCCTAAGCTACTGCTCAGCTACATCAGCTCCTGCAGTCAGCTTCTTAGTAGCCATACGGGTACGTCCTGGCCTGGAGACGGGTGTCTCCCATCCCTTCATAACGACACCCTTCGGCTTCTTAGTTTTTCCCTGCTGCTGCTCTCCTCCCTCGGATCCAGCAGCTCCACTAGTGCTACCGCTAGTCTCCACACCATCACCACCACCAGCAGGTGCCTCCTGCACCTTCTCTTTATCAACACCCTCTGCAGCTGCCTCCTCTCCCTCCTCCCACACACTAGGAGTCAGGTCCAGCTGCATGGTGATGTGCTCCATTTGCTGGGACACCCTGGCCTCCGGCTGTTTCTCCCAGCTCCCATACATCATGCCTTCAACAAACTTCACATCCCTGCTGTCAAACAACACACCCTTGGAAGGTTCCCACGGCAGCCATCCCTTGCTCTCAGCAGCCAGCCCCAAATGCACACACCAGATTGCACTCGCCCCCAACTTACTGCGGTAGGTCTTGGGGACGTGGGCGACTGCCATGCAACCGAACACCCTCAGCATGTCCACCAGCGGCTTCCTCCCAAGCCACCTCTCCGACGGCACCCACGAGTCATCCCCAACCTTTGTGAGTACCCTGTTCCTAGCGACGGTAGCGTGCCGAACAGCATGGGGCCACATGGAGTTGCCCAGCCCAGATTCTATGAGCAGCGCCCTAGGTGTCTCCAGAATTGTCCGGTTCGCCCGTTCTGCTACACCGTTAGACTGTGGGGTGTAAGCCGTGGTCAGCTCCCTCTGGATTCCCTGTTTCTTGAGCCAGGCCGTCATCTCAGCTCCAAGGAACTCACCACCCCGATCTGTCCTAATCCGCTTCACCACACACTCCGCTTGCTTCTCCACTAACGGCAGCCAATCGTCCCGAATCGTGGAGGCGGCGTGATCTTTCTGCTTCAGCGGATACGCCCATATTAGCCTGCTCCAATCATCCACTATGGTTAGGAAGTACCGCTCCCCCTTGTGCCCTTGCACCGGCAGCGGCCCCACCAAGTCCATGTGGACCAGCTCCAACGGCTTTTTGCTCCTGCCAGCCACACTATGGAAGGGGAAACGGGTGAACTTTGAAAGGAGGCAAATTTCACAGTTATCATCGGATGGTTGTCCGTTCAGCTTCAAGCCCTTAACGGCTCCATCCTTCTCCAGCTGCTTCAGCAAAGGCATTGCCACATGCCCCAAACGTCGGTGTGCAGTTGCCCAATCCGTCTCCCCAGATCTGGCCGACACTTTCACACCAACCCCTCCAACGGCGTTGCACTCCCCCTGGGATGCAGACCCCTCTCCAGCCTGCCCCCCACCATGCCACGCCAACGCCGGCAGCTGCCACATGGATCTGTACACGTCCGTACTCCCGTGCAGATCCCAAAGCACCCGATTGCCCAGCTGCCCCTTGTAAGTGCGTGCCCCATCCGTGCTAGTGCTCACCCCAGCCTTGCCAAGCTTACGGAGGGAGATGAGGTTGGCCTTGAGTTCAGGAACAAGAAGAACGTCGTGCAGCACCACCGGCTTGCCATCCGCTCCCTTAAACGCAGCTCGTCCCGCACCAGCCACCTTCAACATGTGTCGAGAGGCAGAGCACACCTCATTAATCGGTGCAGCGCGTACGTCGTCCAGCAGGTCCTTGCGCGGCGTCATTGTCCAAGCAGCGCCTGTGTCCAACACCCAATAGTCCAGGGGGTACAGCTCTGCTCCAGCCTTAGCAGATGCGTCTCCTTGCTCCCCCTTGTCTCCCACATGGAAGAATTGGCCCGCGGTGCGCTCCTTCTTCTTTTCCGCACCACCGTTGCCCTTCGGGTTGTTGTCGGACGAATCAGCGACCATGTTGGCGCTGTTTTTCTGGTTCCTCCGCGCGCCGCCATCCTGGTGACGATTCTGGGGGGTCCATCCATCGGGTTTCTTATAGCACAAAAACCAGGGGTGCCCTTCCTTCTCACAATACCAGCAACTCCCTTTCATTTTGCCACCAGCACCTGACTTGCCCCCACGTCCAGACTTTGCACCGCGACCCCAACGCCTATTCCTCCTTGTTGGTCGTTGGAGTCGTCATATTTCTTTGCACCGCGACCCCAACGCCTATTCCTCCTTGTTTGGATTTATTTGGGATCACCCCTTGTTGTTCTCAGGTTGATATCAAAAGGCCCTTGCTAGTTTAAGCTATTTCTTCCTTATCTGTTTGTATCTAAAAAAAGTAAAATTGATTATAGCGAATTCCTTGCTCTGATTAAGTTTCTGTACGGTTGGACGACAGAGTACTACCAGAGTCAACGCTACTATGCTAACATTGCGATGCTAGGCCAACACTGTCCGAGCCATAACTCTGCAATGACAGAACTTTTCGCGAGAGAACTTGGTTTATTTTAAAGCTCATACAGCAAGATTCGATATAGCAAATTCTCAACTCAATCCGATCGACGATTTGCATGACACGTTGCGCGACGTTTAAGCTAGCCGAATTATTTTGGCTTAGTCATTTTTTACTCCTCTCTCTACAGCTCTTGATCCGAGGAAACGAACCAAAGGCCCTTGGAGGTGGCCCCGAGGAGTGGTTTTAACTTTGATTTCTCTTAATAGCCTGAGGTTATTAGGCCTTTGCACCAACAAGCTTGTATCAGAGCTGCGTTTTTGCGATCCCCGTTATAGGTAGCTATGGCGGGAAATAACTTGGGAGGAGCTGTTGAATCTTCAGCCCAAGATCCTAGCGGCAACCAAGATTCTGGTGTTTCGGCGCCTAGGGGAGCGCGAACAAATCAGGGCTCACTGATCAAGAAGGTGCTGAAAAACTTCACCGTCGAGAAGTTCAATGGTGAGAGCTATGATGATTGGGCCTGGAAAATGCAACTTTATTTCCGTCAGATCGGTTTCCGAAACTATTGATTGGGGAGGGGACTAGACCGAGTGGCCCCGCGCTGCAGGAAGATTCGGATGAACGCGCCTCAGCTGGCTAATACTTGATGTCGCAAAGTTTGGAGCTGAACAAACATCACCACGTCATGCACCTGCTGCCTGAGGTTGAGTGCACGCGAAGTTGGCGACCGTGGGAATCACCTACTTGGAGCAGACCAACTGCTTGAAGATGCTCTCGCTGCTGCCGGAATCGTACCAATTGACAAGCGGATTGAGCCTTCCGCAGAAGCAGATCTTGTGGAGTTGCTGGCATTATGAGATGGATGAGATGGAAAGGCATCCAAAGTTCTTGTGTTATAAGAAACCCGAAGGTTGGACCCCCCAGATTCGTCACCGGGATGGTGGTGCGCGGAGGAACCAGAAAAGCGGCCTGAACATGGTCGCAAATTCTTCCGCTGAGAACCTGAAAGGCAAAGACGGTGTTGAGAATAAAATGGAACGTACCGCGGGCCAAATCTTCCATCTCGGAGACGAGGGGGAGCAAGGAGACGGTTCTGCCAAGGATGGAGCAGAGCTGCAACCCCTTGAGTTTTGTGTGTTGGACACGGGTGCTGCGTGGATCGCGCAAGGACCTGCTCGACGATCTACGCGCTGCACCAATTTCTGAGATTTGCTCTGCCTCTAGACACGTGTTGAAGGTGGCTAGTGCGGGACGAGCTGCGTTTAAGGGAGCGGATGGCAAGCTGGTGGTGCTGCATGACGTTCTTCTTGTCCCCGTCCTCAAGGCCATACCCATCTCCCTCCGTAAGCTTGCCAAGGCTCGGGTGAGCACTAGCTCGGTTGGGGCACGCACTTAGAAGGGCCAGAATGGCAATTGGGTGCTTTGGGAACTGCACCAGAGTAAAGACGTGTACAGATCCATGTGGCGGCTGCCGACGTTGGCGTGGCACCGGGGGGGGAGAGGTAGGCTAGAGAGGGGTCTGCATCCCAGGGGTGCAATACTGTAAGAGGGGTTGGTGTGAGAGAGTTGGCCAGATCTGGGGAGACAGATCTGACGATTTGGGCGTGTGGTAATGCCTTTGATGAAGCAATTGGAATAGGATGGAGCCGTCGAGGGTTTGAAGCTGAACAAACAGCCACCTGATCACAACTGTGAAATCTGTTTGCTTTCGAAATTCACCCGTTTCCCCTTCTATAGCATGGCTGGCACGAGCAAGAAGCCATTGGAGCTGGTCCACATGGGTTTGGTGAGGACGCCGCCGGTTCAGGGGCACAAAGGGGAGCGGTAGTTTTTCCCGATTGTGGATGATTGGAGCGGACTTATGTGGGCAGACCCGCTGAAGCAAAAGGACCACGCTCGCTCCACAGTGTGAGACGATTGGCTGCCGTTTGTGGAGAAGCAGTCTGAATGTGTGCTGAAGTGGGTTAGAACAAACAAGGGTGGTAAGTTCCTTGGAGCTGAGTTGACGGCCTGGCTTAAGAAGAGGGAGGTGACTATAACATATGTTGGGTGCAAATTCACATTGCACAACATCCTGCCGTCTATTTGTACGAGTATGCTTGTGCGAATGCATTTGTGTGTGAATGAAATGTTCGTATCTTTGTTTGCTTTTGCAATTTTCGCTTGATGCATTTGCACGTACTCGCGCAATGTGTGCTTCCGCACAACATTGTACGCCCTATGAACAGCACAAGCAGAAAGGACGAGCTTGCAAAGGAACCCAAGATGGAAGCTTTGCGGTTCAACTTACTTGATTGCGCAGATTCAGTTCTATCCAACTCGAAATTGTACTGTTTTGTTTGGTTGACTATAGTGTAGCAGGGCAGGCACTATAGAGGTACAATAATATGAAGGTTGGATGTTGTTTGTCTGTATCTACATGCTATAGGGCCAGGGGAAACCAGCGGAACTAGCATTTGGCTGGTTGGGCAAAGAAAAAACAGGTTCTGTTATTAGGACCTGAACCTGGTTGTTGTTTTCCCGGGTTGGAAAAACAGAACCAAAGGTTGTTTACCAACCTACCACCTGCTATTTTGTCCACCCAGGTTGATTCTGTTGCTTGGAATTATTTCGGATCATCCCTGGTTGTTCCCATGTTGATTCCCAATGTCCTTGCTAGCTATAACTATTTGTTCCTTCTCTGTTTGTACCTGGATATAGTGAAATTGGTTCATGTTGGGTGCAAATTCACATTGCACGACATCCTGCAGTCTGTTTGTATGACAATGCGTGTGCGAATGCATTTGGGTGTGAATGGAATGTTCGTGTGTTTGTTTGCTTTCGCTATTTTCGCTTGATGCATTTGCAGGTACTCGCGCAATGTCCGCTTCGGCACAACATTGTACGCGCTATGAACAGTACAAGCAGAAAGTACGAGCTTGCAAAGGAACCCAAGATGGAAGCTTTGCGGTTCAACTTACTTGATTGCGCAGATTCAGTTCTATCCAACTCGAAATTGTATTGTTTTGTTTGATTGACTATAGTGTAGCAAGGCAGGCACTATAGGGGTACAATTTAGGTGAGGGTTGGATGTTGTTTGTCTATATCTGCATGCTACAGGGCCAGGGGAAACCAGCGGAACTAGCTTTTGGCTGGTTGGGCAAAGACGAAACAGGTTCTGTTTCTAGGACCTGAACCTGGTTGTTGTTTTCCCAGGTTGGAAAAACAGAACCAGAGGTTGCTTACCAACCTACCACTTGCTGTTTTGTCAAGCCAGGTTGGTTCTGTTGCTTGGAATTATTTCGGATCATCCCTGGATGTTCCCCGGTTGATTCCCAAGGTCCTTGCTTGCTAGAACTTTTTATTCCTTCTCTGTTTGTAACTGGATATAGTGAAATTGATTCAAGCGAATTCCTTCCTTGCTGGAATTTCGTTTCTAAGCGGTGCGATGGCGGAATGCTACCCGATTCAACGCTAGTACGCTAGCACTCCAACGCTAGGCAAACGCTTTCCGAGCCATAACTTCGTAATGGCAAAACTTTTTGCGAGGCAACTTGGCTTATTTTAAAGCTCTTGGAGTGAGCTTCGATATAGGAAATTCTCAGCTTAATCCGGTCGCAGTCTGCACGATACGCTGCGCGACGTTCAAGGTACTCTTGCTGTTTTGACTAAGTCCCTCTTGATCCCTCTCTCTACAAACTCGGACCCGAGGATAGGGGCTGGTCTTGTACCAGGCACCCAAGGACCCTTGGAGGTGACACCGAGGAGAGGTTTTAAGTTTGATAAAGTCTTAATAGCTTGAGTTTATTATGCCCTTACACCAACAATTCACGCATTCCTTCCTTGCTGGAATTTCATTTCTACGTGGTGCGACGGCGGAATGCTATTTCAGTTAATGCGAATACTTTTCGCGAGTCCACTTGGCTCATTTTAAAGCTGTTGGAGCGAGCTTTGATATAGTAAATTCTCAGCTTAATCCGATCGACGGTCTGCAAGATACGCTGCGCGTTGTTCAAGGTGCTTTTGCTATTTTGGCTTAGTCATTCTTGATCCCTCTCTCTACAAACTCGGATCCGAGGATAGGGGCTGGTCTTGTACCAGGCACCAAAGGACCCTTGGAGGTGACCCCGAGGAGAGGTTTTAAGGTTGATTAAGTATTACTAGCTTGAGTTTATTAGGCCCTTACACCAACAGCATACACCTCACAGACAAACAGTGTAGCACAAGGGGCCAACCGGACGATTCTGGAGACAGCTAGTGCGTTGCAAATAGAATCTGGTTTGGGGAACTACATGTGGCCTCATGCACTTTGGCACGCTACCGTAGCTAAGAACAGGGTGCTCACCATGGTTGGTGATGATTCGTGGGTATCGTTAACGAGGTGGCTTGGGAGGAAGCTGCCGGTGGACATACTGCGTATGTTTGGTTACATGGTAGTCGCCTACGTCCCCAAGAAGCACCGAAGTAAGTTGGGGCCGAGTGCAATCTGGTGTGTGGATTTGGGCCTGGCTGCTGAGAGCAATGGATGGCTGTTGTGGGAACCACGCAAGGGTGTGTTGTTTTACAGGGGGGATCTGAAGTTTGTTGAGGGCCTGATGTATAGGGGCCGGAAGAAACAGTCGGGGCTAAACCCTAAACATTTAGGGAAGATAGAGCAGATCACCATGCAGCTGGACCTGAAAACTAGTGTGTGGCAGGAGATAGAGGAGGCAGCTGCAGAGGGTGGTGATGTAGAGAAGGTACACGAGGCACCAGCTGGTGGACGAGATGGTGTGGAGACTCGCGGTAGCACTAATGGAGCTGCTCGAAAAGAGGGAAGAGTGTAGCAGCAGAACAGAGCTAAGGCATCTACACTACTCCGAAGGTGTCATTACCACGAGATGGGAGACAGCAGAAGCTGATGTAGCAGAGCAGCAGCTAGCAACGAGGAGGCGTTGCTGATCTACGCGGTGCGACGGCGGAATGCAACCTGAGTCAACGCTTGTCTGCTAGCACCGCAGTGCTAGGCAAACGCTATACGAATGATAAATCCGTAATGGCAGAACTTTTCGCGGGGCAACTTGGCTCATTTTAAAGCTTTTGGAGCGAGTTTCATTATAGGAAATTCTCAGCTTAATCCGATCGACGGTCTGCAAGATACGCTGCGCGACGTTCAAGGTGTTCTTGCTATTTTGGCTTAGTCATTCCTGATCCCTCTCTCTACAAACTCGGACCCGAGGATAGGGGCTGGTCTTGTACCAGGCACCCAAGGACCCTTGGAGGTGACCCCGAAGAGTGGTTTTAAGTTTTATTAAGTCTTAGTAGCTTGAGTTTATTAGGCCCTTACACCAACAAGCTGGTATCATAGCTGTGTTATAGTGATCCTCGTTATAGGTAGCTATGACGAGCAAGACCTCGACGGGAGCTGGTGAATCTTCAGCCCAAGATCGTAGCGGCAGCCAAGATTCTGGTGTTTCAGTGCCAAGGGGAGCGCGAACAAACCAGGGCTCGCTGATCAAGGAGGTGCTGAAGAACTTCACCGTCGAGAAGTTCAATGGTGAGGGCTATGATGATTGGGCCTGGAAAATGCAACTCTATTTCCGTCAGATTGGATTGCTGAAACTAATGATTGGGGAGGAGCCTAGACCGAGTGACCCCACGCTGTAGGAAGATTGGGACGAGCGTTCCTCGGCTGGCTACTATTTAATGTCGCTGTGTTTGGAGATGAACCAGCGTCACCACGTCATGCACCTGCTGCCGGAGGTTGAGTGCGGTCTGAAGGCGTGGACCGTGTAGAAGGAGCTCCGCGCCCCGACCTCCGTAATCGCAACGTTGATGCTGGAAAGGAGCTGTCCGCGTTGCGCCTGAGCGAGGGAGAACCGCTGCAACTTGTCTTGGACAAGATGCGCGACCTCTATGCGAAGTTGGCGACCGCGGGAATCACCTACCCGGAGCAGACCAAATGCTTGAAGATGCTCTCGCTGCTGCCGGAATCATGACTTCACGAGTGAATTGAGCCTGCCGCAGAACCAGAGCTCGTGGACACTCGAGTGGGTGCGGACGAAGATTCTGGAGGACGACTTCCGTCGCCGCCAACCAAAGGGTTGGAGACGATGGCAGCAGCGGCTATGGGATGCAAGAGAGCCGACGTGGCAGAGGACGTGGCTTCGGTGGTGCTGGACGCGGTGCAAAGAAGGACGACGCCTCCAACGACCAACAAGGAGGTACCGGTTGGGGTCGCGGTGCGAAATCTGGACTTGGGGGCAAGTCGAGTGCTGGTGGCAAAATCAAAGAGAGTTGCTGGTATTGTGAGAAGAAGGGGCACCCCTGGTTTTTTGTGATATAAGAAACCCGATGGACGGACCCTACGAAATCTTCACCAGGATGGCGGCGCGCAGAGGAACCAGAAAAACGGCGCGAGCATGGTCGCCGATTCGTTCGACAACAACCCGAAGAGCAACGGCGGTGCGGAGAAGAAGGAGTGCACCGCGGGCCAGTTCTTCCATATTGGACAGCATGGGGAGCAAGGAGACGCCTCTGCCAAGGTTGGAGCAGAGCTGCACCCCCTGAACTATTGGGTGTTGGACACGGGCGCTACTTGGACGATGACGCCGCGCAAGGACCTGCTGGACGACGTACGCGCTGCACCAATCAACGAGGTGTACTCCGCCTCTGGACATACGCTAAAGGTTGCTGGTGCGGGACGAGCTGCATTTTAAGGAGCGGATGGCAAGCCGGTGGTGCTGCACGACGTTCTCCTTGTTCATGAACTCAAGGCCAACCCCATCTCCCTCCGTAAGCTCGGCAAGCCTGGGGTGAGCACTAGCACGGATGGGGCACGCACGTACAAGGGTCACCTGGGCAATCGGGTGCTTTGACAATGACGCTGCGCAAGGACCTGCTGGAGGACGTACGCGCTGCACCGATTAATGAGGTGTGCTCTGCCTCTGGACACATGTTGAAGGTGGCTGGTGCGGGACGAGCTGCGTTTAAGGGAGCGGATGGCAAGCCGGTGGTGCTGCACGACGTTCTCCTCGTCCCCGACCTGAAGGCCAACCTTATCTCCCTCCGTAAGCTTGGCAAGGCTGGGGTGAACACCAACACGGATGGGGCTCGCACTTATAAGGGGAAGCTGGGCAATCGGGTGCTTTGGGATCTGCACGAGAGCAGAGATATGTACAGATCCATGTGGCAGCTGCCGGCATTTACATGGCACGGTGAGGAGCAGGCTGAAGAGGGGTCTGCATCCCAGGGGGAGTGCAATGCTCTTTGAGGGGTTGGTGTGAAAGTGTCGGCCAGATCTGGGGAGACGGATTGGGCAACGGCACACTGACGCTTGGGGCATGTAGCAATGCCTTTGCTGGAGAAGGATGGAGTCGTCAAGGGTTTGAAGCTGAATAGCCAGCCACCTGATGACAACTCCGAAGTATGCTTGCTATCCAAATTCACCCGTTTCCCCTTCCATAGTGTGACTGGCAGAAGCAAGAAGCCCTTAGAGTTGGTCCACATGGACTTGGTGGGGCCACTGCCGGTTCAGGGGCACAAGTCGGAGCGGAATTTTCTGACCATAGTGGATGAATGGAGCAGGCTTATGTGGGCATATCCGCTGAAGCAGAAGGACCACGCCGCCTCTACCATATGCGAAGATTGGCTGCCATTCGTGGAGAAGCAAGCGGAGTGTGTGGTGAAGCGGATTAGGACAGATCGGAGTGGTGAGTTCCTTGGAGCTGAGATGACGGCCTGGCTCAAGAAGCAGGGCTTCAAGAGGGAGCTGACCACGGTTTACACCTCACAGTCTAACGGTGTAGCAGAACGGGCGAACGGGCGGACAATTATGGAGACAGCTAGGGCACTGCTCATAGAATATGGGCAGGGCAACTTGATGTGGCCCCATGCTGCCCGGCACGCTAGCGTGGCCAGGAACAGGGTGCTCACTAAGGTTGGTGATGACTCGTGGGTGCCGTTGGAGAGGTGGCTTAGGAGGAAGCCTCCAGTGGACATGCTGAGGGTGTTCGGTTGCATGGAAGTTGCCCATGTCCCCAAGAAGTATCGAAGTCAGTTGGGGGCGAGTGCAATCTGGTGTGTACATTTGGGGCTGGCTGATGAGAGCAGGGAATGGCTGCTATGGGAACCATCCAAGGGTATGTTGTTTGACAGCAGGGATGTGAAGTTTGTTGAGGGCATGATGTATGGGAGCTGGGAGAAACAACCGGAGGCCAAGGTGTGCCAGCAGATGGAGCAGATCACCATGCAGCTGGACCTGACTCCTAGTGTGTGGGAGGAGGGAGAGGAGGCAGCTGCAGAGGGTGGTGATGGAGAGAAGACACAGGAGGCACATGCTGGTGGAGAAAATGATGTGAAGACTAGTGGTAGCACTAGAGGAGCTGCTGGATCCGAGGGAGGAGAGCTGCAGCAGGGGAAAACTAAGAAGCGGAAGGGTGTCGTTATGAAGGGATGGGAGACACCCGTCTCCAGGCCAGGACGTACCCGTATGGCTACTAAGAAGCTGACTGCAGGAGCTGATGTAGCGGAGCAGCAGCTTGGGACAGAGGAGGCATTGCTGATTCTACCGCATGGCTATGACCTGGATGAGGATGATGAACCTACCTACTGCTTTCTTGCCTCTACACAAGAGGCGCCTCACGCCGCCATGCGCGCAGCCCTTGCCCGTGCACCGCGCGCTGCCATGCCCTGCGCGTTCGGAAAGGCGAACGTGCGGCCCCTCGCGTGCCGCCCCTGACCCATGTGCCGTGTCTGGCGCCGCCGCTGCTCACATGCCACTGCTGCCCCCTGCGCCAATGCTACCCCGTACGATACTGCCGCCGCTACCACTGCAGCTATTGCCACTACTACAGCCGCCGCTGCTACTGCCGCTACAGCCGCAACCGCTGCCGCTGCAGCCGCCTCCCCTGCCACTACAGTCGCAGCCAATGCCACTGCAGCCGCCGACGCTTCTATCACTGCAGCCGCTACAGCTCCTGCCATCACTGCCGCTGCAGCTGCCGCCGTGGCTCCCGCTGTCGCTCCCGCTCCAGCTACAACCGCCGCCGCTGCAACTGCAATTGCCACTACCGCTGCCGCCAATGTTGTCACTTCAGCCCGTGCGCCGCACTGCTGCCGCCAACGTTGCCACTGCAACCCGTGCGCCACACTGCTGCCGCCAACGTTGCCACTGCAACCCGTGCGCCGCACTGCTGCCATTGCCGACCTTGCGCCATTGCTACCACTACCGGCTGCCGCTGCCGCTCGTGCACCGCACCGCCACTTCTGCCACCCTTGTGATGCAGTTCCCTGAGCGCCACTGCTTTCCATGCACCGCACCGCCGCCGATGCCGCTCTTGCGCTTCTGCCACCCTCTGCCGCTAGGCCGTGCTGCTTACCATGGCGATTGTTGCCGTACTCCAAGTCACTGGTAATTTCACTTAGGACCAGGGAGGTGCCGGATTTGTCGTACGCTATGATGGGTGAAATTGGTAGAGGGGAAAACGGTTCCCCATATTTTTACCCTGCGCGTGAGTAGCGTCCTGTTGCTAACTGATGTTTCCAAGATTGTTGAAAACTCGAATTGCTAACGAGGATGCAAAGTACGAATCTGATTTCGGAACCATTCCGCATTGGGACTTTATTCGAGAATGTATTAGTGGGGAATCGAAAAACATATCAAAACCCACAATAAGAAACATATAGCTAAACTAAAAATAGGGTTCCAAGCAAGCCAAACTCATTCTTTGGTCTAGCCATTAATACAAGACACCAAAAAAATACTACAATGACAGCGCAGTCTGTACCCAATGCACCAGATCAGGGCTGATCCAGTATCCACGGCGTCGCGTTTGCTCATCCATCAAACTCGGTCGAAAAACTCTAGCCGTGCGCGACTCGATCATGCACTTCTCAACGTAGCGAACTATGATGTCACTCTGAATTGGGGTGATTGGGGTCTTAGAAGGGGGGCCGTCGTTAAGATCAGATGGCGCCGGGTTTTGCCTTGGGAACGCAACCCATTGGCCGACACGCTCGCGTCGCGTCCAAGTAAACATTGAACCGTCCATGGGGAAATCGTCATCGCGGGAGATTGATTGCATCCGGTCACTGGTTGGTAGTCAAGTTTCAGCTTCGAAATAAGGTTGGGTGAGGAAGTCACATCCTCAAAAGATGGATCACAAGAAGGTCCCTCAAAGATTATGCCTAACCCCCATTCTATAAGCCTTGAAAACTTGACAATCCCGGCTCGTTGCCAACACCGGCGGACCACATCGGACTCAAACAAGTTCCAAATCCCACTAATCGAAATCGCCATCCGCAAATTGGGCCTTACAATGTTCTTTGTGGCAGGTTCGCCGGTCGCTCTTTCCTCTTCGCTTGCGGGTGGGGGTGGGACGGGTTTATCTATGAGCCATCCGACAAGAAGCTTCCGATACCGCAATTTGAGTTTTGATATGACACCTTGGTATAGAGGTTGCACATGCAATTTACAATTTGGAGGAAGATATATGACACCCATATTGTTGACGTCGACGAACTTCAAGCCTTGCAAGTACCCTTCCGTCGTTCCCTTGATGTTGATAACGTTGTGTGAGCTCGCGTTATCAACGAATAGTGCAGTTTTGCGACCTTGTCTTGTCATGACGGCGTCAAGGATGTCCACCCACGTTGACAAAATATGTGAGAATGGTGATATAAAAAGCGAAGGATGGAAGATCTGTGTGAGTTGTTATTCATGAGAAATGACAATTGGCGCCTATGAAAAGAACGCACGATTGCATAACATACAACGTACCTCCAAAGTCATCCACAAATTCTTGTTTGAACGGGATCACCGAAGTCTTGTACCTTGAAGTCATCTCGGAACGAGGGTGGACGCATGGACTTTCCAATTACAATTGGCGGCCGAAAATCTGACCCATCGGCATTAACGCACAAAGCAAGCGTGAAACGCCTATCGTCTAGTTTCCACCGGAAATCGGCTCGGTGGAAAATGTCCGATGCGGTTCTTCACCCTATACAAACCCCGTTTCGTCTAAGTTATAGACGTCGCATGCTTCATCTTTTAGAATGGTCGGAAGTGTCTTTCGAGCAAGGCCTATTGACATAGAGGACCTTCTCCTGTACCGGCAGAGTGTTACCAAGGACTATGTTTCACTTTTAGAGCATACGTCGGGGTCCCTTCTGGCCTTGCCCACTACAGACGTCTCAAAGTAACGATTCGTGAATGAATTACTAGAAAGGACAATGATAAGGAACACACATAGCAAACCCCAGCCTCTAGACATAAATTGTTGGGTGCAAATTCACATTGCACGTCATCCTGCCGTCTGTTTGTACGAGTATGCGTGTGCGAATGCATTTGGGTATGAATGGAATGTTCGTGTGTTTGTTTGCTTTCGCAATACTCGCTTGAAGCATTTGCAGGTACTCGCGCATTGTGCGCTTTGGCACAACATTGTACGCGCTATGAACAGTACAAGCAGAAAGGACGAGCTCGCAAAGGAGCCCAAGATGGAAGCTTTGCGGTTCGGCTTACTTGATTGCGCAGATTCAGTTGTATCCAACTCGAAATTGTACTGTCTTGTTTGGTTGACTATAGTGTAGCAGGGCAGGCACTATAGGGGTACAATTTAGGTGAAGGTTGGATGTTGTTTGTCTATATCTGCATGCTACAGGGCCAGGGGAAACCAGCGGAACCAGCATTTGGCTGGTTGGGCAAAGACAAAACAGGTTCTGTTTTTAGGACCTGAACCTGGTTGTTGTTTTCCCAGGCTGAAAAAACAGAACCAGAGGTTGTTTACCAACCTACCACCTGCTGTTTTGTCCAGCCAGGTTGGTTCTGTTGCTTGGAATTTTTTGGGATCATCCTTGCTAGCTAGAACTATTTATTCCTTCTCTGTTTGTACCAGGATATAGTGAAATTGATTCAAGCGAATTCCTTCCTTGCTGGAATTTCCTTTCTACGCGGTGTGATAGTGGAATGCTACCCGAGTCAACGCTAGTACGCTAGCACCCCAACGCTAGGCTAACGCTGTCCGAGCTAGAACTTTGTAATGGCAGAACTTTTCGCGAGGCAACTTGGCTTACTTTAAAGCTCTTAGAGTGAGCTTCGATATAGGAAATTCTCAGCTTAATCCGATCGACGGTCTGCACGATACGCTGCGCGACGTTCAAGGTACTCTTGCTGTTTTGACTAAGTCCCTCTTGATCCCTCTCTCTACAAACTCGGACCCGAGGATAGGGGCTGGTCTTGTACCAGGCACCCAAGGACCCTTGGAGGTGACCCCGAGGAGAGGTTTTAAGTTTGATAAAGTCTTAATAGCTTGAGTTTATTAGGCCCTTACACCAACAAGCTGGTATCAGAGCTGCGTTATAGTGATCCTCGTTATAGGTAGCTATGGCGGGCAACACCTCGGCGGTAGCTGGTGAATCTTCAGCCCAAGATCGTAGTGGCAGCCAAGATTCTGGTGTTTCTGCGCCAAGGGGAGCGCGAACAAGCCAGGGCTCGCTGATCAAGGAGGTGCTGAAGAATTTCACCTTCGAAAAGTTCAATGGTGAGGGCTATGATGATTGGGCCTGGAAAATGCAACTTTATTTCCGTCAGATCGGATTGCTGAAACTAATGATTGGGGAGGAGCCTAGACCGAGTGACCCCGCCCTTCAGGAAGATTGGGACGAGCGCGCCTCGGCTGGCTACTACTTGATGTCGCAAAGTTTGGAGCTGAACCAGCGTCACCATGTCATGCACCTGCTGCCGGAGGTTGAGTGCGGTCCGAAGGCGTGGACCGTGTTGAAGGAGCTGCACGCCCCGACCTCCATTGTTGCAACATTGATGCTGTCCGCGTTGCGACTGAGCGAGGGAGAGCCGGTGCAACCTGTCCTGGAAAAATTGCGCGACCTCTATGCGAAGTTGGGGACCGCAGGAATCACCTACCTAGAGCAGACCAAGTGCCTGAAGATGCTCTCGCTGCTGCCGGAATCGTGGCTTCAATTCACGAGCGGATTGAGCCTGCCGCAGAACCAGAGCTCGTGGACACTCGAGTGGGTGCGGACAAAGATTCTGGAGGAGGACTTCCGTCGCCGTCAACTGAGGGGTGGAGACGACGGCAGCAGCGGCTACGGGATGCAAGGGAGCCGACGTGCCAAAGGACGTGGCTTTGGTGGTGCTGGACGCAGTGCAAAGAAAGATGACGACTCCAATGACCAACAAGGAGGTACCGGTTGGGGTCGCGGTGCGAAATCTGGACGTGGGGGCAAGTCGGGTGCTGGTGGCAAAATGAAAGGGAGTTTCTGGTATTGTGAGAAGGAAGGGCACCCCTGGTTTTTGTGCTATAAGAAACCCGATGGATGGACCCCCCAGAATCGTCACCAAGATGGCGGCACGCGGAGGAACCAGAAAAACGGCGCCAACATGGTCGCTGATTCGTCCGACAACAACCCGAAGGGCAACGGCGGTGCGGAGAAGAAGAAGGAGCGCACCGCGGGCTAATTTTTCCATATGGGAGACAAGGGGGAGCAAGGAGACGCCTCTGCCAAGGTTGGAGCAGAGCTGCACCCCCTGGATTATTGGGTGTTGGACACAGGCGCTGCTTGGACGATGACGCCGCGAAAAGACCTACTGGACCACGTACAAGCTGCACCGATCAACGAGGTGTGCTCCGCCTCTGGACACGCGCTGAAGGTGGCTGGTGCGGGACGAGCTGCGTTTAAGGGAGCGGATGGCAAGCCGGTGGTGCTGCACGACGTTCTCCTTGTTCCTAAACTCAAGGCCAACCTCATCTCCCTCCGTAAGCTTGGCAAGGCTGGGGTGAGCACTAGCACGGATGGGGTACGCACTTACACGGATCAGGTGCTTTGGGATCTGCACGAGAGTACGGACGTGTACAGATCCATGTGGCAGCTGCCGGCGTTGGCGTGGCATGGTGGGGGGCAGGCTGGAGAGGGGTCTGCATCCCAGGGGGAGTGCAACGCCGTTGGAGGGGTTGGTGTGAAAGTGTCGGCCAGATCTGGGGAGACGGATTGGGCAACTGCACACCGACGTTTGGGGCATGTGGCAATGCCTTTGCTGAAGCAACTAGAGAAGGATGGAGCCGTTAAGGGCTTGAAGCTGAACGGACAACCACCCGATGATAACTGTGAAATTTGCCTCCTTTCAAAGTTCACCCGTTTCCCCTTCCATAGTGTGGCTGGCAGGAGCAAAAAGCCGTTGGAGCTGGTCCACATGGACTTGGTGGGGCCGCTGCTGATGCAAGGGCACAAGGGGGAGCGGTACTTCCTAACCATAGTGGAGAATTGGAGCAGGCTTATGTGGGCGTATCCGCTGAAGCAGAAAGATCACGCCGCCTCCATGATTCGGGGCGATTGGCTGCCGTTAGTGGAGAAGCAAGCGGAGTGTGTGGTGAAGCGGATTAGGACAGATCGGGGTGGTGAGTTCCTTGGATCTGCGATGACGGCCTGGCTCAAGAAACAGGGCATCCAGAGGGAGCTGACCACGGCTTACACCCCACAGTCTAACGGTGTAGCAGAACGGGCGAACCGAACAATTCTGGAGACAGCTAGGGCGCTGCTAATAGAATCTGGGCTGGGCAACTTGATGTGGCCCCATGCTGTTCGGCACGCTACCGTCGCTAGGAACAGGGTACTCACAAAGGTTGGGGATGACTCGTGGGTGCCGTTGGAGAGGTGGCTTGGGAGGAAGCCGCCGGTGGACATGCTGAGGGTGTTCGGTTGCATGGCAGTCGCCCACGTCCCCAAGACCTACCGCAGTAAGTTGGGGGCGAGTGCAATCTGGTGTGTGCATTTGGGGCTGGCTGCTGAGAGCAAGGGATGGCTGCTGTGGGAACCTTCCAAGGGTGTGTTGTTTGACAGCAGGGATGTAAAGTATGTTGAGGGCATGATGTATGGGAGCTGGGAGAAACAGCCGGAGGCCAGGGTGTCCCAGCAAATGGAGCAGATCACCATGCAGCTGGACCTGACTCCTAGTGTGTGGGAGGAGGGAGAGGAGGCAGCTGCAGAGGGTGGTGATAAAGAGAAGGTGCAGGAGGCACCTGCTGGTGGAGGTGATGGTGTGGAGACTAGCGGTAGCACTAGTGGAGCTGCTGGATCCGAGGGAGGAGAGCAGCAGCAGGGAAAAACTAAGAAGCCGAAGGGTGTCGTTATGAAGGGATGGGAGACACCCGTCTCCAGGCCAGGACGTACCCGTATGGCTACTAAGAAGCTGACTGCAGGAGCTGATGTAGCGGAGCAGCAGCTTGGGACCGAGGAGGCATTGCTGATTCTACCGCATGGCTATGATCTGGATGAGGAGGATGAACCTGCCTACTGTTTTTTTGCCCCTGCACCAGAGGAACCAGCTAGCATGGAGGAGGCATTAGCTGGACCAGATAGGGAGAAGTGGCTGGTTTCCAGGGATGCTGAGTACCAGAGCCTGCTAGAGAATGGGACATGGGAGCTGGTGGTGCTGCCTGAGGGGAAGAAAGCCGTACGGTGCAAGTGGGTGCTACGGATCAAGACCGATGACAAGGGACAGGTCACCATCTACAAGAGTAGGTTGGTGGCTAAGGGGTTTATGCAGAAGGAGAAGCGGGACTTCAATGAGATCTTTGCTCCCACTGCCAAACCCCCTACCCTTCGTGTCTTGTTGGCAGATGCAGCCGTTAGTGGGAAGTTCATTATCCAGATGGACATATCAACGGCATTTCTCAACGGGATTTTAGAGGAGGAGGTGTTCATGACGCAGCCACCTGGGTATGAGGATGGTACGGGCAGGGTGTGCAAGCTGAAAAATTCCATCTACGGCTTGAAGCAGGTGCCACGCTGTTGGTACCAGAAGTTGGCAGCTGTTTAAGAGGAGATGGGATTCAAGACCAGCAGCTGTGATGAGAGCCTCTTTCTCAAGGGGGAGGGGGAGAAGCTGGTGCTGTTTCTGGTCTATGTGGACGACATTCTTCTCTTTAGCAGCAGCATGAAGGAGATCCAGAAGGTGCAGCAGCAGCTGATGGAGAACTTCAAGTGCAAGAACCTTGGGGAGGTAAAGTACTACCTCGGGATGCACGTGGAGAGGGATCTGGATCACAGGTCGTTGAAGCTGCACCAGGAGAAGTTCATCAAGGAGCTTGGGGAGAAGTACGGAATTGAGAATGAGCGCAAGGTTGCAACTCCCCTGCCAGCAGAATTCAAGCTTGTGAAAGCTGCAGAGGATGAAGGGGTTGAAGCCGAGGAGCAGCAGCAATTTCAGTCCTTGGTGGGCAGCCTCTTGTATGCAGCAGTTCACACGAGGCCCGACATCTCTTTCTCGGTTGGGCAGCTGGCTAGGGTGGTGCAGAATCCATCAGAGGAGCAGGTGGATGCAGCTGAGCGTGTGGTGAAGTATCTGAACTCTCACCCAAGCATTGGAGTTCAATACTCCGCATCTGCACAGGTGAAGCGGAAAGGGGTTGAGGTGCTGAAAGAGAAGGGGGAGAGGCTTGGAGAAGGCAAGCTCTTTCTCACTTGCTTTACTAATGCTACGTGGGCCTCTGAGAAGGAGGATTCCTCATCAGTGGGAGGATACATCTGCGTAGTTGGAGGAGGACCTGTTAGTTGGAGGTCAAAGAAGCAAACGGAGACAGCACTTTCTTCTGTGGAATCAGAGTACATGGCGATGTTCCATGGGGTGAAGGAGGTGATTTGGCTGAAGAGGCTGTTAGAGGAGATTGGCCAGGAGCAAAAGGTTGCTATGCCACTGTTTTGTGATAGCAAGGGAGCTCTTCGGATGGCCAGGAACGCTGTGCTTCATGGGCTGAACAAGCACATGCGTATCAATTGGCACTGGTTGCGTAAGGAGGTGAAGAGGGGGACGGTGAATCCGATCTACATCAAGACTCACCAGCAGCCAGCAGACTTCCTCACCAAGAGGCTTGCAGATGAGCCTCATTGGCGTTGTGTGCACATGAGTGGAATGAGCATGAACTAGTATGGATTGATGGGGATGAAGCCGGCAGGCTGAGGGGAAGTGTGTTGGGTGCAAACTCACATTGCACGACATCCTGCCGTCTGTTTGTACGAGTATGCGTGTGCGAATGCATTTGGGTATGAATGGAATGTTCGTGTGTTTGTTTGCTATCGCGATTTTCGCTTGAAGCATTTGCAGGTACTCGTGCATTGTGCGCTTCGGCATAACATTGTACGCGCTATGAACAGTACAAGCAGAAAGGACGAGCTCGCAAAGGAGCTCACGATGGAAGCTTTGCGGTTCGGCTTATTTGATTGCGCAGATTCAGTTGTATCCAACTCGAAATTGTACTGTTTTGTTTGGTTGACTATAGTGTAGCAGGGCAGGCACTATAGGGGTACAATTTAGGTGAAGGTTGGATGTTGTTTATCTGTGCATGCTACAGGGCCAGGGGAAACCAGCGGAACCAGCATTTGGCTGGTTGGGCAAAGACAAAACAGGTTCTGTTTTTAGGACCTGAACCTGGTTGTTGTTTTCCCAGGTTGGAAAAACAGAACCAGAGGTTGTTTACCAACCTACCATCTGCTGTTTTGTCCAGCCAGGTTGGTTCTGTTGCTTGGAATTATTTGGGATCATCCTTGGTTGTTCCCAGGTTTTTTCCCAAGGTCCTTGCTAGCTAGAACTATTTATTCTTTCTCTGTTTGTACCTGGATATAGTGAAATTGATTCAAGCGAATTCCTCCCTTCCTGGAAATTCGTTTCTACGCGGTGCGATGGCAGAATGCTACCCGAGTCAACGCTAGTACGCTAGCACTCCAACGCTAGGCTAACACTGTCCGAGCCATAACTTCGTAATGGCAGAACTTTTCGCGAGGCAACTTGGCTTATTTTAAAGCTCTTAGAGTGAGCTTCGATATAGGAAATTCTCAGATTAATCCGATCGATGGTCTGCACGATACGCTGCGCGACGTTCAAGGTACTCTTGCTGTTTTGACTAAGTCCCTCTTGATCCCTCTCTCTACATACTCGGACCCGAGGATAGGGGCTGGTCTTGTACCAGGCACCCAAGGACCTTTGGAGGTGACCCCGAGGAGAGGTTTTAAGTTTGATAAAGTCTTAATAGCTTGAGTTTATTAGGCCCTTACACCAACATAAATGTCCACCACCGAGACTAGCAAATTCAAACCATAATAATTATAGTTTGACAGGACACACTTACAGTACCGCCCCAGCTGATGTGCAGAAGCAGTATAGGACCGATCACGTTGCATGTATACCGTGGTTAGCACGAGGCGCCATGGCTCAGCTTGCATTTCGCAACCACATCCCGCCCGATCAGTGGCCCCACTTTCGTTCGTTGAAAACGACCAAAGTGCTCCATGACGCTGTAGTGAAGCGCTACTCCTCCCCCACTTCTACCACCCAAGGACGTCTTGTGATGCCTTTTCTCTTCCCTGAGATGTCTGACTTCACCACCATAGCCGACCTCATGACTCACCTGTGCTCCCTTGAAATGCGCTACTGTGCTGCTCTCAAGCCAAAGTTTCTGGCTGAGTACCAGCCCCCCATGTACCTCACCCTCTACTTCCTTACGGCTCGCCTCCGTGTCTCTCTTTACGCCGTTCGAGACCACTTCCTCTCTCTAGACCCCACTAAGCTCACTCTTGCCTCGTTTGAGTCCCCTCTTCGAGGCTGAGACCATTGTCTATGCTATAGCTTCCTCCGGTGGCACTCCCCGCCCCTCCTTCTTTGAGGGCTGCTCCACCTCCCTTCTCGCGCTTGCTGTTGCCTCTGCTGCTGCTACTGCTGCTGACTTCCTTGAAGCTGAGGAGGTCGATGTTGCGTCCTCCCCTGGCGGGAGATGACACGGCATGGGTGCGCGTACTAGGGGTGGGGGCGGTGAGCATTGTGGAGGGGGCGTTAGTGATGGCAGTGGTGAGGGTAGTGGCGGTGGCGGTGGTGGGGTTGGTGGAGGTGGCCGTGGCGGTGGAGATGGCGGGGGTGGTGGAGGCAGTGGGGGTGGTGGGGGTCATTTTTTCGGAGAACAAGACTGGGCGAGAGCAAGGCTGCTCACCAAGGTTAGTGAGGAGGAAAGACAACCATCAAAGCTCTTGGGCAGCCATGGCCGCAGCGTATACCTTTGCCTCACAGCTGGAACTGGAGATGGACGACGCCCGAGTCGACCTCCACGAAACAACTCCTGTCCTAAGGCAGAAGTAGTAACCCTGTGTAGACCGCAGTGACTCAGCGTCGTCTTCCCACAACGAGTACGAGAAACATGTGAGTAACTGTCTGCTTCCCTCCAAGGACAAGTCCCATGCCCGATGTACTCGCCACATACTTAGCCACCCTCTTGCCAGCGTATCAGTGGGAAGGTCGGTGTCTCCCAGGCGTAACAAAGTGCGGAAGGACGCTAAGAGTTCATCATCCATATCCTCTGGCTACACAACAAAGCTGACGTGCTGAGCCGCCCAGGGCACGTAGTAGGCGTCCAGCTTGACGGAATGAACCCTCTGGTCAAGGGTTTGTTCCAACATAGGTACTCTGTGGATAGAGTGTTCGCTACAGCACAAAAACAAAAGATGTTACAATGGGAGAAAGACTTAGCTATAAGGAAGGGTTCAGGAACGATTTGGGTACCGAACTATGCCCGCTTCGACAGATCTTTGCAGGGATACCTAAGTATTACTACTGGCCCCGGATAGTAGTAGGCGTGCAGCAATTCGTCACATGCGATACGTGCTAGCGGATGAAGATTAGAAAGCAGAAAAAAGCAGGGTACTTCAGCCTCTACCCATACCGGAGCAGCCATGGCAAGTTGTTAGCCTCGGCTTCATCACTGAGCTTCCCTCGACCTCATGAGGGCATGATACTATACTCGCACTGATCAACAAGTTCTCTAAAATGGGACACTTTATCCTTACCAACGCCACGGCTACTATTGAAACAGCTACTCGCCTCTTCTTCGATCGCATCATCACCACCCACGGCATCCCCGCGACACTTATCTTGGATAGAGACCCAAAGTTCATGAGTAAGTTTTGGAAGGAACTCATGGGCTTGTTGGGGACAAAGCTTGCAATGTCTTCAGCATACCACCCCCAGACTGACGGACAGATTGAGTAACTCAGTCAGGTGGTTGTCGAGTAGGCACTGCTTGCAAAGACGATATCAGCTGTTACTGGTACTTGAGTTCGCTTACAACAATGCTTCACATTCAACCACAAGGAAATCTCCTTTCTTTTTCTGCTGCGGATGGGAACCTCTTACACCACAGCAGCCAACCACACCAGCACATGTCCAAGCCGCACATAATTTCGTCACCACCATGCACCATAATGGGATAAGACTCAGCGACGTCTCACCACGATGCAGAACAGAGGCAGTATGCTGATAAACAGCGACGTAATCACTTAGTAGCAGTCAGAGATCTGGATCTTCTTGACACACGCAACTTGGAATTGTTCCACCTACCGTCCAAGCTCTGTCCTTGCTTCTGTGGCCCCTTTCGTGTTGAGGCGATTGTGGCACCAGTCACATTCCGCTTGCGCTTACCTTCTACATGAAAGCTTCACAACGCTTTCAATGTACAGCTACTGAAGCCCTACAAAGACCCGAACCAACAGTTTCAGCGATGGCAGCTACCGTCACTGCCACCTGTTGTCGTATACAATGAACCAGAGTACGAGGTGAAACGAGTTTTTGCTCATCGACGCCGACGCGGCAACGTTCGATTCCCTGATACGTTGGAAAGGATATGACCCCTCGGAGGACAGTTACATGCACAATATGATATGGACAACGCACGCAGTGCTTTCAAGGATAATTCTGTCAAGCAGGGTGTATCTCATGCCACCCAGCTTTGAGGGGGAACATGTGAGAGTACGACGGCCCGCCTTACCTTTATTTCCCTTATTATGTTTTACCTTGCTTGGTTATATATTCTTATGCATGTTTTTGCTCGTTTTCTTTAGAAACATTGCTTAATATATTGTGTTATAGTTACAGCACCGTTCTAGGTTGAGTGCACTGAATTCTAGGCTTTTCGGTTGCCGCCGAATTATCTCCCACCGAATTCGGGAAGGACCCATTCGAGATGCTTCGCGACCTACGGAACCTTCTAGTAACACCCAGGCCACTGCCTTTGTGTCGAGCCTATGTATAGCATCGTCTTGTACCCAGGTGATCATATTATGATTTCTGGACCAGTTTCTTCAATCCTCGCAACGGTAGCAGCGGGATGCAGAGTGGTCAGGACTCTAACAGGTAGTGCCAGCACCAGGACCAGTTAGGGTCCGGTACCCACAGGGACCGACGTCTCGCCCACTGCTAGCTGGGCCGCAGCTAGGGCCGCCACACCTTGGACCCACAGGTCCCCATTTCCCGAAGTGCTATGGCTGGCCCTGCTGCTGTATAACTCTAGTACACGCTATTTGAGGAGCTAGAAACGGGGAGCGTTCTGGCAGGTTTAGAGTGGTGGGGAAGGGGTGGTGGGGGCTGGAGGGTGGTTTGTCACCGTAGTAGGTAGTAGGTGGGGCTGGCAGATACAGGGTGGGGCGGCGGGTTACAGGTGGGGCGGCGGGTTACAAGTGGGGCGGTGGGTTTCAAGGGGGGCGGCTGGTTATAAATGTGGTAGCAGGCTACGGCTGGGGCAGCAGGCTACCGGTGGGGCAGCAGCTTATCGGGCGTCGCTTAAAGGTGAGCCTTAGTTGCTGCTGGTGTGCTGGCGGTAGCTAGAGCTACTGCTGCTGCTGCTGGCGGTAGTGTATGCTGCTGCTAGTGCTTCTGGCAGCAGTCTTTGTTGCTAGTGCTTTGGCGGTGGCATAGGCTGCTGGTGCTCGCTGGCGGTGGCCTACGCAGCTGCTGCTGGAGGCGAGTTACTTGTGGGGCGGCGGACTACAGGTGGGGTGGCGGGTTACAGGTGGGGCAGCTGGTTACAGATAGGGCGGCTAGTTACAGGTGTGGCAGCAGGCTACGGGTGGGGCAAAAGGTAAGCTACTGCTGGTGCGCTGGCGGCAGTCTATGCTACTGCTGGCAGTAGTCTAAGCTGCTGCTAGTGCTTCTGGCGGAAGTGTAAGCTTCTGTTGGCGGCAGTCTAAGCTGACGCTAGTTGGAGTGGTGTCTTTATTGCTAGTGCTTTTGGCGGCAGTGCAAGCTATTGTTGGAGCTTCTGGCGGCAGTATAAGTTGCTACTGCTGCTGCTGCTACTGCTGCTACTGCTACGAGCGGCAGTTTAAGCTGCTGCTAGTGCTTCTGGCAGCAGTGTAAGCTGCTGGCGGTAGTCTAAGCTGCTGCTACTACTTCTGGCAGCAGTGTAAGCAGCTGCTGGTGTGCTGGTGGCAGATGTGGCAGCTCGTGGAGAGGCGGGTTTCAGCGTGGAGCGGCAGTTTTGATAGCGGGTGGGGCAAGTAACGGGGGTGGTAGCTCATGGGGAGGCAGGTTTCAGCGCGTAGGGCGGGGGGTTTAAGGTGGGGCTGCGGTCTCAGGTCGTGGGGCAATGGTTTCAGGTCGTGGGGTGGCGGGTTTCTGATTGGGCGGCGATTTCACGTCTTGAGGCAGCGGGTTTTAGGTGTGAGGCGCCTGTTTCAGATGAAGGGCGGCGCGTTTCAGGTGGGGCAGCGGTTAAGGCAAAGGTAGATTGGTGGGGAAGGGCGCGGCTAACGGGCTGCACGTCCACGCGGCTGTTGCTACGCGTACGTGCGCTCGCGGCGTAAGTGCGTGCGGCTACACGTGCGGCTAAGATTGCGCGTGCATCTGATGCACGCCAGTGGGCTGGCGGGCAGCGTGCGGGGCAAAACGGGTGGTGCGCGGCGCAAAAACGGGTGATGCGCGGGGCAAAACGGGTGGGGCGCGGGGCAGAAACAGGTGACACTTGGGCTAGTGGGGTGAGGGGGCGCTTCGAGCGTTTGGGCACTACGAACTAGGTCGGAGCACGGGTAAGTGGGCCAATCGGAATTTACAAGCCCTATACCATGTCAAGTTACTAAACGGGTGAAATGAAATATGCAAAAGGACATATCTTATAAACCCTGTGGAGATAACTATTTCAATGGGAGCTAGACTACGGGCTAGGCACGGGTGAGAGGGTGATCTGTGCGTTCGTTCCCTTAGTCCCTTGTGCTCACACTACTTGCTAGTTCACAAAAGAATTTGGCAAGAGTTTTGTGGGGTGCAAATTCACATTGCACGACATCCTGCCGTCTGTTTGTATGAGTATGCGTGTGCGAATGCATTTGGGTGTGAATGGAATGTTCGTGTGTTTGTTTGCTTTCGCTATTTTCGCTTGATGCATTTGCAGGTACTCGCACAATGTGCGCTTCGGCACAACATTGTACGTGCTATGAACTGTTGGGTGCAAATTCACATTGCACGACATCCTGCCGTCTTTTGTACGAGTATGCGTGTGCGAATGCATTTGGGTATGAATGGAATGTTGGTGTGTTTGTTTGCTATCGCAATTTTTGCTTGAAGCATTTGCAGGTACTCGCGCATTGTGCGCTTTGGCATAACATTGTACGCGCTATGAACAGTACAAGCAGAAAGGACGAGCAAGCAAAGGAGCCCACGATGGAAGCTTTGCGGTTCGGCTTACTTGATTGCGCAGATTCAGTTGTATCCAACTCAAAATTGTACTGTTTTGTTTGGTTGACTATAGTGTAGCAGGGCAGGCACTATAGGGGTACAATTTAGGTGAAGGTTGGATGTTGTTTATCTGTATCTACATGCTACAGGGCGAGGGGAAACCAGCGGAACCAGCATTTAGCTGGTTGGGCAAAGACAAAACAGGTTCTGTTTTTAGGACCTGAACCTGGTTGTTGTTTTCCCAGGTTGGAAAAACAGAACCAGAGGTTGTCCACCAACCTACCACCTGCTGTTTTGTCCAGCCAGGTTGGTTCTGTTGCTTGGAATTATTTGGGATCATCCTTGGTTGTTCCCAGGTTTATTCCCAAGGTCCTTGCTAGCTAGAACTATTTATTCTTTCTCTGTTTGTACCTGGATATAGTGAAATTGATTCAAGCGAATTCCTCCCTTCCTGGAAATTCGTTTCTACGCGGTGCGACGGCAGAATGCTACCCGAGTCAACGCTAGTACACTAGCACTCCAACGCTAGGCTAACGCTGTCCGAGCCATAACTTCGTAATGGCAGAACTTTTCGCGAGGCAACTTGGCTTATTTTAAAGCTCTTAGAGTGAGCTTCGATATAGGAAATTCTCAGCTTAATCCGATCGACGGTCTGCACGATACGCTGCGCGACGTTCAAGGTACTCTTGCTGTTTTGACTAAGTCCCTCTTGATCCCTCTCTCTACAAACTCGGACCCGAGGATAGGGGCTGGTCTTGTACCAGGCACCCAAGGACCCTTGGAGGTGACCCCGAGGAGAGGTTTTAAGTTTGATAAAGTCTTAATAGCTTGAGTTTGTTAGGCCCTTACACCAACAAGCTGGTATCAGAGCTGCGTTATAGTCATCCTCCTTATACATAACTATAGCGGGCAACACCTCGGCGGTAGCTGGTGAATCTTCAGCCCAAGTTCGTAGTGGCAGCCAAGATTCTGGTGTTTCTGCGCCAAGGGGAGCGCGAACAAGCCAGGGCTCGCTGATCAAGGAGGTGCTGAAAAACTTCACCGTCGAGAAGTTCAATGGTGAGGGCTATGATGATTGGGCCTGGAAAATGCAACTTTATTTCCGTCAGATCGGTTTGCTGAAACTAATGATTGGGGAGGAGCCTAGACCGAGTAACCCCGCCCTTCAAGAAGATTGGGACGAGCGCGCCTCGGTTGGCTACTATTTGATGTCGCAGAGTTTGGAGCTGAACCAGCGTCACCACGTCATGCACCTGCTGCCGAAGGTTGAGTGCGCTCCGAAGGCGTGGACCGTGTTGAAGGAGCTGCACGCCCCAACCTCCGTTGTTGCAACATTGATGCTGGAGAGGGAGCTGTCCGCGTTGCGCCTGAGCGAGGGAGAGCCGGTGCAACCTGTCCTGGACAAATTGCGCGACCTCTACGCGAAGTTGGCGACCGCGGGAATCACCTACCCGGAGCAGACCAAGTGCCTGAAGATGCTCTCGCTGCTGCCGGAATCGTGGCTTCAATTCACGAGCGGATTGAGCCTGCCGCAGAACCAGACCTCGTGGACACTCGAGTGGGTGCGAACAAAGATTCTAGAGGAGGACTTCCGTCGCTGTCAACTGAGGGGTGGAGTCGACGGCAGCAGCGGCTACGGGATGCAAGGGAGCCGACGTGGCAAAGGACGTGGCTTCGGTGGTGCTGGACGCGATGCAAAGAAAGACGTCGACTCCAACGACCAACAAGGAGGTACCGGTTGGGGTCGCGGTGCGAAATCTGGACGTGGGGGCAAGTCGGGTGCTGGTGGCAAAATGAAAGGGAGTTGCTGGTATTGTGAGAAGGAAGGGCACCCCTGGTTTTTGTGCTATAAGAAACCCGATGGATGGACCCCCCAGAATCGTCACCAGGATGGCGGCGCGCGGAGGAACCAGAAAAACGGCGCCAACATGGTCGCTGATTCGTCCGACAACAACCCGGAGGGCAACGGTGGTGTGGAAAAGAAGAAGGAGCGCACCGCGGGCCAATTCTTCCATATGGGAGACAAGGGGGAGCAAGGAGACGCATCTGCTAAGGCTGGAGCAGAGCTGCACCCCCTGGACTATTAAGTGTTGGACACAGGCGCTGCTTGGACAATGACGCCGCGCAAGGACCTGCTGGACGACGTACGCGCTGCACCAATTAATGAGGTGTGCTCTGCCTCTGAACACATGTTGAAGGTGGCTGGTGCGGGACTAGCTGCGTTTAAGGGAGCGGATGGCAAGCCGGTGGTGCTGCACGACGTTCTCCTCGTCCCCGACCTGAAGGCCAACCTTATCTCCCTCCGTAAGCTTGGCAAGGCTGGGGTGAACACCAACACGGATGGGGCTCGCACTTATAAGGGGAAGCTGGGCAATCGGGTGCTTTGGGATCTGCACGAGAGCAAGGACGTGTACAGATCTATGTGGCATCTGCCGGCGCTGGCGTGGCACGGTGGGGGGCAGGCTGGAGAGGGGTCTGCATCCCAGGGGGAGTGCAACGCCGTTGGAGGGGTTGGTGTGGAAGTGTCGGCCAGATCTAGGGAGACGGGTTGGGCAACTGCACACCGACGTTTGGGGCATGTGGCAATGCCTTTGCTGAAGCAGCTGGAGAAGGATGGAGCCCTTAAGGGCTTGAAGCTGAACGGACAACCACCCGATGATAACTGTGAAATTTGCCTCCTTTCAAAGTTCACCCGTTTCCCCTTCCATAGTGTGGCTGGCAGGAGCAAAAAGCCGTTGGAGCTGGTCCACATGGACTTGGTGGGGCCGCTGCCGGCGCAAGGGCACAAGGGGGAGCGGTACTTCCTAACCATGGTGGATGACTGGAGCAGGCTAATGTGGGCGTATCCACTGAAGCAGAAAGATTACGCCGCCTCTACGATTCGGGACGATTGGCTGCCGTTAGTGGAGAAGCAAGCGGAGTGTGTGGTGAAGCGGATTAGGACAGATCGGGGTGGTAAGTTCCTTGGAGCTGAGATGACGGCCTCGCTCAAGAAGCAGGGCATCCAGAGGGAGCTGACCATGGCTTACACCCCAAAGTCCAACGGTGTAGCAGAACGGGCGAACCGGACTATTCAGGAGACAGCTAGGGCGCTGCTCATAGAATCTGGGCTGGGCAACTTGATGTGGCCCCATGCTGTTCGGCACGCTACCGTCGCTAGGAACAGGGTACTCACAAAGGTTGGGGATGACTCGTGGGTGCCGTTGGAGAGGTGGCTTGGGAGGAAGCCGCCGATGGACATGCTGAGGGTGTTCGGTTGCATGGCAGTCGCCCACGTCCCCAAGACCTACCGCAGTAAGTTGGGGGCGAGTGCAATCTGGTGTGTGCATTTGGGGCTGGCTGCTGAGAGCAAGGGATGGCTGCTGTGGGAACCTTCCAAGGGTGTGTTGTTTGACAGCAGGGATGTGAAGTTTGTTGAGGGCATGATGTATGGGAGCTGGGAGAAACAGCCGGAGGCCAGGGTGTCCCAGCAAATGGAGCAGATCACCATGCAGATGGACCTCACTCCTAGTGTGTGGTAGGAGGGAGAGGAAGCAGGTGCAGAGGGTGGTGATGGAAAGAAGGTACAGGAGGCACCTGCTGGTGGAGAAAATGATGTGGAGACTGGCACTAGTGGAGCTGCTGGATCTGAGGGGAAAGAGCAGCAGCAGGGGAAAACTAAGAAGCCGAAGGGTGTCGTTATGAAGGGATGGGAGACACCCGTCTCCAGGCCAGGACGTACCCGTATGGCTACTAAGAAGCTGAATGCAGGAACTGATGTAGCGGAGCAGCAGCTTGGGACCGATGAGGCATTGCTGATTCTACCGCATGGCTATGACCCGGATGAGGAGGATGAGCCTGCGTACTGGCTTCTTGCCCCTGCACCAGAGGAACCAGCTAGCATGGAGGAGGCATTAGCTGGACCAGATAGGGACAAATGGCTAGCTTCCAGGGATGCTGAGTACCAGAGCCTGCTGGAGAATGGGACTTGGGAACTAGTGGTGCTGCCTGAGGGAAAGAAAGCTGTACAATGCAAGTGGGTGCTTGAATCAATTTCACTATATTCAAGTACAAACACAGAAGGAATAAATAGCTCTAGCTAGCAAGGACCTTGGGAATCAACCTGGGAACAACCAGGGATGATCCCAAATAATTCCAAGCAACAGAACCAACCTAGCTGGACAAAATAGCAAGTGGTAGGTCGGTGAACAACCTCTGGTTCTTTTTTTCCAACCTGGGAAAACAACAACCAGGTTCAGGTCGTAAAAACAGAACCTGTTTTTGTCTTTGCCCAGCCAGCCAAATGCTGGTTCCGCTGGTTTCCCCTGGCCCTGTAGCATGCAGATACAGACAAACAACATCCAACCTTCACCTAAATTGTACCCCTATAGTGCCTGCCCTGCTACACTATAGTCAACCAAACAAAACAGTACAATTTCGAGTTGGATAGAACTGAATCTGCGCAATCAAGTAAGTTGAACCGCAAAGCTTCCATCTAGGGTTCCTTTGCGAGCTCGTCCTTTCTGATTGTACTGTTCATAGCGCGTACAACGTTATGCCGAAGCGCACATTGTGCGAGTACCTGCAAATGCTTCAAGCAAAAATTGCGAAAGCAAACAAACACACGAACATACCATTCACGCGCAAACAGGTATGAATGAAATGTTCGTGTGTTTGTTTGCTTTCGCAATTTTCCCTTGAAGCATTTGCAGGTACTCGCGCATTGTGCGCTTCGGCATAACATTGTACGCGCTATGAACAGTACAAGTAGAAAGGACGAGCTCACAAAGGAGCCCACGATGGAAGCTTTGCGGTTCGGCTTACTTGATTGCGCAGATTCAGTTGTATCCAACTCGAAATTGTACTGTTTTGTTTGGTTGACTATAGTGTAGCAGGGCAGGCACTATAGGGGTACAATTTAGGTGAAGGTTGGATGTTGTTTGTCTGTATCTGCATGCTACAGGGCCAGGGGAAACCAGCGGAACCAGCATTTGGCTGGTTGGGCAAAGACAAAACAGGTTCTGTTTTTAGGACCTGAACCTGGTTGTTGTTTTCCCAGGTTGGAAAAACAGAACCAGAGGTTGTTTACCAACCTACCACCTGCTGTTTTGTCCAGCCAGGTTGGTTATGTTGCTTGGAATTATTTGGGATCATCCTTGGTTGTTCCCAGGTTTATTCCCAAGGTCCTTGCTAGCTAGAACTATTTATTCTTTCTCTGTTTGTACCTCGACATAGTGAAATTGATTCAAGCGAAGTCCTACCTTCCTGGAAATTCGATTCTACGCGGTGCGACGGCGGAATGCTACCCGAGTCAACGCTAGTACGCTAGCACTCCAACGCTAGGCTAATGTTGTCCGAGCCATAACTTTGTAATGGCAGAACTTTTCGCGAGTCAACTTGGCTTATTTTAAAGCTCTTAGAGTGAGCTTCGATAAAGGAAATTCTCAGCTTAATCCGATCGACGGTCTGCACGATACGCTGCGCGACGTTCAAGGTACTCTTGCTGTTTTGACTAAGTCCCTCTTGATCCCTCTCTCTACAAACTCGGACCCGAGGATAGGGGCTGGTCTTGTACCTGGCACCCAAGGACCCTTGGAGGTGACCTTGAGGAGAGGTTTTAAGATTGATAAAGTCTTAATAGCTTGAGTTTGTTAGGCCCTTACACCAACAAGCTGGTATCAGAGCTACGTTATAGTGATCCTTGATATAGGTAGCTATGGCGGGCAACACCTCGACGGGAGCTGGTGAATCGTCAGCCCAAGATCGTAGCGGCAGCCATGATTCTGGTGTTTCAGCGCCAAGGGGAGCGCGAACAAACCAGGGCTGGCTGGTCAAGGAGGTGCTGAAAAACTTCACCTTCGAGAAGTTCAATGGTGAGGGCTATGATGATTGGGCCTGGAAAATGCAACTTTATTTCCGTCAGATTGGATTGCTGAAACTAATGATTGGGGAGGAGCCTAGACCGAGTGACCCCGCGCTGCTGGAAGATTGGGATGAGCGCTCCTCGGCTGGCTACTATTTGATGTCGCAGAGTTTGGAGCTGAACCAGCGTCACCACGTCATGCACCTGCTGCCGGATGTTGAGTGCGGTCCGAAGGCGTGGACCGTGTTGAAGGAGCTGGAGAGGGTGCTGTCCGCGTTGCGTCTGAGCAAGGGAGAGCCGGTGCAACGTGTCCTTGACAAGATGCGCGACCTCTACGCGAAGTTGGCGACCGCAGGAATCACCCACCCAGAGCAGACCAAGTCTTTGAAGATGCTCTCGCTTCTGCCGGAATCGTGGCTTCAATTCACGAGCGGATTGAGCCTGCCGCAGAACCAGAGCTTGTGGACACACGAGAAGGTGCGGACAAAGATTCTGGAGGAGGACTTCCGTCGCCGCCAACTGAGGGGTGGAGACAACGGCAGCAGCGGCTATGGGATGCAAGGAAGCCGACGTGGCAGAGGACGTGGCTTCGGTGGTGCTGGACGCGGTGCAAAGAAAGACGACGACTCCAACGACCAACAAGGAGGTACCGGTTGGGGTCGCGGTGCGAAATCTGGACGTGGGGGCAAGTCGGGTGCTGGTGGCAAAATAAAAGGGAGTTGCTGGTATTGTGAGAAGGAAGGGCACCCCTGGTTTTTGTGCTATAAGAAACCCGATGGATGGACCCCCCAGAATCGTCACCAGGATGGCGGCGCGCGGAGGAACCAGAAAAACGGCGCGAGCATGGTCACCGATTCGTCCAACAACGGCGGTGCGGAAAAGAAGAAGGAGCGCACTGCGGGCCAATTCTTCCATATGGGAGACAAGGGGGAGCAAGGAGACGCCTCTGCCAAGGTTGGAGCAGAGCTGCACCCCCTGGATTATTGGGTGTTGGACACGGGCGCTGCTTGGATGATGACGCCACGCAAGGACCTGCTGGACCACGTACGCGCTGCACCGATCAACGAGGTGTGCTCCGCCTTTGGACACGCGCTGAAGGTGGCTGGTGCGGGACGAGCTGCGTTTAAGGGGGCGGATGGCAAGCCGGTGGTGCTGGACGACGTTCTTCTCGTTCCTGAACTCAAGGCCAACCTCATCTCCCTCCGTAAGCTTGGCAAGGCTGGGGTGAGCACTAGCACGGATGGGGCACGCACTTACAAGGGGCAGCTGGGCAATCGGGTGCTTTGGGATCTGCACGGGAGTACGGACGTGTACAGATCCATGTGGCAGCTGCCGGCGTTGGCGTGGCATGGTGGGGGGCAGGCTGGAGAGGGGTCTGCATCCCAGGGGGAGTGCAATGCTGTTGGAGGGGTTGGTGTGAAAGTGTCGGCCAGATCTGGGGAGACGGATTGGGCAACGACACACCGACGCTTGGGGCATGTGGCAATGCCCTTGTTGAAGCAGTTGGAGAAAGATGGAGCCGTTAAGGGTCTAAAGCTGAACGGACAGCCACCTGATGAGAATTGTGAAATCTGTTTGCTCTCAGAGTTTACCCAATTCCCCTTCCTTAGTGTGGCTGGCAGGAGCAAGAAGCCGTTGGAGCTGGTCCACATGGACTTGGTGGGGCCGCTGCTAGTTCAGGGATACAAGGGGGAGCGGTACTTTCTGACCATAGTGGATGATTGGAGCAGGCTTATGTGGGCATATCCGCTGAAGCAAAAGGACCATGCCGCCTCTACGATACGGGAAGATTGGCTGCCATTCGTGGAGAAGCAAGCGGAGTGTGTGGTGAAGCGGATTAGGACAGATCGGGGTGGTGAGTTCCTTGGAGCTGAGATGACGGCCTGGCTCGAGAAGCAGGGCATCCAAAGGGAGCTGACCACGGCTTACACCCCACGGTCTAACGGTGTAGCAGAACGGGTGAACCGGACAATTCTGGAGACAGCTAGGTCGCTGCTCATAGAATCTGGGCTGGGCAACTTGATGTGGCCCCATGCTGTTCGGCACGCTACCGTCGCTAGGAACATGGTACTCACAAAGGTTGGGGATGACTCGTGGGTGCCGTTGGAGAGGTGGCTTGGGAGGAAGCCGCCGGTGGACATGCTGAGGGTGTTCGGTTGCATGGCAGTCGCCCACGTCCCCAAGACCTACCGCAGTAAGTTGGGGGCGAGTGCAATCTGGTGTGTGCATTTGGGGCTGGTTGCTGAGAGCAAGGGATGGCTGCTGTGGGAACCTTCCAAGGGTGTGTTGTTTGACGGCAGGGATGTGAAGTTTGTTGAGGGCATGATGTATGGGAGCTGGGAGAAACAGCCGGAGGCCATGGTGTCCCAGCAAATGGAGCAGATCACCATGCAGCTGGACCTGACTCCTAGTGTGTGGGAGGAGGGAGAGGAGGCAGCTGCAGAGGGTGGTGATGGAAAGAAGGTACAGGAGGCACCTGCTGGTGGAGAATATAATGTGGAGACTGGCACTAGTGGAGCTGCTGGATGTGAGGGAGAGAGCAGCAGCAGGGGAAAACTAAGAAGCCGAAGGGTGTCGTTATGAAGGGATGGGAGACACCCGTCTCCAGGCCAGGACGTACCCGTATGGCTACTAAGAAGCTGACTGCAGGATCTGATGTAGCGGAGCAGCAGCTTGGGACCGAGGAGGCATTGCTGATTCTACCGCATGGCTATGATCTGGATAAGGAGGATGAACCTGCCTACTGCACCAGAGGAACCAGCTAGCATGGAGGAGGCATTAGCTGGACCAGATAGGGAGAAGTGGCTGGTTTCCAGGGATGCTGAGTACCAGAGCCTGCTAGAGAATGTGACATGGGAGCTGGTGGTGCTGCCTAAGGGGAACAAAGCCGTACAGTGCAAGTGGGTGCTAAGGATCAAGATCGATGACAAGGGACAGGTCACCATCTACAAGAGTAGGCTGGTGGCTAAGTGGTTTATGCAGAAGGAGAAGCGGGACTTCAATGAGATCTTTGCTCCCATTGCCAAACCCCCTACCCTTCGTGTCTTGTTGGCAGATGCAACCCTTAGTGGGAAATTCATCATTCAGATGGATATATCAACGGCATTCCACAATGGGGTTTTAGAGGAGGATGTATACATGACGCAGCCGCCTGGGTATGAGGCAGGGTGTGCAAGCTGAAAAGGTCCATCTACGGCTTGAAGCAGGCGCCACGCTGCTGGTACCAGAAGTTGGCAGCTGTTTTAGAGGAGATGGGATTCACGACCAGCAGCTGTGATGAGAGCCTCTTTCTCAAGGGGGAGGGGGAGAAGCTGGTGCTGTTTGTGGTCTATGTGGACGATATTCTTCTCTTTAGCAGCAGCATGAAGGAGATCCAGAAGGTGCAGCAGCAGCTGATGGAGAACTTCAAGTGCAAGAACCTTGGGGAGGTAAAGTACTATCTCGGGATGCATGTGGAGAGGGATCTGGATCACAGGTGGTTGAAGCTGCACCAGGAGAAGTTCATCAAGGAGCTGGGGGAGAAGTACGGGATTGAGAATGAGCGCAAAGTTGCAACTCCCCTGCCAGCAGAATTCAAGCTTTTGAAAGCTGCAGAGGATGAAGGGGTTGAAGCCGAGGAGCAGCAATTTCAGTCCTCGGTGGGCAGCCTCTTGTATGCTGCTGTTCACACAAGGCCTGACATCTCTTTCTCGGTTGGGCAGCTGGCTAGGGTGGTGCAGAATCCATCAGAGGAGCAGGTGGATGCAGCTGAGCGTGTGGTGAAGTAACTGAACTCTCACCGAAGCATTGGAGTTCAATACTCCGCATCTGTACAAGTGAAGCAGAAAGAGGTTGAAGTGCTGAAAGAGAGGGGGGAGAGGCTTGGAGAAGGCAAGCTCTTTCTCACTTGCTTTATCGATGCTACGTGGGTCTCTGAGAAGGAGGATTCCTCATCTGTGGGAGGATACATCTGTATAGTTGGGGGAGGACCTGTTAGTCGGAGGTCAAAGAAGCAGACGGAGACGGCACTCTCTTCTGTGGAATCAGAGTACATGGCGATGTTCCATGGGGTGAAGGAGGTGATTTGGCTGAGGAGGCTGTTAGAGGAGATTGGCAAGGAGCAGAAGGTTGCTACGCCGCTGTTCTGTGATAGCAAGGGGGCTCTTGGGATGGCCAAGAATGCTGTGCTTCATGGGCTCAATAAGCACATGCGTATCAAAAGGCACTGGCTGCGTAAGGAGGTGAAGAGGGGGACGGTGAATCCGATCTACATCAAGACTCACCAGCAGCCAGCAGACTTCCTCACCAAGAGGCATGCGGATGAGCCTCATTGGCGTTGTGTGCGCATGAGTGGAATGAGCATGAACAAGCATGGAATGATGGGGATGCAGCCGGCATGCTCAGGGGGAGTATGTTGGATGCAAATTCACATTGCACGACATCCTGCCGTCTGTTTGTATGAGTATGCGTGTGCGAACGCATTTGGGTGTGAATGGAATGTTCGTGTATTTGTTTGCTTTCGCTATTTTCAGTTGATGCATTTGCAGGTACTCGCGTATTGTGCGCTTCGGCACAACATTGTACGCGCTATGAACAGTTCAAGCAGAAAGGACGAGCTTGCAAAGGAACCCTAGATGGAAGCTTTGCGGTTCAACTTACTTGATTGCGCAGATTAAGTTCTATCCAGCTCGAAATTGTACTGTTTTGTTTGGTTGACTATAGTGTAGCAGGGCAGGCACTATAGAGGTACAATTTAGGTGAAGGTTGGATGTTGTTTGTCTGTATCTGCATGCTACAGGGCCAGGGGAAACCAGCGGAACTAGCATTTGGCTGGTTAGGCAAGCCAAAACAGGTTCTGCTTTTAGGACCTGAACCTGGTTGTTGTTTTCCCAGGTTGGAAAAACAGAACCAGAGGTTGTTTACCAACCTACCACCTGCTGTTTTGTCCAGCCAGGTTGGTTCTGCTGCTTGGAATTATTTGGGATCATCCCTGGTTGTTCCCAGGTTGATTCCCAAGGTCCTTGCTAGCTAGAGCTATTTATTCCTTCTCTTTTTGTAGCTGAATATAGTGAAATTGTTTCAAGCGAATCCCTTCCTTGCTGGAATTTCGTTTCTACGCGGTGCGACGGCGGAATGCTACCCGAGTCAACGCTAGTACGCTAGCACTCCAACTCTAGGCAAACGCTGTCCGAGCCATAACTTCGTAATGGCAGAACTTTTCGCGAGGCAACTTGGCTTATTTTAAAGCTCTTGGAGTGAGCTTCGATATAGGAAATTCTCAGCTTAATCCGGTCGACGGTCTGCACGATACGCTGCGCGACGTTCAAGGTACTCTTGTTATTTTGACCAAGTCATTCTTGATCCCTCTCTCTACAAACTCGGACCCGAGGATAGGGGCTGGTCTTGTACCAGGCACCCAAGGACCCTTGGAGGTGACCTTGAGGAGAGGTTTTAAGTTTGATAAAGTCTTAATAGCTTGAGTTTGTTAGGCCCTTACACCAACACTACTGTGGCTGGTTCTCCAGGCAAGGGTGTGAAGAAACAGAATGCCATCTCCTCATCCTCTCCCTCATCCGCCTGAACCGCCATGGCACCTTGCTTGGGTCCTCCCAAACGGCTATACTTCAGCCTTGAGGGTGCTGCTGCTACTCTCTTCTCGCCGGTTGCAATCTGCTGCCCATGTGGTGAAGCTCCTCTCTGCACACTCCTCTTGGTAACCTTGGCGTTCGCAGCAGGCTCGAGCTGAGATGGTAAGTCCACACGTGCCGACTCATCCTCCAACCCCTCCTCCGCAGCAGGACCAGCACCTTGCTGCTCACCACCGCCACTGTGGTCACTGGTCAGCTCTGACCCAGGGAGATCCTCAAGGTGCAGCTGAACCTCCTCTACTGCAGACCGCTCAATTTCCTGCAGACGCAAGCTAATCTGCACCTGCTTCTGCTTGCCAGTCCTTGTACATGACGTCCTCCACAAACTTGACGTCACGGCTGACCAGCATCCTCTTGCTCTTGGGGTCCCACATCAGCCACCCCTTGGAGTCAGGAGCCATCCCAAGATGGACAGCCCACATAGCAGCAACTTCCAGCTTGTGCCTCTGCTCCTTAGGCGCCATCACAAGCCCCATGCAGCCCCACACCCGCAGCATATCAATGGAAGGCTTCTTCCCAAGCCAACGCTCGTACGACACCCAGTGGTTGTCGCCAACATGCGTCAAGACCCTGTTCTTGACCGTGATCATATGGCGAACAGCTTCAGGCCAGAACTTGTAGGGCATCCCAGGAGCCCCCAACAAGGTCTTAGCCGCCTCGCCAATGATCACATTGGCACGCTTAGCAATGTTGTTCTGCTGCGGTGTTCCTGGGCAGGTCATCTAGTGTTGGATGCCGTTCCTCTTGAGAAACTTGGTGAATTCCGCTCCAAGGAGCTCCCCACCACGGTCGCTCCTCAACACCTTCACCAACCGCATCGCTTGCCGCTCCACCATCGGCAACCAATCCTCCTTGATTGCCGCAGCAGCATCGCTCTTCTTGGACAAGGGACGTGCCCACGTGAAACAGCTCCATTCGTCCACCATGGTGAGGAAGTACAGCACTCCCCCATTCCCCTCAGTCCACATAGGACCCACTAGGTCCATGTGCACCACCTCCAATGGCACCTTTACCGATCCCTCCACACGTGGAAACGGGAACCGCGCAAACTTGTTCTGCATGCATGCCTCGCAGCTGCCATAGTGAGCGCCATCTCCTTGCAGTTGCAGCCCATGCACGCACTTCTCCTTATGCATCACCTCTAGTGTTGAAACAGCCACATGTGCAAGCCGCCGATGCCAAGTCTCCCAATCCGCTTGGCCCGAGGTAGCCGACGCCTTCACCGCCGCGCTTCCTCCAATCAGCTCCTCTCCTTGCACACCTTGCTGCTCCTCCTCGGTGACGCTCTCCTCCATAGATGCCGCTATTGCCGCCTTGCCCGATTTCTGCCAAGGGAGGACCGGGATCTGCCACATCTCCCTTCCACTGCAGGTCCCAAATCAGCCGCTCGTCGTTGTATGCACGATAGCGCTCCGAGCCAATCGTCGCGGTGTCCACACCCGCATCTCCCAACCGGCTTGTAGAAATCAGGTTCGCGCACAAGTCCGACACCCACAGCACATTCTTCAGCCCTACAAGCTCTCCATCCGCTCCCATGAACTTGGCGCATCCCATGCCCATGACCTTGGCCTTAGCGCCCGTTGCGGATGTGACTGTGGAGATGGGTGCGGGCTGAATCTCATCGAGTAGGTCCGCACGAGGAATCATGTGCCAGGAGCTTCCCGAGTCAATCACCCAATGGGTGAGGGGGTGTAGGAGAACCTTGGCAGCCATAGCGAGGCCGGTTGCGCCTTCGTTCACAAAGAAGAAGAACCCAGCCTTCAGCTCCTCAGATTTGCCGCCTTTCTTCTCATCCTTCTCCTCTCCACTAGCTCTCATAACTCCCCCACTCCTCGTGCCACCACGCTGGTTGCTTGATGAAGGCGGGGTCTAATTCTTGGGTCGTTGGTAGCACTTCCGCCAACGATGTCCGCGCTTCTTGCAGTAGAAGCACACCTCCCCTTGACCCCCGCCGCCATCCTCCTTAGGGTTGTTATTGTTTTTGCCCTTCCACTTCTTCTTGAAGCCACTCTTTCCACCTCCAACTCCATAGCCAGCCCCCTCCTCCGAGCGCTCCACACTCCGCTGCCGCAAGGCCTCCTCTAAGATGTGCGCGCGAATGTAATCCACGCTCCATTGGGGTTGTTGGGAGTTGAGGTTGATCGCTAGGGCAGACCATGACTCCGGCAGCCGTATCAGGATCTCCACTCATTGCAGGAGCTCCGGGTACACCACACCGCCGTCTTGGAGCTTCGTGAAGATATCCCGCATCTCATCCAGCACCGGTTGCATCGGCTCTCCATCAACGAACTTGATGTCGCGCAGCTGCCGCGCGAGTAGCACGATGCCGGTAGCATGTGTCGGTGAGTGCACATCCAGAAGCTTCCTCCAAGCCTTGGGGCCACACTCTGGATCACCCAAGAGGTCCTTGATGTGGTCAAGTTGTCATCCGCCAACCGCTTGCACCGTGAGCATGTACGCGTCGAACGATCACTTCACCCACGCTCCTTTCAGCTCCGCGGCCTCCGACATCTTCTCCTTCCCCTCCACCAGATCCAATAGCTTGTATTGGGTGTACATCAGCCTCATGCGGAAGCACCAGTGCTCGTAGTCCTCCCCCATGAATTTCTTAATAGAGAAAGCCTTCACTGGATCCACGGTTGTAGGAGATGGTGTAGAAGTTGAGGGTAGCGTAGGGTTGGCTGGTTGGTGAGTCCCCACTCCTCCACCAGCAACTCCCCCTTGCTCTCCAGCCTCTCTACTTCTATCCATCTCGCCACTAGCACCTCCGGAGTTCGTACCAACCATATTGAGGCCTTATGAATGGTGGAAACTTGAGAAATCGTTTGGAGAGAATTCTGCCAGAAATTTTGATTCTACAAAAATAGTTGTCCCGAACTATATACTTCGAACTAGAACGCGGTTTGACCACTAATCAAAAGTCCGCAAGCAGAGCTATTAGAAAATGGTCTCACTCATCAACATTGGTTGAGAATTCAGGACGATTCGTCGTCTCAAAGTTGACTACCCGCTCTGATACCACTTGTTCAGGATCCGTCACTTTGAGAGCTTACAGCGAACTCATTTCTCAATCAAACGCAAATCCGCTCGATAGAATTGTGCGCCTTAGGCTTAGCTACCATCTCCAAGTTTAATCAGTTGTTAAAATGGTTTATAGAGTGAGAACCATGTAAAAACGTCCAGCAGCTGCATGACTAGAATGGTTGAGGAAGTACAAGCATTAGAGCATAGGAAGTTGGAGTTGGGGACTCCAAGAGAACTATGAGAGGGAAGGGGTTCTCCAAGAGCTAGGGAAGGATGGTAGGAACCTTCCCAGCAGCAAGGATGCAACCCTAATCATGAGGTCCTTGAGGTGTCACATGCAAAATCCAATCTAGTTGGATTTTGCCTAGGTGTTGCAACATTTGCAACCCATGCTAGAAACTTCTAGCCACCCCAAACCAAAAGTCAAAGTTGCCTTCCCTAACCACCCAACCAAATATCCCTTTATATTCATGTCCCAAGTAATCACCCAAATTAGATATAACCCCAAAAGGTAGTAAGAAATCGAAATCTTGTAACTTGGGCGATCTTGGTCGGAATAAGGTGATCTTGGTATCGTTGGAAAGCTCTGGATTTCTCCTGCATGATCAAGCATTTAAACTTGGAGAAAAACACAGAGATGAAAATATCCAACAGCCATACAAAATGGCATATGCTCATGCAAACAATGCACGCATGAATAGCACGAGCACTCGTCAGGACGTTAGGATGACATGCATTTAGAATGACGTGCATCCAACACTCCCCGCAACCACGACTCTAGGACATCAGGCACGTCGGCCTTCCGTCGCAAGAGAAATATCGCAGTGTAGCGAGAGAAGTCGTCCACCACTCTTAATGGGGGCCAAGGACTGGGGAGGGACCCTAGACGTCCATGTGCAGAGTCTGAAAGAGAGCCGTGATGAGGGGGAACGAGGAGGAGTGAGGGGCATGACCGAGGAGTGCATTGTGGTGCAGGCGAGCAGCGAAACGGGGCAAGAGACGCGGGGAGATCTGTGACCAGACAATGACGTACCATCCTATTGAGACGCTGGAAGGACGAGTGACCTAGATGGTGGTGCCAGAGGACCGACGGGTGGGTGAGTGACCGACAGTCGCGCGACACAGCAGCTACCATACCTGACTTGACCCAGTGTGGTGGGACCCTATTTGTAACGAGTATAGATCTGAGCCTGGCTCCGTGTGAAAAGTGGCCAGAGGCGCCCCTAATTAAGGGGTAAATAAAAAGACAAGGGGCAAACAAAGGGAAGGGCAAGGGGAAACGGAAGGAAGGACACGGGGAAAAGAGAGGGAGGGGGAGGGGGGGAAATGGATGGAACTTCAGTGGAGGAAGGGAGGAGGGACAAGGGGGGAACCGGTCTTCAGGACAAGGGGGAAAGAAGGGAAAAACATGGGCGAAAACATAGGGAAACAAGGGGAAAGGGAGGGAGGGATAGGGGGGGAGCCGGGGGAAAGACAAGGGGGGAACATGGGTGATGGGAGGAGGAGGAGGATGGAATGACAAAACGGGATGCAATGCATGGGGGGGAATGCAATCGGAAGCGGAGGGTAAGGCGAAGAGAGAAATGAGGGAAGTACAAGAGAGAAAAGAAGGGAAGGGCAAGGGCGAAACGAAGGGGAGGGCACGGGGGACACGGTGAGAAAGGCAAGAGGATAAATTGAGAGATATGGCATGGGGGAAATCGAAGGAATCAAAACGGGATTGTGGGGGTGAGGAAGAAGGAGCGAGTAGGGAGGGGGTAGCAGCCGGCGGAAAATGGGGAAGCAGCGCATAGGGAACTGGGAGCTGCGGGGCTGGGAGTGGGGAAACGGCGCGTAGGGAAGGGGGAGCAGGGGAAAGTGGGGAAACAGCACATAAGGAAAGGGGAGTTGTGTGGGGAGAAGTAGGGAAAGCCGCTCGTCCGGAAGGGGAAAAGGAGCGCACATGGAAGGGGAAAAGCTGCGCGTAGAAAAAATGGAAGAGAAAGGGCGGAGGGAAGCATAAAAGCAGATTGTAGGGAAGTGGAGACACCGCATAGAGACGGAGGGTAAAACAGCAAAACGGCAAGGGGAGAGGCGAGGAGGGAATGGAAAGGCGGGACAGGATAGTCTAGTAGGAGGGAATGACGGGGTGCAACGAGACGGGCAAGAGTGAGGAGAGAGACAACGTCGATAGCTACAAGAGCAACAAGAGCTACAAGAATGACGAGAGCGACAAGAGGGGCGAGAGCGACGAGAGACATGGGTGGGATGGGAGCGACAAAAGGGATGGGAGCGATGGACAGAATTGATAGGAGCGGCGGTAACGAGGGCGATGCGAGCGTAGGTGTATCATGAGATACGCGTACGACGGAAGGCCAGGAAGCAACTCACAGTTGGTTTGCGATGAATTTGTGAATGACACAGACGCATGCGGAATCGTGCGAGAAAAAACAATTAATCGTGCCGGTGATGAGTACGATCATTATAACCTAATGACGTCAGTATAAAAACAGACTATGGAGGCTACTACGCATCGAATCTATGACGGTATCTGAAATTTCAGGCTTAAAAAAAAAGGAACAGTACACCCCGTTATTGTCTATCTTGGCGATTGGCGCCACTATTTTGGTAGCAGCGCGTTCAGCCAATCAATTTCTCCTCCGTGGGTCGCGAGAGAGTAGTACTCCAAAATGAGTTAACTAGTTCTTGGCAAATTTCACTTCAAGAATCTTGAACTTGAAGCATGCCATTTTAGACTTGAATTTTGAACTTGAAGGATACCACACACTTCGAGCACAAGCAAGCGGCCACAAGGCCAGTTCACATGCAGAGTTATAATTGCAAAGTAGTACACAGATTACAACCTAGCAAGAGTAACCATGCAAGTACAAGCATATATATCACTGTACAATAAGTACAAGGCAAGATCAAGAAACAAGCAGGTGAGGCAGAGTGGGCAGGTGCCCAAGAGCGGTGCAGAAACGCTAATGATCACCAGACCCAAGGGCCTTGGTGAAGACATCAGCAGTGTTGGCTCGAGAGGCCACGTAGGAAAAATGAAGCTGTCCACGCTGCTGCAGCTCTCGAGCAAGAAACTAGCAAAGAGCAATGTGCTTCGTTCTGCGCTCCAGTCTCTGCTCGTGACACAAGGCAAGCATGGCCTTGTTGTCGACGTACAGAACTGGAGGAGAACGAGGCTGCTCCCTCAAGTCGGTCAGCAGGTAGGTCAGCCAGCGTAGCTCCTGTGCAGCCATAGCCCCAGCGTAGGTCTCGGCCTCACAGCTGGAACTAAGCACAAAAGACGAACGAGTGAACCTCCACGAGACAAAACCAGAGCCAAGACTAAAGGCACAACCCTGCGACGACCGCTGAGTCGCTTGGTCGTCACCCCAAAAAGTGTCTGAGTGACCTGTAAGTACCACTGAATCACGTCCTCCAAGCACAAGCCTCATGCCCGATGTACTGCACAAGTAACAAAGTACCCTTTTAGCAGCTTCCTACTGCACCTTTCGATGTCTACCGGAGCCACATAGCGAGCTAGGAGGCTAAGAGGGTACGCAAGGTCAGGTCGTGTGCACGTCATCAGGTACATGAGGCAACCCACAAGCTCTAGATACGGACCAGTTGGCTCTACGGACTCGTCTGAAGGTGGAGCTGGGAGCGAGTGGCCCATAGGCAGAGGTGTGGGCTATGGCGAGGAGAACTGGAAGCCGAAGCGCTGAAGGATCTGCCGCACTATGTGTGACTGAGCCAACATGATGGTACGCCTTGCTCTGTCCCGAGTGATCTACAAGCCAAGATAGCTGCGCAGCTCACCCAAGTCAGTGCAAGTGTGTCTCTTCTGCAGCTCCAACTTTACAAGGGTCAGCGACTCAGTGTCGGTAGTAGCAAAGACCAAGTCGTCGACATACACGAGGATGTAGAATGGCGGCAGAGAAGGGTCAGTGCACAGAAAAAACAACGGGTCAGCAGTCGAAGGAGCGAACCCAAGAGCTGCCAGCATCGTCCTCACTATGTTGTGCCACCCGCGGGGCACATAGCAAAGACCGTAGACCGGCCACCGAAGGCTCCATTGGGTACCCTCAGGAAACGACCCAGTGAAGCTAGGTGGGCGGCGCAGCCAGATCTCCTCGTGAAGGCTGCCCTTCAAGAAAGTTGTGGAGAAGTCGAGGGAGTCCAGCTTGTTGTCATGTTGTGCTGCAATGAGCAGTAACACCTGAACAGTGGTCATCTTCAAGTGGGGGAGAAGGTCTGGAAGAATTCGACCCCCTATCGCTAACTGAAGCCTCGAGCAACGTAACACGCCTTGAAGGCCGGCAAAAAACCCGGCGGCTGCTTCACTCTGAAAATCTACATGCCATTGACTATGTTTGCCCTAAGGGGGGGAACCTCGTCGACGTAGGTTCCTGTGGACTTCTAGGTTGCCATCTCTGCGTCCATGGCTCGCTACCACTGAGAGGAATACTCACCCGTAATCACCTCTCCGTAAAAGCGCGGGGTGGGGATGTCTAGTGCATCCAGGTCTCCCTCGGGGCAAACCAGCATGGACGCAAAACGGGGTAAAGCGGTCGCGAGACACAAAAGATCAGACTGCGTGTCCTTAAGGACGTCACAACCAAGGGCAAGCTCACCCTCAACAGACAGAGGACAGACAGACTCAGACTCAGTAACAAGACCCGCGACGCAGTCGAGACGATGGGCAGCAGCAAAGTCGACCAGCTCAGTGTCTAGGGCAAACGCAAGTAGACTCAAAGGAAGGGTCAGTGACAACAGTAGAGAGGAGACGAGTCACAATAGGGCTAGCAGTACGAGCAAGGTCGGACTCAGGGTCAGGAACGTCAGGAAGAGAGGACGCCGGAGGAGACACAGAGCAACACGCTGTGGAACAGAGGAAGGACGAAGTGCCATAGTGTCCGTGCCAGGGACAGGTGGAGGACGAGAACGATGAGCACAACTGATAGTGCGAACAGGGGAGGCAGGACGAGACTCGGGCTTACGACGCTCTGCCGGGAGCCTGTCTGTGTAGGGTAGGGAGAAGGAGCAGGTAGTGGAGAGCCAGGCAGTAACTGCGGCTGTGACTGGTCAGGCGGAGTACGTAGGAGAGGCGGAGTAAGGCCAGTGGAAGACCGAAGACTAAGAACCTGACGAAGTGCCGAGCCAGGTGGTGGTAGGGACGTCTGCAGCTGCGGGTAGAAAAACGGTCGGCGCGGCGCAGTACCCATACCGTCAGCAGCTCCAACACCTCTAGCACCTCTAGCACCCCCAGCTCCAGCACCTCCAGTAAAAGCAGCTCCAGGACCTTCAGCACCTCTAGCTCTAGCACCTCCAGCACCAGTAGCTCCAGTACCTCCAGCTCTAGCACCTCCAGAACCAGCACCTCCGGCACCAGCAGCTCCAGCACCTCTAGTACCTCCAGCTTCAGCACTTCCAGCTCCTCCAACTCTAGCACCTCCAGCACCAGCAGCTCCAGCACCAGCAGCACCAGCACACCTCCAGCACCAGTAGCTCCAGCACCTCCAGCACCAGCAGCTCTAGCAACTCCAGCACCTCCAGCACCAGTAGCACCTCCAGGCCTTAGCAGCTCCAGCACCTCCAGCACCTCCAGCACCTCCAAAACAAGGAGCTCCAGCACCAGCAGTACCTCCAGCACCTCCAGAATTAGCAGCTCTAGTACCTCCAGCACCAGTAGCTCCAGCACCTCCAACACCAGCAGCTCCAGCAGCTCCAGCACCTCTCGTACCTCTAGCACCTCCAAATTTAGCAGCTGCAGCACCTACAGCACCAGCAGCTCTAGGCACTGTAAAACTCCAAGCTCCAGCACCAGAGCGGCCTTGCCGAACGATCCACTCACGAAGCTGCTGCGGCGAGAGCGTCTCGAGTCAACTAGGCGCTGCTGCTGTCCAACGCTAGGACCTCCAGCAAGAGCATCCACGGCCCCACCACCACTAGGACTCGCAGCACCCCCAGAACCCTCACCCCTATTCTCAGCACCCCCAGAACCCTCACCCCCAGTCTTAGCACCCCTTGAACCCGCAACCCTAGTCTCAGCACCCCAGAGGCCCCATCCCTAGTGTTACCACCCCTAGCAGCACCAAAGTCCACAGCTACAGACTGCAGAGGCGGCGAAGACGGTGGAGGCAGGAAATCAAGAGGGGTCTCCAAGAGTGGAGTGCGGCGAGTGACCATCGTGTTGTCAGCAGCGGGGTCACCCCTCTCAGCTAAGCCAGTGGTGAAAGAGGAGACCTCCAAAGGCTCAACCAAGGGGGGTGGGTCTACTGAGACACACCTGAGGGAGCAGGACCCTGTGGGGGGAGGGAGTTTACCGGGGGGGGGACTAGAATCAGAAAGAGGGGCAGCGGGGGAACTGGGTGGGACGCATGCGGGTGGAGCCTGTAGAAACAAACAGACTTGTCAAAGGTGACATCCTGGGAGGACAAGACTCGACGCAAGCGAGGGTGGTAAAAGTGCCACGACGGGGCGTCTGTGGGGAAGCCCAGGAAGACGCAGCGGAGAGTGCGAGGAGAGCTTGCTCGCGCTGGTATCGCGGACAAGGGAGAGCGCGCCCCAGACCCGAAATGCCTACCCATCGCCAACCTCTCCCGTCCAACGTATTGTGGGCAAGGTCTCTGGCACAGAGACACGGGGCCAGAGGTTGAGCTGATGCGCAGCGTATCGGGCCGCAAACGGCTACAGAAAATGGGGAGCAGCCGCATGGATCATGGAGGTACGAGCAACTTCTATGATCAAGCCAATGCGACGCTCAGTAATCCCGTTTTGCTGCGGAGAGGCCGGAAGCTTGAACGACTAGACGATGCCCTCGTCACGACGGAACTCCGCAAGGAGGCCGGAAGATAACACACCACCCCTGTCAGAGTGCAGACATATGATTGTTGAGATATGATAATGAATGACTAGCAAATGAACAAATAAGCAAGATATAAGTCAGCCCTAGCCCTAAACCTAGGACAACGTAAATGCACCTAGACTAGAACAATACAAACTATATCATTATAGTTTGACACACCCCCATAGTCTAGGTGACGGTAGTCCTGCGGAAAGCAACACATATCTCAGGGTGGATCACGAAGTCACCACACAATCTGAAGGCAAGGATATAAGACCAGTCAACAAGAGCAAGGAAAGGTCACAAGACCGGTCAGCAACAACAAAAATCAAGCAAGGGATGCAACTCAGGGTAGATCACAACGTCACCACACATTCTGAAGGCAAACAAGGGGCCACAAGGCTATTCCACATGCATCAATATATATATACGTATATAGGAAGAGATACAAGGGTACAAGACAACGCATCTCTACGCAAGCAAGGGCCTGTAGACACAAGGCCTAGCTGGGTGCAGAAACGCTGGTGGGCACAAGGCGGCAACGCCTTTGTGAAGATATATGCGTTGTTGGCCTTAGAGACCACACGTACCATGCGGGCCTGGCCACGCTACTGAAACTCGCGGAGAAGGAAGTAACGAATCTGGATGTGCTTCGCCTTCCCAACCAGTCGGGGCTCCTCGTATAACAGGATAGCAGACCTGTTGTCGGCGAACAAGACTGGAGGAGAGCTAGGCCGCTCACCACGGTCTGTGAGGAGGAAAGACAGCCAGCAAAGCTCCTGGGCGGCCATGGCCGCAGCGTACACCTCTGCCTCACAGCTAGAACTAGAGACGGACGACGCCCGAGTCGACCTCCACGAAACAGTTCTGGTCCCAAGACTGAAGCAGTAACCCCTCTACCTCTGCGTCGTCGGCCCACGACGAGTCCGAGTAACGTGTAAGTGTAATTGGCTGCTTCCCTCCAAGGACAAGTCCCATGCCTGATGTACTTGCCACATAATTCACCACCCTCTTAGCAGCGCACCAGTGGGAAGGTCGGTGTCTCCCAGGCGCAACAAAGCGCGCAAGGACGCTAAGAGGGTAAGCTAGGTCTGGGCGAGTACAGGTCATTAGGTACATGTCACAACCCACCAGCTCAGGATATGGACCGCTGGACTCAAATGGCTCGTCCGAAGGTGGAGCCATGAGCCCATGATCCACAGCAAGAAGGGTGGGCTGTACCTTGGAGAACGGGAGGCGAAACCGCGTAAGGATCTGCTCGACCATATGCGACTGCGTCAGCGTAATGGTGCGAGCTGCCCTATCCCTAGTAATCTGCAAGCCAAGGTAGCGCTGCAGCTCTCCAAGGTCAGTGCAAGTGTGTCTCCTCTGCAGTTCCTCCTTCACAGATGCCAGTGCGCGTCGGTTGGGAGTTGCGAAGACCAGGTCGTCAACGTAGACTAGAACAAAGAACAGGGTCGAGCCACGGCGGACGAACAGCGACGGGTCGGAAGAGGACGGAAAGAAGTCAAGCGCTGCAAGAGTCGTACGTAGCGTGTCGTGCCACTTGGACGGCGTCGACATAGGTGCCTATGGACCTATAAAATGCCATCTCTGCCTCCTCAGCTGCTATCTAGTACGAATCCCAGGGTCCCGAGACCGCCTCAGCATGATTGCGAGGAGTCGGAATGTTAAGGGCGTCTGGATCCCCCTTAGGGGCAAGCAGCATAGCGCAGAGATGAGGAACAGTGGCCACAAGGAAACCAAGCTTGAAGTGTCTGTCCTCGAGGACCTCCAGGGGAAAAACAGGAGCACCCCCAGAGAACGGAGAACGAGCAGGTCCACTCACCAAGTGAGCGGTGTAGTCAAGGCGGTGGGAAGAGGCAAAGCCTGCGACAGTGGTAACAAGTGCCGAGATAGACGCGAGAGGTGCAGTCGGGTGCGTGACCAACGCGGATAATACGCAGGAGACAACAGGACGAGAGGCACAGAGGTAGTCAGACAACGGGTCGTGAAACAAAGTGAGGGACGACTCAGGAGGCTGTGGAAGGACTGGACGAGGTTGAACACGAGAGCAAAGAACAAGGTGAAACGGGCCGTCGGCACGGGGGACCGGCGAGGCTCTGGGGACACAGCACGACTGAGGGGAGAACGACAAGTCCACTGGGACGAGGAAAGGGACTGGACAGGGGGAACAGGAGGGGACGGTAGGGGACCACGAACAAAGCGTGCAGGTGCTGAGTCGGGCAGGTCTCTAAGTCGCTGCTGCTCCGCCTCCTCTGGTGAGTGCTGCTGCAGCACCTACCCCCCTTGCTACTCCCATGGCTCCTCTACTCTGTCCTGCTATGGTTGCAACAACATCTCTCGTGCTGTGGCTGCAACTGCACCTGCTGCGGCAGTCGTGACTCCTCCTCCACTCTCTCCTGCTGTGGCTGTGACTCCTCCTCTACTCTCTCTTGACGATCCGACTGAGACTGCTGCTGCTGCTTCTGCTTTTGCTGCTGCTGCTGGTGCTGCTGCCGCTGCTACTACTGGTGCTGCTGCCGCTGCTGCTGCTGCTGCTGCTGCTGCTGCCGTGACTTCTCCTCTACTGTCTCCTGACGCTCCGACTGAGACTGATGCGGCTACTGCTGCTGCTGCTGGTGGTGCCGTGACTCCTCCTCTACTCTCTCCTGACGGTCCGACTGAGACTGCTACTGCTGCTGCCATGCCCTCTCAAACTGCTCCCGCTCCTCCCTCTCCAACCTGTGTAAATGCAGCAGTCGGGCCAGGAAACGTACAGCGCGCACTATAGGCATCGCAGTGCTCGTGTCTCCGGCTCCAGCATTCCCAGAATCAGAACCTCCACCGACAACACCCTCATGGACTCCAGTGCCTCCTGCAGAAACACCCCAAGGCTCTGCACGACCGGCTGCGGAGGCGAACAAGGAGGGAACTGCGGAACAGACGGGAATCCAGGGGGTGAGGCGGGGCGAGGCCCCTAAGTCAAGACAGCCATGTCCTCCTTAAGAGTGGTCTCCACTCTCACACACCCTGCAGCCCAAGTACGCTCACCCTCCGCAACTGCACCTCCAGCACCTCCAGACACGACAGGGACTGAATGCTGCAGGGGGGAAGACTGCGGAGTGACGGGCTACCGGGGCGACTGGGGGGCTCAACGGTGAGGAACACGGGGGGGAGGGGGGAGGAAGGGCTCAGTCCTTAATGGGGGCGACTCCTGTAGTAACTGACCAACTCGTCGAAAGTGACGTCCTGGGAGGCAAAGAACTGGTGGGTGACTGGGTCGTAGAACACCCAGCCTGAGGCGTCGAGTGGGAAGCCAAGAAAGACGTAGGCACGGTGCGCGCAGACAACTTGTTTGCGCCAGGGGCGCGAACGTAAGCCAGACAACCCCAGACGCGGTAGTCAGCTGCTACGCCCATAAAACCTGTCCAAAGGAAGATCGGTTTCACCCGTGGCCGTGCGTCACTAGGCCACAGGTTTAGCTGGTGCGCAGCGTAGTGGACTGCCTGTTGCCATAAGCACTGGGGGGCACCAGCATGGCCCATGGAGGCCGGGCAACCTCCATAACCAGGCCAATGCGTCGCTTGGCTACCCCGTTCTGCTGAGGCGAGTCTAGTAGCATATAAGACTGGAAGATCCCCCGACCCTGACAAAACGTCTCCAGGCGAGTGGAAGAAAACTCAAGCGGAGCCCACACAGGCCCTGGGCGCCACCTCTTGCTAGTAGCCACGGCTCAAGGACGTGAGAAAAGAGAACGAGAATGAAATGACTAAGGGAAAGTTGGGTACAAGTACAAACCCTAGAAAGCTGTACCCCATATGTGCTACCCCACTATAGCCTACAGTAGCTATGTCATATAAATCTGACACACCCCCATAGGCAAAGTGGGGGAGAACAAGGGGTCACAAGACCAGTCAAAGCAAAGCAAAGCAAGCTCACGGTGGATCACAAAGTCACCACACATTCCGAGCACAAGTTCAAGGCCACAAGGCCAGTTCACATGTAGGATTACATATATATATAAGGCTAGACAAGTAAGAGCAGGTGTATATATATATATGCAACAGTACAAACAAGGTCAACGGGTGAGCAAGTGAGGCAAGGAAGGCACAAGACCTAGCTGAGTACAGAAGCGCTGATGATCACAGGGCGCAAGTGCCTTGGTGAAGATATCAGTAGTGTTGGCCTCAGAGGCCACGTACGCAAGGCGCAGCTGACCACGCTGCTGTAGCTCACGAGCAAGGAAGTAGCGGAGAGCAATGTGCTTCGTTCTGTGCTCCAGTCTCTGCTCTCAACACAAGGCCAGCACGGCCTTGTTGTCTACGTACAGCACTGGAGGAGAACGAGGCGGCTCTCCGAGGTCAGTCAGCAGGTAGGTGAGCCAGCGAAGCTCCTGTGCAGCCATGGCCCCGGCGTAGATCTCAGCCTCACAAATGGAGCCGAGAACAGAAGACGAGCGGGTAGCCCGCCACGAAACAGAGCCGGAACCAAGGCTGAAGGTGTAACCCTGTGACGACCGCTGCGTAGCCTGGTCGTCAGCCCAAGAAGCGTCTGCATGCCCAGTGAGGACCACTGGACTCTGCCCTCCAAGCAAAAGTCCCATGCCCGACGTACTGCACAAGTAGCGCAACACCCTCTTTGCTGCAGCCATGTGCTCCGGTCTGTGTCTCCCAGGAGCAACATAGCGTGCAAGAATGCTAAGAGGGTATGCAAGGTCAGGTCGTGTGCAGGTCAACAGGTACATGAGGCAGCCAACAAGCTCTGGGTACGGGCCACTCGACTCTACGGACTCATCCGAAGGCAGAGCTGAGAGCGAGTGGCGAGTAGGCAGAGGAGTGGCCTGAGGCGAGGAGTACGTGAAGCCGAAGCGCTGAAGGACCTGCTGCACCATGTGTGACTGAGTCAGGGTAATGGTGCGGCGTGCTCTGTCCCGGGTGATCTGCAAGCCAAGGTAGCTGCACAGTTCACCCAGGTCTGTGCACGTGTGTCTCTTCTGCAGCTCGGACTTCACGTGGGCGAGTCCAGCAGTGTCAGCAGTGGCAAAGACCAAGTCGTCGACGTACACGAGGATGTAGAACGGCGGCAAAGAGGTGTCGGTGCGCAGAAACAGCGACGGGTCCACTATAGAAGGAGCGAACCCAAGAGCCACAAGTGTAGTCCTCAGTGTGTCGTGCCACTCACGAGGCGCCTGACGGAGACCGTAGACTGGCCGCCGGAGGCTCCACTGGGTGCCAGGAGGAAAAGACCCAGTGAAGCAAGGTGGGCGACGCAGCCAGATCTCCTCGTGCAGGCTGCCCTACAAGAAAGCAGTGCTGAAGTCAAGAGAGTGCAGCTCGTAGTCGCGGTGAGCAGCTATGTGCTGCAGTACCCGAAGAGTGGTCATCTTTGGGGTAGGAGAGAAGGTCTGAAAGTAGTCAACTCCCTGCCGCTGACTGAAGCCACGAGCCACGTAACGCGCCTTGAAGACAGGCGGAGAACCCGGCGGCCGCTTCACCCTGAAAATCCACATGCCACTGACGATGTTCGCCCCGGACGGGGGAACCTCGTCAACGTAGGTGCCTGTGGACTTCCAGGAAGTCATCTCTGTGTCCATAGCTGCTTGCCACTGAGAGGAGTAGGGACCCTCTATCGCCTCCGCGTAAGAGCGCGGAGTCGGGATGTCAAGTGCACCCGGGTCTCCCTCAGGGGTAAGTAGTACGGACACGAGATGAGGTGAAGCAGCAGCCAAACACTGGACCTCCTCCTGCCTGTCCTCAAGGACGTCCGTGCCAAGGGCACACTCACCCCCAACGAATGGAGGACAGACAGACTCAGACTCAGCGACAAGACTAGGAGCGTAGTCTAGACGACAGCGAGCAGCAAAGTCGACGAGCTCAGCAACTAGGGCAGACGCAGCAGTGGACTCAAAGGAAGGGTCAGTGACGACAGTAGCAAGGAGACGCGTGACAGTAGGACTAGCAGCACGAAGAGAGTCTGGCTCCGAGTCGGCAAGAGCAGGAAGAGAGGACTCAGGAGGAGAAGGCAAAGGGCCACGCAGAGGAGCAGTGGACGGACGTAGAGACATCCGGTGCATGCCAGGGACAAGAGGAGGACGCTGACGCGAACCACGACCACTAGTGCGAGCAGGACGGACAGGCAACGCAGGGCGAGACGCAGGCTCACGATGCTCAGCAAGTCCTCCAGTAGGACCAGTGTAGGGAGAAGGAGCAGGCAGTGGGGAGGCCGACTGTAAGTGTAACTGTGACAGGACAGGCTGTGGACACTCTAAGGTAGGAGGAGGACCAGTAGAAGGCGGGAGACCAAAAACCTGCTGAAGGAGCGGAACGAAGTACGGCCGAGGCCGCGTGGCGACTCCAGACACAGCAAGGACAGCACCAATACCCCCAGCGGCAGCACCAGCACCAGCAGCACCTCCAGCTCCAGTACCTCCAGCAGCACCAGTAGCACCCGCAGTAGGACCGCCTCCAGGACCGTCAGCAGTAGCCTCAGTGCCAACACCCTCAGCAGCTCTAGCTCCAGTCGTACCCGCAGGCCCAGCAGCTCGAGTACTCCCAGTACGAGCACCTCCGGGACCCGCGGCACCAGCACCCTCAGCAGCGGAAGAACCTCCAGCTCCAGCAGCACGCCTCCAGCGCCGGGCAAACCACTCGCGCAGCTCCTATGGAGAGAGTGGCTCCTGCCGAGACGAAGCACCCGGAGAACCTCCAGGCCCAGCACCGCCAGACGCCACACGAGCAGGCCCAGCTCCCTCAGGCTCCGCACCCCCAGGCTCACCACCTCCAGGCGTAGCACCCCTAATGCTCAGCACCCCCAGGCTTAGCACCCCCAGGCTCAGCACCCCCAGGCTCAGCACCCTCAGTGGTAGCACCCCCAGGCTCAGCACCCCCAGTAGTAGCACCCTCAGGCTCAGCACCCCCAGGCGTAGCACCCACACGCTCAGCACCCCCAGAGTCAGCACCCTCAGGCTCAGCACCCTCAGCAGCACCAGAGTCACCAGTAACCTCGACAGGCTCAACAGCGTCTACCTGGGACACACCTTAAGGGGCAGGACCCTGAGGGGGGGAGGGGGTCTACCGGGGGGGGAACCTGGCACAAGGAAGAGCGGTGGCGGGGGGAGGGACGGAGTGCGGTAGGGGAAGAGACGTAGTAGGGGACCAACTCGTCAAACGTGACGTCGTGGGAGGACAGAACACGGCGAGAGGTGGGGTGGTAGAACAGTCACCCTGGCACGTCAGGGGGGAAGCCAAGGAAGACGCAAGGAGCAGCGCGAGGGGACAGATTGTCCGCAGACAAGTCGCGGACAAACGCCCAAGATCCCCAGACACGGAACGCAGACGCATCGCCAACCTTCCCCGTCCAGAGTAAAGCTGGGGAGGTCTCCGGCATGGAGAACCTGGGCTGAAGGTTGATCTGATGCGCCGCGTACCGAACCGCAAACGGCCACAGAAAATGGGTGGCAGCCGCATGCATCATGGGCGTACGAGCGACATCCATGACCATGCCAATGCGGCGCTCAGCAATCCCATTTTGCTGTGGAGAGTCCGGAAGCGTGAAGGTCTGGCGGATGCCTTGTGCCAACAGCAAGCTCGCAGAAGGCCAGAGGAGAACTCTCCGCCTCTGTCAGAGTGCAGACGTAGAACAGGAAAGTCCGAGCCGAAGCTCTGCTTGAGCTGGAGACGAGCTGCGCGGATCCAGTCGATCAACACCTCAGTGACATCACCCTTGCTGCGCAAGGGGAAGACTGTGGTGTAACACGAGTAGTCGTCAACCACCAGCAGGAAGTAGCGCTCGTGACCCTGTCCACGGACACGGGCCGGGCCCCACACGTCCATGTGAAGCGTCTGCACCGAAGCCTCTGTCGGAGGAAACTTGGAGGAGTGAGGGGCAGCCCGCTGCCGCCCCTCGACACAGGGGACGCAGGTAGGGCCTGGCCCAGGAGGAAGGGGAGGGAGGGACCGGGGAAGACCAGAGACAAGGACACGGTAGGCCATGCCTCGGAGACGAAGCAGGGAGGGGTGACCAAGGCGGTGGTGCCAGAGGAGAGTCTAGTGAGACAGAAGGCGACACGAGTAGGGGGCGGACTCAGGACCAGACCTGGACGTTGCAGCAAACACCTGATCGGACGCGGCTACCTGACCAGACGCAGTGACTGGAGGAGACGCAATGGTCATTCTATACAGGCTCGACCCCGGCCGACGTGTAAACGTGGCCAGGTGTCGGCCTGTCCGAGCGTCCGTGTAGTGGGTCACCCGCTGACTCGCAGGAGTGAACTGGTGAACCCCCGCATCCTGTAGGTCAGCACCACTCACCAAGTTCGTAGAGAACGAGGGGAGGTAAAGACCAGACCGGGTGCCAGAGGGGGCCGCCGGACACGGGAGGACAGTGGAGTAGTGAGCAAGGACAAGACCCCCAAAGGGGTCTGCCAGAGAGACTGCAACTGGCCGGCCAAGCGGCGTGAGTGTGGTGCGGTCTCGAAAGAAGGAGCGAGAAGCCCCCGAGTCAAGGGTGAAGGTGTGGGAGGCCGAAGCCGACGCAGTACCTGAGAGAGCAGACTCACCAGCACCTGAGGGAGCAGACGCACGGGCACCTAGAGCAGCAGCCTCGCTAGCACCTAGAGCAGCAGCCTCACCAGTACCTAGAGCAGCAGTCTCAATGCCCGGGTCGGGTGGAAAACACCGGTAACAGTCACCCTCATCACTAATAGTCACAGCATACATGGCAGCAAGAATAGCATCAAAGTCAAGGTCAAAGACAACTACTCCCGCCCTAGAAAGCTCGCCCCAGCGGGGGATCTCAGTGGCCTCCGGGAACTGGTGACGCCAAGCGTCCGTCAGGCGGCCAAAGCAGCGCTGGGTGGAGTGCGCACCCCCGCACTGCTCACCTGCGCGGTCGCCGGTGCGTAGGACGTAGGTGCACGGACCAGTACCCCCACCCCGCTGGCGTGCAGCGTACCACTCACGGAGTTGCTGATGGGGGGGGATGTCACGAGTGCGCTTCTGCTGCTGCTGCTGGCGCTGACCACCACCGGAGCCGACCCTCTGCGCAGCGCCACCCCGACCAGCTCCACCTCCACCGCCACCGCCTCCTCCACCGCCGCCACCTCTGCCACCTCCGCTACCACCGCCACCGCCGCCGCCGCCTCCGCCTCCACTGCCGCCACCGACACCTCCACCCCCGCCACCACCCCCACCGCCACCCCCACCCCCTCCACCGCCTCCACCGCCTCCTCCACCGCCCCCGCTAGCTCCTCCAGCGCCCCTGCCCCCCTTGCCCTTGCCAGGGCGGTGTCTCCCGCTAGGGGTAGACGCCGCACCGACCGACTCAAGCCCAACGAGGTTGGCCGCAGCAGCAGAGGCAACAGAGGGCAAAAGGGGGGAGGGGGAACACCCCTCAAAGATGGGGGTGCGAGGGTCACCACGAGAGGCTCCTACAGCTTCTATGCTCTTCTCTGCTGCTAGGAGGGCCTTCTCGAGGAGGTCAACGGTGAGAGTGGTGGGGCAAACTAAGAGGAAGTGGTCCCTGACTACGCGAAGGGAGTCAGGGAGCCGGGTGACTATGTAGTAGAGGGTGATGTACATCGGGGGGGGGGTTTGGCGCATAACTCAGCAGGAAGCGCAGCGCGGTAGCGAGTGTCACTAGTGCGGAGGTGCGTAATGAGCTCACCGACTGTGGGAAAGGCAGCAAGGTCAGGGAAGAGGTACGGTAGCATGAGGCGGCTCAGTGCAGCAGTGGCAGGAGAGGAGTAGCGTGCAACTACAGCGTCGTACAAGGTCTGAGCACTCTTGTACTGACTAAAGTGCACACGCTCAGAGGTAGGCAGGTGGCAACGCACAGCAAGACGTGCAGCAGCATCGCGGGTGGCCCACTGGGAGCGAACAGTGGGGTCAGCATCAGCAGCAGGGGCAGGAGAGGCACCAGAGGTGAGGTCAAAGAGGGAGAGACCGTCTGCCCTATCGCACTGTAGGAAAAGCTGCAGGTCATCTACCCAGACGTCAAAGTCAATGGCCCAACCCTCAGCGTCAAAAGCGAGGACACTAGGGGTAGCCATGACAGCAGTAGACTAGCAGCGCGAACAGTAGGGTAAGGGCAGTGCAGTGACAGAGGCGCTGCTCTTACCAGACAGGGCGGCTCGGGCGGCTCGGCGGCTCGGCAACTGGGCGACTCGGCGGCTCGGTGACTGGGTGGCTCGGCAGCTCGTCTCGGGCGGCTCGGCTGCTCGGCAGCTCGGCTGCTGGGCGGCTCGGCTGCTCGGCGGCTCGGCTGCTGGGCGGCTCGGCGGCTGGGCGGTTGGCTGCTGGGCGGCTCGGCGGCTCGGCTGCTGGGCGGCTCGGCGGCTCGGCTGTTGGGCGGCTCGGCGGCTCGGCTGCTCGGCGGCTCGGCTGCTCGGCGGCTCGGCTGCTGGGCGGCTGTTCCACTAAGGAAGGCGGGGCCGCGAGGGGCGGCAGGGCCGCTGAAGTGAGCGGCGACGGGGTGTAGAGGAGGCGGCGGGAGGGCCGCTTAAGGGGCGGCGTCGAGGCCGCTGCAGGGGTGGCGATGGGGCCGCTGAAGAAGGCGGCGGGGCCGCTGAAAGGGCGGCGACGGGCCGTAAAGGGAGGGCGGCAACGGGGCCGCTGTAAGGGCGGCGACGGGGCCGCTGTAAGTGCGGCGACGGGGCCGCTGTAAGGGCGGCGACGGGCCATAAGGGGAGGGCGGCGACAGGCCGTAAGGGGAGGGCGGCGACGGGGCCGCTGCAAGGGCAGCGACGGGGCCGCTGTAAGGGCGGCGACGGGGCCGCAGGTGAAAGGGCGGCGACGGGCCACAGGGGTAGGGCGGCGACGGGCCGCTGAGGGCGGTACGACTGGGCCGCAAAAGGGGCGGCGCGACGGGGCCACGAAGGGGCGGCGCGACGCGGCCGCGAAGGGCGGCGCGACGGAACCGCTAAGGGCGGCGCGACGGGCCGCTAAGGGCGACGCGACGGGGCTGCTAGGGAAGGCGCGACCCTAAGCGCGCTTCGGGCAGGGGCGGGACACGCCCCGGGCAGGAAAAAAAAAAGTTGGTGGGCCCTAGGAACAGTTCCCACTAGGGAACCTGCTCGATACCATGAGAAAAGAGAACGAGAATGAAATGACTAAGGGAAAGTTGGGTACAAATACAAACCCTAGAAAGCTGCAACCCATATGTGCTACCCCACTATAGCCTACAGTAGCTATGTCATATAAATCTGACAGGACAGTAGGCACGTCGGCCTTCCGTCGCAAGGGGAAAACCGTGGTGTAGCGGGAGTAGTCGTCCACCACAATCAGGAAGTAGCACTCCTGACGTGGGCCAAGGACAGGGGAGGGGTCCCAGACGTCCAAGTGCAGGGTTTGTAAGGGAGTCGTGGTGGGGAGGAACGAGGAGGAGTGAGGGGCAGCACGCTGCCGGCCCTCGACGCAGGGAGTGCACGGCGGCGCAGGCGATCGAGGAAGCGGGGCAAGCGACGTTGGGAGACCTGAGACCAGACGGTGACGTACCATCCTACTGAGACGTAGGAACAATGGGTGACTGAGATAGCGGTGCCAGAGGACCGACGGGTGGGTGAGTGACCGACAGTCGCATGACACAGCAGCTACCTGACCTGACCTGACCTGACCCAGTGTGGTTGGACCCAGTGTGTAGTGAGTACGGACCAGAGCCCGGCTCCGTGTGGAAAGTGGCTAGAGGCGCCCCAGTGGCACCAACTGTGCAGGAGGCAACAGGCTTGTGCAGTGGGAGAGTAGTAAGAACTCTGAGATCGTGGAGGTGACTGACACCCACCAGGTTTCTAGAGAACGAGGGGGTGTAGTAACCTGTGAGAAACCTAGAGGGAGCCACTGGATACGGGAGAGTGGTGGTGCTCTCGGCAACTACAGTTCCTACGGAGGGGTCGGCCAAGGCAACAGTGACTGGAGTGTGCAGTGGTATGAGGTCGGTGCAGTCGCGAAAGAAACAGCTGGACGCTCCAGAGTCTCGGGTGAAGGAAACTCGTGCAGCCGGTGAGGTCGCATTCGAGCCAGCGATAAAGGCTAGTACTAGTCTAGCGGTGGCTGTAGCTCCCACACAAAGAACCTCTGAGGCACCTGGACCGGAAACTACACACGCACCAAGACTGGAAACACAAGGCTCAATAGCAGTTGTAGCTCCCACGTACCGGTGTGTGTACAGGCCAGGTCCGTCAGGGCCCTGCTGTGGAGGTTTCTGCAGTCGCTGCAGCTGAACCCGCCACTGCTACAGCTGCGTCCACCTGTGCAGCTGCCGCTGCCACTGCTGCTACTGAGGCCACTGCTGTTGCTGCGGCTGTCGCCACAACGACATGGCAAGCTAGTAAGGGGGGGGGGGGGGGGGGGGGTACGCTGGCGGTAGCCTAAGTTGCTGCTGGTGCTACTGGTGGCAGCCTAAGCTGCTGCTGGTGCGCTGGGGGGCAGCCTATACTGCTGATGGTGCAACTGATGGCAATCTAGTGCGGTGGTGAACGGTTGGGTGGGGTTGAGAGCGGTTGGGAACAGTGTTGGACAGTCAGGTGGGACTAGGAGTGGCCTGGTGCGGAGGAATGCGGCTGAGTGCGGTTCTGGTGCTTGTGGGAGGGGTTCAGTGCGGTCGGATGTGGTTGGGAGCAATGGAGGGCAGTTCAGAGCGGTTGGGAGCAGTGAAGAACGGCCTAGGGCGGTAGAGTGCGGTTCTGTGCGATTCCAGGAGGATTAGCACGGGTGGAATGCGGTTCTGTGCAGTTCCAGGGGAGCTAGCACAGGTGGAATGCGATTTTGTGCGGTTTTGTGCCGTTTTGTGCGGTTCTGTGCGGTTCTGTACGGTTCAGCGGGTACGGGTGGTAGACTATGGTTTCCAGGTGTGGTTAGTTGGTGGGGCTGAGGCTAACTGGTGGGGCGGCGGGTGAGGCAGCTCGTGGGGCAGCGGGTGTTAGGTGGAGCGGCGGGTTTCAACTCGTGGGGGGGCGGGTGATAGGTGGGGCGGCGGCTAAGAGATGGGCGGCGGGTAAGGCAGCGGTTTAAGGGTGCGGCAGCGGTTAAGGCGGCGAGCTGCACGTGCGTGCGGCTGCTACTATGCGTGCGTGAGACTGACGAATGGACCACAGGGCCCACTATCGAAAGGGCCGCGGGGCCCGCTATCGAAAGTGCTGCAGGGCCTGCTAGCGGAAAAGGGGTAGTGGGCCCTGGTCGATGGGAGACGGGCGACGGGAGGGGAAAAATCGACGGGCGATGGACAACGGGAGGGGAAAAAATGACGGGCGACGGGAGGGGAAAAATCGACGGGCGACGAGAAATCTATGGGCGACGGGTTGGGTACTGACGACGGGCGCGCTCCGGGCGACGGTTTACGAGGCGCGCATTACGACGGGGCGTGCGTTAGTACGAGGCGCGGGGCTAGCGAATTTGATGGGCCCTTAATCTATTGAGTGAAAACGCTTGTAGAAACCCTAGCTGGGGAAACCTAGCTCTATACCATGTTGATGTATGAAAATTTTTGACTAGCAAATGAACAAACAAGCAAGATATAAGTCAGCCCTAACCCTAAACCTATGACAAAGTAAATGCACTTAGACTAGAACAATACGAACTATATCATTATAGTTTGACAAGGACTGGAAGGTCCCGCTGAAACCGCTCGCGCAGCTGGTGACGAGTAGCGCGGATTCAGGGGATCAAAACACCGCAGACGTCCGCCTTGCTGCACAAGGGGATGATTCTGGTGTAGCTCGTGTAGTCGTCAACAACTAGCAATAAGTAGCGCTTCTGGTCCGTCCCACGGACGGGGGCCGGGCCCCAGGCGTCCAAGGTGGAGAGTCTGCAGAGGAGCAGTGGTCAGAGGAAACAAGAAGGAGTGAGGAGTGGCGCACTGCCGCCCCTCGACGTAGGGAAGGCACGGTGGGGCAAGCGAGCGCGGGAGGGGGGGCAGGGACCTGGGAAGGCCAAAGACAAGGTGACGGGAGTGCATGCTGCGTAGAGACGGCAGACAGAGATGACCAAGTCGGTGGTGCCAGAGGAGAGTCTGGTGGAAGAGTACCCAACACGAGCACGCCGCAGCTAACTGACCAGACGCAGACACCTGACTCGATGCGGTCACTAGACCTGACGCAGCCATCTTTGCGGACGCAGTGGTCAGGGTGTATAGACTGGACCCAGGCTGTTGAGTGAACGTGTCGAGGCTCTCACCAGTGCGGGAGTCTGTACAGATCGCCACACGATCACCCCCAGTAGCAGTCACAGTGTCAAACAGGTCCTGGAGGACAGCATTACTCACCAAGTTCACAGTGAATGAGGGGAGGTGGAAACCTGCAAGCGAGTCGGAAGGGGCTGCCGGACATGGGAGAATGGTGGAGAAACGTACGACTGGGCCCCAGAGGGGTTAGCCAGACTGAGCGGGAGATGTGCAGTGAGCGGTGCATGTGGTGCAGTCGCGGAAGAAGCAGCGAGTCGAGCCTGGGTCAAGCGTGAAGGTGTGTAAAGCCTCCACAGGAGGTGCACATGTGCTACCAGGCTCGCAGGCACCTAGACTAGCAGCCTCTGCACTACCAAGGACGCGCCACTAAGAAAACCACTCGCGAAGTTGCTGCACTGGTAGGGTCTCCTCCTGACTCTGCTGCTGCTGCAGTCCAATACCTCCAGTAGTACCTCCAGTACCAGTACCCCAACCAGAGCGGCCTCGCTGAATAATCCACTCACGAAGCTGCCGAGGCAAGAGCGTCTCGAGTCGACGGGACTGCCGCTGCTGCCCAATACTGTCATCACCATGAAATCCCAAGCTCCAGCATGAGAGTGGCCTCGCCGAATAACCCACTCGTGAAGCTGTTGCGGCGATAGAGTCTCTGCCTGACGCTGCTGCTACTGTCCACTCCCAGACGCTGCTATGACCGTGATAGTGGCCATGGCAGGCAGTGGTAGTCGATAGCAGCGGCACAAGGGCGTTAGTGGCGACTGCTCGGCGCGGATCGGGCAGGGCTGCGCGAATCAGGCAGGGGCGGGGCACAAAAGCGAGCAAGGCACACAGTGCACGCGGGCGGCGCCAGCAGTGCGCGGGCTGCAGGACAGGGCAGCGCACTGGCTGCAGGGCAGCGCGGGTAGGGTAGCGGGCGGGCTACTGGGCGGGCGGGCAGTAGGGCGACGCGGGCAGCAGGGCGTGCGCATTGTAAGGCGACGTGGGCAGCAGGGCGGCGTGGGCAGCAGGGCATGCAGGCTGCAGGGCAGCGCGGGCTGTAGGGCGCGTGGGCTGCAGGGCGACGCGGGCAGCAGGGCGACGCAGGCTGCAGGGCCCGCAGGCTGCAGGGCACGCGAGCTGCAGGGCGCGTGGGCTGCAGGGCGACACGGGCTGCAGGGTGCGTGGGCTGCAGGGCGACGCGGGCTGCAGGGCGTGCGGGCTGCAGGGCGACGCAGGCTGCAGGGCGCGCGGGCTGCAGGGCGACGCAAGCAACAGGGCGAGGCGGACAGCAAGGCGACGCGAGCAGCAGGGCGATGCGGGCAGCAGGGTGACGCGGGCTGCAGGGCGTGCGAGGTGCAGGGCGTCATGGACAGCAGTGCGATGCGGGCTGCAGGACACGCAGGCTGCAGGGCAGGCAAGCTGCACGGCGACGCGAGAAGCAGGGCGACGCGAGCAGCAGGGCGCCTCGGCCCCTCCCGTTGCCCGTCGTGGCGCCCCGGGGGCCCGCGCGTCGCCCCCTACCGTCGCCCGTCGAGGCGCCCCATGGACGAGCGCGCCGCCCCGCTTCCGCTCGCCCGCTACCCCGCTGCTGCCCGCGCTCCTGCCCTGTGCTGCCTGTGTTAGGGTTTGGGGTGGGCAAGTCTGCGTGTGTGTGCGCCGTCCCTTGCTCCTCCTCCTCCTCCGTCTCCCACTGGTGCAGCTGCCGCTGAGGGGGGTGGATGTGTGGGAGCCGTCGGAGTGGTACTAGGGGGGTGGCGTGTGAGCAGTGCTAGGGGAACAACAGGGGGTGTGTAAAAGGGGTGTGGGGCAGCTGGGGGAGGTTGAGTGGAGGCAGCCGTCTTGTCGTCCGTAGTGCCTGTAGTCCGGGGTTCTGCTGCTGGTAACCCAGAGAGCCTGCTGCGCCTGTCGCCCGTGGGTCCGTTGCTCCTGCCGCTCGTCTTAGCCGCGGAGCCTGTTACTCTTGCAGTCCGGGGCTCTGCGCACAGCCACAGTGCGCGCCGCTCCTGTTGACCGTGTGTCTGCAGCTTCAGCCGTCGCCTCCCATCTTCTCGCCCCCACAGTCTCTCCTCCTCCTCACTTGCCCTCTGTGATAGCCTCTAGCTTTGCTTATCATTGTGAACTATTGCTCTGCCTGCCTATTGTGTTGATTACACCCCACTTTGGCTATGGAGGTGTGTCAGGATGTTGTATTTGTCTAGCCTGCAGTGGGGTACTTCATAGCGAGTACAGCCCAATTTAGGGTTTCCGTTATGTATCCTGCTGCTGCTAGTCCAAAGCCCTCTTCTCTGTTTTCATTCTTCGTTCCTACATTCTGACAAGCGTGCAGGTTGCAGGGATGCGCGGGCAGGGCATGGCAAGATACCGCACGGGCAGCAGGGCGGAGTGCGGGCAGGGCAGGGCAAAAAACATGTAGTTCCTACATTTGGTGGGCCCTAACGGAGCGGTCCTATGGACGAATCAGCTCTGAAACCATGTCAGAGTTACTAGGCAGGAATGATTGCATTGAGCAGGAAGATGATTACAAGTATGAAACCCTGAAGTGTTGTACTCACTAGAGTATGCCCCACCATAGCCTAGAGACATGCAAACATAATTTGACATGAACTAGCGTGGTAACGGTAACGAGCAAATTGTGGAGTGCGCGACGGGCCCGACGCCGAGGTTGGGATTTGTCGAGGCGGAGGGCCGGAGCGCGGGTTACCAGCCGAGCTTTTAATGTTGGGTCGCGATATGAACAGTGGCGGGAACAGTGGTGGAGGCGAGTGCCGCGAGGTGGTAGCGGTTTACTCTTGGGGCACAATGGGGGGGATTATCATGTAGGTGGTAGGGAGGGATGCGAAGTAAGGAAAGGGAATTTTCCTTGCATCATAGTAAGTAAGGACGTGGCCCAGACCGCCTCTGATCGGCGTTGATCTGATCAGGGCGGGTCTGATTGGGTTGCTTGTGGTTGCATTGCTTGCCCCGCCCGATCAGCACTGATATTCGTAGAGAATTCAAGGTGCCTTCACCGCAAGCGTGTCAGCATTTCCGTATCCTTTCGTCCCTATTTTGGTGAGAACGAAGACTTAGGGCGTGTAACAATTCTGCCTATTTTTGTTCCGGACGGTCCGAAATGTGGACCGTCCGGTTTAGCGAAGCGTTACCAGCGTCGCAGTGTTTCGCATGTGTGTTCGTGGTGTCAGAATCCCAACCACTAGACCATTAGGATAAAAGGGCTTGTTTTAGTAGCGGCTCAGTGCGCCCATAACCCCCCAGGCGAACGCGCCTGTAACCTTCTCCAGGATCAATCGGGCATCCACAGTGCAGATCTACTGACACCCCCCCACACTGGGAGGCCCAGGACTAAGCACAGCGGCAACGGCCTACATGTGCATACACCGGGATTCAAACCCGAGACCGCTTTGATACCATGTCAGAATCCCAACCACTAGACCATTGGGATAGAAGGGCTTGTTTCAGTAGCGGGTCAGTGCGCCCATAACCCCCCAGGCGAACGCGCCTGTAACCCTCTCCAGGATCAATCGGGCATGCACAGTGCAGATCTACTGACACGTGGAACTCCTTGCGACGTCGCCAACATTCCGAACCGCCATGACACTTTTTCACGTTTCCAAAGGTCCGAAACGTGCATTTCGGACGGTCCGAAACCCCTTCGGACGGTCCGCGTGCGAATTTCACTCTACCAAACTGCGCAGGGATTGGCAAACGAATTCAACTTGCGACTTCTTGTGTATTTGGTTACGAGAGTCGCAGGAACTGCGCGAGACTACAGTAGCCGCCAAGTCGGAGTGCTAGCAAAAAGTGTCATGTTTCTCTCCGGACGGTGGCAAGGTTCCGAAACGTCATATCGGACAGTCCGGTTCTCGATATTAGGACAGTCCGTTTGAAAAAATACGGACGGTCCGGAAAATCACAAAAAAAATCAAAATGGTTACACGCCCTCAGCGAGTTTGTGTCCATGTAATATGGCAAATCACACTTCAAATATGCATGCGTCCGAAAAGATCCCCAATCCCAACCAATAGTGATCGTGAGTCACGATTCCTGACTGCTTGTGATTGATTGGGGTGTTTGCGGCAGTTGATCGAGTTGGGGTGCTCAGTTGATTGCCTGAAATTGGCCTCGGAGCTTCTCTAATCGGGTGATCAGAGGCGGTCTGGGCCACGTCAAAGTTGTTTCCTCAATTGCGGACCATCAACAATGCTGACTTCCCCTGTCGCGCCACCTGGCACGCTGTGACGATGATCATCCAAGGCCAGGGTGGGCTGCATGGGAGGAGCGCGTGAATTACGGTGTCAGCATCTAAAGATCCGGGGGTCCCATCAGTCGTTCACATCCTCCTCACTGACCACCCCAGTCCCGCTGCCCTTTATCCGCACCGTCCGTCGTCTCTCCGTGCCTCAGCTTGCTCCCCTCATTCCCCCCGCCGCTATCAGCGCCTCGCCGCTCGTTTTGCGCAGGTTCATCGTGCGGCTCGTCGTCGTCCCCCATGCGCCTCATCGGGGCGGCGTGCCTCGCCGCCCGGCGATGCCAGCGGCAAGCTCGTGAACTCCTCGCCCTCGCCTCGCCGCGTGAACTCCTCGCCCTCGCCTCGCCGCGCAACTTCTCCGCGATCCATTCTCCCCGTGCGCCGCACCCGACCCACCCTGCGCCTCTCGATGCCGCCTCTCCGTCGCTCACGCTTCGTCGCATCCTGGCAAGCGGAGCGTCTGCGCGGCCACCCTTTTCCGCGCGCGTCGCCCCTCCGTCATCCGCGAACATCGCTTCCGCCGCACCACTCGCGCAGGAGGGATCGGCGCAAGCCACGAGAGTGACAGAGGGGCAGAGGCTGGAGGGGAAGAAGGGGGAGGGGGGAAGAGTGGAAGGTGCTGCGGACGCCGCAAGAGGCGCCTCTGCTGCTGTTGGCGGGGGGGGTGATCACGGCAGTGCGCCTTGCCCTGCAGGCCCCGCGGAGCACAGCGCCGCGTCCACCAGCAGCGCGGCATGGCAGGGCGGGAGTCTGCCGGCGACAGCAGTGGGCGAGAAGCCGCGCGTGGTGGTGCTAGGGTCGGGGTGGGCGGCGTGCCGCTTCCTGCGCGACGTGGACACGCGCGTGTGGGACGTGGTGTGCGTGTCGCCGCGCAACCACATGGTGTTCACGCCGCTGCTGGCGTCCACATGCGTGGGCACGCTGGAGTTCCGGTCCGTGGCGGAGCCCGTGGAGCACATCCAGCCCGCCGTCTCGCACGCGCCCTCCTCCTTCTTCCTCGCCACCTGCACCGCCGTGCTCCCAAGCAAACATGAGGTGACACCCGCCCTGCGCCGGGGTGCTTGCATGGGTTGATAGCACTCACGATGGGGGGGAGGGGGGGACAAAAGGGGGGAGGGGACATTAAAGGCAGAGAAGTAGAGGCGAGGCCAAGTGAGGAGCGACCTTGTTCAAACCGGCCAGATAATCCCACTCTCACCTCTCTCTGTCTCCCGCACAAGGTTCCTCCACCCCTCTGTTCGCCACGCCTCCTCCACGGTTCATCCCCTCGCACTCATCCCCCCCCCATCACTGTGCGCCTTGCCCCCGTAGGTCACGTGTGAGTACGTGGACGACGAGGGCCCCGCGTCATCGCCGCTGGGCGGCACGTGGCGGTTCACCATCGCGTACGACAAGCTGGTGGTGGCGGTGGGCGCGCAGGCCAGCACGTTCGGCATCAGGGGCGTGGAGCAGCACGCGCTGTTCCTGCGCGAGGTGCGCCATGCGCAGGCCATCCGCCGCCGCCTGCTGCTCAACCTCATGAAGAGCGACACGCCCGGTGCGCACCACAGGGAAGGGGGGAGGGGCAATGGGGTGCGTTGCTGCTAAGGAGGTCTCGAGGAGCCAGCTTCTGTCATGGCTGGCTGATGCGGGAAAGAGGGCCGGATCAATAGGAGGCGGATCCTATTCTGGTTCGGGGGGTTCTTGTGTTTGATAGGTGAGATTGTCGTTTTCATCGGGTGTGTTGATCACATGGACGGGACTATGTGAAGGTGATGACACCGTCTAGTGGTTCAGGAAAAGAACGGATGCGGTGGGTTGTGCGGTGGAGGTGAGGGAGGATGTTGGAAAGTTGGGGAAGTATGGTTGAAATGGGAGCGGTAGTCATTTGAGCAAGGCAGGTGTATGTCCCACAGCTGCTCTTTCAACTCGTAGTTCGTGTCTAGTTCATACGGTGGCCAAGGCACCTCGAATTCCTCCCCTCTGTCCTGTATTTCCATCCATCCGAACCCCCCTTGCCTCCGCCCGCCCAATTGTTGGCAGGGCTACCTGAGGAGGAGAAGCGGCGGCTGCTGTCGTGTGTGGTGGTGGGCGGGGGGCCGACGGGCGTGGAGTTCAGTGGCGAGCTCAGTGACTTCATCCGCCGCGACGTGCGCTCCAAGTACGCGCATGTCAAGGACTACGTGCACGTCACTCTCGTTGAGGTGCGCCCCTCTCATGCCGCACGCCATGCCACGCTATCTGAGGATGAGACCAGAGGTTTGGGATGAGGACGATTTGTGAAGCAACTGTGTGAACGGCTGTTGATAAGGTTGGTGGCATTTTAAGTCCACGTTAGGAAGGTTCTTGTGATTAGCATGAGCGTGCCTGTGTGTGATGTGAACGCATCATGGTATGCGCATCTGCCTCCAGGCTCAGTCTGCTCTGCCATGCATGCTGCTCTCCCGTCCTCCCTGTTCCGCGCCCTGGTCGTCGTGTGTTGGTTGTGCGCCCATGGTGCTGCAGGCACATGACATCCTGTCGTCCTTCGATGTCTCTCTGCGCGCCTATGCCGTTCGCCAGCTCACCAAGGTGCGTGCTGCTGCCGTGTGTGCTCGCAGTGAGGCAGTGACAGCTCAAATGTGCTGCTGTACGGCGTGCGTGCGTGTGGCGCCGTGCATGGGCGAGGCAGATGCTAGTGGCAGGCATGGAGTGGAGTGTGGCAAGACAGGCGTGTCACACCTCACCTCATGTGCTGCACTGCAGCCTATTTGGGCACTGTGCTCGTGCCAAGTCTACCATAGCAGCTGAAAGAGCCACACTCAAATCGCTCTCAATTTCCAACCACCATCCATGCATCACTCGCTTCCTCTCACACTTTTCCAGTCCGTTCTTTCGGCCTTCTTTTGCTGTATCTCAAATGCATGGCACCAGTTAGTGCCGTGTTCACTTGTTTCCCGGCTGTTTTGCTCATCCTGCAAACACACTGCCACATTTTCTGCCAACCCCCGCACACGCTACGCCACCTACCCCTGCACTGCTACCCTGCCTCACAAGTGGCACATAACATAGACTGCACACTCGCCCACGCATACATGCCCACCCCGCACTCCTGTGCGTCCATGTGCTGTGGCGCACGCCCCTCCCCATGCGGTGGCCCCAGAGTGGCGTGTCTCTGAAGCGCGGGCAGGTGGCGGAGGTGACGGCCAGCACTGTCGTTCTCACGGACGGCTCCGTCATTCCCTATGGGTTGCTCGTCTGGTCCACCGGGGTTGGCCCCTCCGACTTCGTCAAGGCGCTACCCCTCCCACATACTGCTGGCGGCAGGTGCGCAATGGGGGAAGGATGCTGGAAGGGGAGGTAAAGTGCGGGGGATTGGGGACTAGAGTGGTTGATGGGGAATGGGGGAGCGGGGTGTGTGGGTTAACAGCACACCCAGGTAGTTGATGGGAGGAATCGAGGAAAATGTGAGAGGGACTGACGCAGAATTTTTTGGCATGTGAGGATGCAAAGAGCAACGCCCAGCATTGAGGACGTGCTTGCTTATGCACATGTCAAGTAACGTTGCACTTCCGTTCAGCTGCTGCTTGTGGTGATGACATGGAGTGTAAGGAACTTCATGGCTATCACGCGCTCTACTGCACATTGCCTCCCAGCACCTCCATCTTGCTCCCTTCCCCGGCGTGTGCTCTCTTATATTCCTTCCCGTGCTCCCACTCCTGACTTCCCTGCTGTGCGTCAGAATAGCAGTGACAGAGGGGCTGAGGGTGGTGGGGGAGGCGGACGTGTTTGCGCTGGGAGACTGTGCTGGCTTCCATGACAGCACCGGTCGCCCCACACTGCCCGCCCTTGCTCAGGTCAGTGCCTACAAGGGGCACGGTTTGGGGGGGCGGGAGCTGGGGGGCTCATGCGTTAGTCATGGGTACAAACGAGGCAGCACCCCAGCAGGTTGTACAGTTGGGTCGACACCACCCCCACCCGCCACCTCGCTTTCCTCCCCCTGGTCCTCCCCCCGCCCCCCATGGCTGCCCCCCCCGTTGGTGTGCGAGCAGGTGGCGGAGAGGCAGGGGCGGTACCTGGCAGTGAGGTTCAACCGCATGGGCAAGGCAGGTGGCGGCAAGGCGGGTGCAGGGGAGGGAGCGGGGGGCGAGGAGCAGCCATTTGTGTACCGGCACCTGGGCAGCATGGCCACAGTGGGGCGGTACAAGGCGCTCGTGGACCTGCAGATCGGCCAGGTACCCTCATGCACTAAGCCTTGTTGCCCTTGCCCCGTGCCACCCACCCTACCTGTGTCCTTTGTTGTGGAACCCACTGTCACCTGGCAACGCGTGGTGCTTATTCATGCTCATATGGCGTCCACTGGTACCACACACTAGTTACCAATGCCTTGTGCCTGCCCACCTACCTATTTGTTCACCCTCTCCCGCAACATAGCGGGCCAAGCGACACTGATCCCTTGCAGGTGTTTCCAGATGGTTCACTAGTTTTGTGTTCTCTCATGTGTGTACCGCTCCCATATCCTCGACACCATGGCAGGGAGGCAAGCGGCACCTGTCCCTGGCGGGCTTTGCGAGTTGGTTCATCTGGCGGTCGGCGTACCTCACACGCGTCATCAGCTGGCGCAACCGCCTCTACGTGGCCGTCAACTGGGCCACCACTCTGCTCTTTGGCCGTGACATCTCACGCATTTAAGCAACAAGAGCATTGTGCTTGTACATACATCAGGGCCCTCGCTAGTTCCTGAACCCCCCTGATGCATCAGACGGGCCCTTCGGGCCAGTCTGATCCATCAGAAATTGCTAGTTTCACTGTCTTATGGATCAGAATTTTTAGCAGTTCTTGTCTGATCAATCAGAGATTTCAAAACTACTCTACTAATCCTACAGTGACTATTGCAGCTACAGAGTTATGACTTATGCACATAAACAAACAATCAGAGTCTAAGTCATTATCACTAAGTGCAACAGTCCTACGCACATATACAGTCAAAGTATGCACATCATAGAGGGGATAACCCTTAGGGGTTTCATACCGTATTCTCCCGGACAAAACACCCCCCCAGGATTGAGCACCCCCGGGTAGCTTGTATGGGGTGGGTGCTATGGGCGGCCTCGCTTCTAATATACCCCCCTTTTTGGATGATTTTTTTTATAACACCTCCCTTTTCTTACAGATTCCTTATTATAGATGTTAACGAGTAGGTGCAAGTATGGGAGGATGTTGTCAGAAACTAGGAACGAAGAATAACTAGAAAGACAGCAGTACAGGGTTTGTATATTGTAAGGAAAATCCCTTTTCCTTACTTCGCATCAGGCCCTACGATATCAGGAATTTTTCCCTGAAATTCCTGATTTTCAGGGTTTTTTTGGTACCTACACTGATTTTTCAGTGTTGAGAATTTTGTGACACTGATTTTTCAGCCTTTATTTCATAGTTGACACTGATTTTTCAGTCTTTTATCGAAGTGTACACTGAATGCACATTCCGAATCCTTCCTGTCAACCAACATTTTCAGGTATTTAACGTACGAATACGTAAGAGATTGACGGTTTAGAGGATCCACTGTCTCAGTGGTTAGTGATTTTCTACCGACAGGTGAGGGCCTGGTTCGAATCCCTCAGCTGATATGATTCGTCAAGACTATCCTAGAACACATGGTTTTCATTTGCTTGAAAATTCAGGCTTTGATTTTTAGGAACCCTGAAAATTCAGGGTTTTTTTTTTAGGAACACTGAAAATCAGGGTTTTGTTCATAGGGACCCTGATGCATCAACGTCCCTTAAAGTGAATCTGAGGGCCTGCTTCGCATCCCTGCTCAACGCGTACATCAGTGTAGCACCTCAGTCAGCACCGTTACCACTCGCGATCATCGCATCGACAATCATCCCGCCATTTTTCGCACATCGCATCCCGACCTCACGGCTCGGCTGGTAACCCGCGCTCCGGGCCTACGCCTCGACACTTTCCCAACCTCAGTCCCAGGCTCGTCGCGCGACTACCACAGACCATTACCGTTACCATTGTAGTTTCGCTATATATTCTTCGCTCACACCCTCGCTCATTGGATTCTTGCTTCGATAGTGCAATTCTCGTTCGTTCACTCAATTGCACTCGTAACATATATCAAAAACTAATTGGGCTGTACCCCATAAGGAGTGCCCCACTACAGCCTACAGCATAGTTCTGACAGATATCGCGAAAATCCCTCCTTCAATTAAATTTCGCAGTTCTTTCACTTCAAATCTGCCGAGATTTTCCCCCGCCCATTAGCTCACTATCACCACGCGCTAGAGAATATTTCGCTGCAAATGTCCAGAGAGGTGCCACATGGCATTTCCGAGGGGGTGATGACGTTCGTCGAAACGCACATTCGCGTCTCAACATGTGATGTTAAAACGACCATGGAAACACTCAAGTTGTTCAATAAAAAAAAAACTCTAACACGAAATATACCATGTATATGCACTCGGGTATTATGTAGCTTTTTCCTATGAGAAGACGTTCCCACTAGGGAACCTGCTCTAAAACCATGTCAGAAAGTATGAAACAAGAATGACTAGAAACAGGACCATACAAGGTTTGTATAGGCCAAACCTAACAATACTGTACCCCATAGGGAGTGCCCCACTACAGCCTACAACATAGTTATGACACACCCCCATAGGCAAAGTGGGGAACAAGCAAGAGAACAAGGCAAGGTCAAGCTCAGGGTGGATCACAACGTCACCACGCATTCTGAGCACAAGTACAAGGCCACAAGGCCAGTTCACATGTCGGGTAATAAATCAAAGGTGAACAAGAAAGACAGTGATCTCAACCTAACAAGGGCAAGCATGCAGGTGCAGGTATATATAGATCACAGTACAAGCAAAGTCAAGAGGTATGCAAGTGAGGCCAGGTAGGCACAAGACCTAACATGGTACAAAAACCCTGATGATCACAAGGCTGAAGTGCCTTGGTAAAGATATCAGCAGTGTTGGCCCGAGTGGCCACGTAAGCAAGGCGAAGCTGACCACGCTGCTGCAACTCTCGAGCAAGGAAGTAGCGCAGAGCAATGTGTTAAATTTAGAAGAGAGAAGAGGACTGCACTAGCAAGAATGGGGATACAAATAGGAAACCCTAGAAGGATTGTACTCGCTATAGAGCACCCCACTACAGGCTAGAGCATAAGATAACATTCTGACACAATGTGCTTCATTCTGTGCTCCAGTCTGTGCTCCTGACACAAGGCCAGCATGGCCTTGTTGTCGACGTACACAACTGGAGGAGAACGAGGCGCCTCTCCCAAGTCGATAAACAGGTAGGTGAGCCAGCGTAACTCTTGTGCAGCCATGGCCCCAGCGTAGATCTCAGCCTCACAACTGGAGCTGAGAATAGAGGACGAGCGGGTAGACTGCTACGAAACAGAGCCGGAGCCAAGGTTGAAGGTGTAACCCTGTGACGACCGCTGCGTACCCAAGTCGTCAACCCAAGAAGCGTCTGCGTGACCAGTGAGGACAACTCGAGCCCATCCTCCAAGCACGAGCCCCATGCCCGACGTACTGCACAGGTAGCGCAACACCCTCTTAGCTGCATCCATGTGCTCGACTCGGTGTCTCCTAGGAGCATTATAGCGTGCCAAGATGCTAAGAGGGTATGCGAGGTCAGGTCGAGTGCAGGTCATCAGGTACATGAGGCAGCCAACAAGCTCTGGGTACGGGCCACTCGTGTGAGGATCTAGGATCGAGCTCAGAAAAGAGAATATGAATTGAATGAATCACCTGGGTACAACGCGAGGCTATATATAGGCTCGACACAAGGCTCCGTAACAAGGTGTTACGCGAAGGTTCCGCGGGTCGCGAAGCGTCCCGAACAGATCCTTCCCGAATTCGGTAGGAGGCAATTCGGTGGCAACCGAAAAGCCAGAATTCGGTGCACGCAACCTAGCTCGGTGCTATAACTATAATAAAATATAGGAAAGCACCTAGCCGAGGAAATCAAGCAATTCATGCATGCATATAATTATCCTATGCTAGAAATAGCATAATAAAGTAAAGGCAAGCAAGCATAGCTGGCATAAGCCGTCGTACTCTCACACGTCCCCCCCTCAAAGCTGGGTGGCGTGAGATACACCCTGCTTGACAAGATAGTCCTCGAGAGCACAGCGTGCGTTGCCCATATCAGCTTTTGCAACCCAATTGTCCTCAGTGGGGTCGTATCCCTTCCAGCGTATAAGGAACTCGAGGGTCTTGCCGCCACGGCGCTGATGAGAGAGAACGCGCTCAATCTCGTACTCGGGTTCATCCTGCACAAGAACACGTGGAGGTGGCGGTAGCTGCTGTCCCTAGAACTGGTGGTTGGGGTCTTTGTAGGGTTTCAGTAGTTGCATATGGAAAGCGTTGTGAAGCTTCCACGTATCTAGTAAGCACAAGCGGAATGTAACTGGTGTCACCTATGCCTCCACGAGAAACGGACCACAGAAGCGAGGCCGGAGTTTGGATGGGAGGTGAGACAGGTTCAAGTTGCGTGTGTCAAGAAGCACCTGATCTCCGACTGCTACTGAGTGATCTCGTCGCTGACGATCGGCATATTGCTTCAGGGAGTTCTGCATCATGGTGAGACGTCGCTGAGTCTTCTCCCATAGCTGCTGCATGGTGGTGACGAAGTCATGTGCGGCTTGGACGTGTGCCGGTGTAGTTGGCTGCTGTGGGGTGAGTGGTTCCCGTCCGTAACACAGGAAGAAAGGAGTTTTCCCTGTGGCCGCATGTAACGCGTTGTTGTAAGCGAACTCCAGGGTCAGTAACTGTGTGTCCCAGTGGATGACGTTGTCTTTGCAAGCTGTGCGCAGTAACTGTTCAACCACCTGATTGAGTTGCTCGGTCTGTCCGTCAGTCTGTGGGTGGTATGCTGAGGACATCGCAAGTTTAGTCCCTAATAATCCCATGAGTTCCTTCCAGAACTTACTCATGAATTTGGGGTCTGTGTCTGAGATGAGTGTAGCGAGGATGCCGTGGATGGTGATTATGCGGTCGAAGAAGAGGCGAGCAGTTGCTTCAGCTGTGGCGGTGGCGTTGGTCGGTATGAAGTGTCCCATTTTGGAGAACTTATCGATGACTACGAGGATGGAATCATGTTCCCGTGAGGTCGAGGGAAGTCCTCTGATAAATTCGAGACTAACGACCTGCCATGGCTGCTCTGGTACGGGTAGAGGCTGAAGTAATCCTGCTTTTTTTCTGTTTGCTGCTCTTCATCCGCTGGCACGTGTCGCAGGAGGTGACGAGCTGTTGCACGTCTGCTGCCATCCGAGGCCAGTAGTAATACTTCGCTATTCCCGCTAACGTCTTGTTGCTCCCGAAATGTCCCGCGTATGGTACGTCGTGAAATTCCTCCAATAGGATCTGCCGTAGCGGGGCGTAATTCGGTACCCGAATCTTTCCTGAACCCTTCCTTACCGCTAGGTCTGTCTCCCACTGTAACAGCTTCTTTTTCTCTGCCGTTGCTATCTCGCCGTCCACGGAGTACCCATGTTGGAATAGACCCTTGAGTTGAGGGTTCATCCCGTCGAGCTGGATGCCTGCTACATGACCTGGGCGGCTCAACGCGTCTGCTTTGTTGTGTAGCCCGGGTTTGTAGATGATGTCGTAGTGGAAGTGGGTCTCCAAGAAATCCATCCACCGCACCTGTCGTCGTGAGAGCGTTGGCTGTGACTTTAGGTATTTGAGGCTACAGTGGTCAGTATAGACAGTTGTCCTGGCTCCCTCTAGGTAACACCTCCACGCTTTGAAGGTTACGACTATCGCTAGGGCTTCCTTGTCGTGAATGGGGTAGTTTAGTTCTGCTCCGTGTAGCTTCTTACTGAGGTAGGCGATGGGCTGCAAACCGCGTCCGTGATCCTGCATCAGTACTGCTCCGACTGCTTGGTCACTAGCGTCTGCTTCCACCACGTAGTCCTTGTCTGGATCCGGCAAGATGAGTACTGGCGCAGTAGTCAGTGCTGTCTGTAGCTGTTCCATGGCTTGCTGATGAGGAGTATCCCATTTGAAGGGCGTATCCTTGTTCAGTAGGTCGGTCAGTGGCGCTGCTATCTTAGCATACTGCGGCATGAACCTGTTGTAGTAGTTGGCGAAGCCTAGGAACTGCTGCAACTCCTTCACGTTCTCCGGTATTCTCCACTTTTTACGGCGTCGATCTTCCGCGGGTCCACGTGTACGCCCTCGGCACTCACCATGTGCCCGAGAAACTGCACCTTCTTTAGTGCGAAGTCGCTCTTCGACAGTTTCACGTAGAACATATTCTTCCGCAGGATCTCGAACACCTTCCGTAGATGCTCCACGTGCTCCTTCATGTTCTTGGAGTAGATGAGGATATCGTCCAGGTACACCAGTACGCACTCGTCCAGCAGGGGCCAGAGAATATGGTTCATTTCCGCCTGGAACGTTGCTGGTGCGTTGCAGAGTCCGAAGGGCATCACGAAGTATTCGTAGGAGCCATTTCGAGTACGGAACGCCGTCTTGTGGATCGAGTTGTCCGCCATCTTGATCTGCCAGTAACCCGACCCTAGCGCCCTAGCGCCCGTCCGCGGCCTGCTCTAGCGCTAGCCGCCCGACGCGCCGCCCACAGCGCTGCCCGACGCGCTGCCCTAGCGCCGCCCTAGCGCCGCTCGATGCGCCAGCCTAGCGCCGCCCGACGCGCCGCCCAACGCGCCGCCCTAGCGCAGCCCGTCGCGCTGCACGTGCAGCCGCCCTAGCGCCGCCCGTCGCGCTGCCCAACGCGCCGCCCGTCGCGCTGCCCGCTGCCCGCCCTAACGCCGCCCGTCGCGCTGCCCAACGCGCCGCCCACGCGCCGCCCTAGCGCCGCCCGACGAGCAGCCCGTGCAGCCGCCCGTGTGCCCGCCCGTGCACCCGCCCGTGTACCCGCTCGTGCACCTGCCCGTACACCTACCCGTGCGGCCGCCCGTGCACCCGCCCGTGCACCTACCCGTGCGGCCGCCAGTGCAGCCGCCTGTGAGCAGCCTGCGAGCCGCCCCAGCAGCCCGTGCAGCCGCCCCAGTCGCCCGTGAGCCGCCTCGGCCGCCCGTGCAGCCGCCCGTGAGCCGCCCGCTCGCCGCTCCAGCCGCCCGTGCAGCTGTCCACGAGCCGCACCAGCCGCCCGTGCTGCCGCCTGTGAGCCGCCCGCGAGCCGCCCGCGAGACGCCCACGCCGCCCGAGCCGCCCGAGCCGCCCACGCCGCCCGAGCCGCCCAAACCGCTCGAGCCGCCCGAGCCGCCTGAGCCGCCCGAGCCGCCCGAGCCGCCCGAGCCGCCCGAGGAGCCGATCTTCTGCTCCTGTGGGGCTCCTGGGCCGGCGCAGCTGCTGTGCTGCCGTGTTGCTGTGTCGTTCTGCTACCCGACTCTTCCTGCCCGGTGAGACTGTCAGCTGCTACAATGGCCACCCCCAGTGTCCTGACTTTTGACGCTGAGGGTCGCGCCATTGACTTTGCTGTCTGGATTGAGGACCTGCAGCTGTACTTACTGTGCGATGCGATCGATGAGGTTTCTCTCTTTGACTTTGTCTCTGGCGCTGTCCCTGCCCCTCCTGCTGATGCTGACCCCACTGTTCGCTCCAAGTGGGCCACACGCGATGCTACTGCACGTCTTGCTGTGCGTCGCCACCTCCCTTCCTCTGAGCGTGCACACTTTAGTCAGTCCAAGACCGCTCAGGCCTTGTACGACGCTGTAGTTGCGCGCTACTCCTCCCCTTCCACTGCTACACTGAGCTGCCTCATGCTACCGTACCTCTTCCCTGACCTTGCTGCCTTTCCCACAGTCACTGACCTCTTTACCCACCTTCGCGCTAGTGACACTCGCTACCGAGCTGCGCTTCCTGCTGCCTTCCTCGATGAAAACCCCCCTCCCATGTACATCACCCTCTACTTTCTAGTCACCCGTCTCCCTAAGTCCCTTCGTGCTGTTAGGGACCAGTTTCTCTCTGTCTGTCCCACCACCCTCACTGTCGACCTCCTCGAGAAGTCCCTGCTAGCGGCCGAGAAGAGCATAGTCGCTGTAGGGGCCTCTCGTGGTGACCCGCGCACCCCCATCTTTGAGGGGTGTTCTCCTTCCCCCCTGCTACCCTCTGTCGCCTCTGCTGCTGCGGCCGACCTCGTTGGTTTAGAGTCGGTCGGTGCGGCGTCTGCCCCCAGCGGTAGGCGCCGCTCTGGCAGGAGCAAGGGGGGCAAGGGAGCGGGTGGAGCTAGCGGGGGCGGTGGCGGAGGAGGTGGGGGCGGCGGGGGGAGTGGGGGTGGCGGTGGGGGTGGAGGCGGGGGTGGAGGTCCTGGTGGCGGCGGTGGAGGCGGAGGTGGCGGCGGAGGTGGTGGCGGAGGAGGCAGTGGGAGCGGCGGGGGCGAGGGTGGCGGTGGCGGCGGTGGCGGCGGAGGCGGGGGTGGCGGTGGTGGAGGTGGTCGGAGTGGCTCGTCCCAGAGGAGCGGCACTGGGGGTGGTCAGCGCCAGCAGCAGCAGCAACAGTAGCAGCAGCGCTCTCGCGACGTCCCCGCCCCTCAGCAGCTCCGTGAGTGGTACTCGCAGCGTCACCGTGGTGGGGCGTTCGGTCCCTGCACCTACGTCCTTCGCACCGGCGACCGCGCAGGTGAGCAGTGTGGGGGCACCCACACCGCTCGCCGCTGCTTTGCCCGCCTGACCGACGCTTGGCGCCAGCAGTTTCCGGAGGCCTCTGAGATCCCCCGCTGGGGAGAGCTGTCTAGGGCTGGTGTAGCTGTGTTTGATCTTGACTTTGATGCTATCCTTGCTGCCATGTATGCTGTGAGTGTTACTGATGATGGTGACTGTTACCGGTGCTTTCCGCCCGACCCGGGCATTGGTACTGCTGTGTCAGGTGCCAGTGAGACTGCTGCTCTAGGTGCCAGTGCGTCTGTGCTCTCAGGTGCTAGTGAGTCTGCCCTCTCAGGTACTGTGTCGGCTTCTGCCTCCCACACCTTCACCCTTGACTCTGGGGCGTCTCGCTCCTTCTTTCGGGACCGCACCACTCTCACGCCGCTTAGTCGGCCGGTTGCGGTGTCCCTGGCTGACCCCTCTGGGGGTCCTGTCCTGTCTCGTTTCTCCACAGTCCTCCCGTGTCCGGCGGCTCCCTCTGGCACCCTTACTGGTATTTACCTCCCCTCGTTCTCTACGAACCTGGTGAGTGGTGCTGACCTACAGGATGTGGGGGTCCACCAGTTCACTCCTGCTCGTCAGCGGGTGACACACTGCACAGAGGCGAGCATAGGTCGCCACCTGGCTACGTTTAGACGTCAGCCAGGGTCGAGCCTGTACACACTGACCACTGCTTCTCCTCCCGGTGCTGAGTCTGGTAGAGTCCCTTCATCTGGTCAGGTGTTTGCTGCAGCGTCCAGGTCTGGTCCTGAGTCTGCCCCCTGTTCGTGTCGCCGTCTGTCTCACGAGACTCTCCTCTGGCACCACCGCCTTGGCCACCCCTCTCTGCTTCGGCTCAGAGGCATGGCCTCCCGTCTTCTTGTGTCTGGTCTCCCCCGGTCCCTCCCTCCCCTTCCTTAGGGCCCTGGCCCTGCCTGTGTCCCCTGTGTCGAGGGGCGCCAGCGTGCTGCCCCTCACTCCTCCCAGTTTCCTCCGACAGAGGCTCCGTTACAGACACTTCACATGGACGTGTGGGGCCCTGCCCGCGTCCGTGGACTCGGTCACGAGCGCTACTTCCTGTTGGTGGTTGACGAATACTCGCGTTACACCACAGTCTTCCCCTTGCGCAGCAAGGGTGATGTCACTGAGGTGCTGATCGACTGGATCCGGGCAGCTCGTCTCCAGCTCAGGCAGAGCTTTGGCTCGGACTTTCCTGTGTTGCGTCTGCACTCGGACAGAGGCGGAGAGTTCTCCTCTGGCCTTCTGCGTGCCTTCTGTTGTGCGCGAGGCATCCGCCAGACCTTCACGCTTCCGGACTCACCGCAGCAAAATGGGATTGCGGAGCGCCGCATTGGCATGGTCATGGACGTCGCTCGTACGTCTATGATGCATGCGGCTGCCCCCCATTTTCTGTGGCCGTTTGCGGTCAGGTACGCGGCGCATCAGATCAACCTCCACCCCAGGGTCTCCAGGCCGGAGACCTCCCCAGCCCTGCTGTGGATGGGGAAGGTTGGCGATGCGTCGGCGTTCCGGGTCTGGGGATCTTGGGCGTTTGTCCGCGACTTGTCTGCGGACAAGCTGTCCCCTCGCGCTGCTCCCTGCGTCTTCCTGGGGTTCCCCCCCGACGCCCCTGGGTGGCAGTTCTACCACCCCACCTCTTGACGTGTTCTGTCCTCCCAGGACGTCACGTTCGATGAGTCGGTACCCTACTACCGCCTCTTCCCCTACCACACTCCTTCCCTTCCCCCGCCCCCGCTCTTCTTGGTACCAGGTCCCCCCCCGGTAGACCCCCTCCCCCCTCAGGGTCCTGCCCCTTCAGGTGTGTCCCAGGTAGACGCGGTCGAGCCTGTCGAGGTCGCTGGTGACTCTGGTCCTACTGCGGGAGCTGAGCCTGGGGGTGCTGAGCCTGGGGGTGCGGAGTCCGGGGGTGCTGAGCCTGGGGGTGCTGAGCCTGGGGGTGCTCAGCCTGGGGGTACTGAGCCTGGGGGTGCTGAGCCTGGGGATGCTGAGCCTGGGGGTGCTGAGACTGGGGGTGCTCCGCCTGGAGGTGTTTTGCCTGAGGGTGCTGAGCCTGGAGGTTCTCCGCCTGGAGGTGCTTCGTCTCGCCGAGAGCCACTCTCCCCACAGGAGCTGCGTGAGTGGTTTGCCCGGGGCTGGAGGCGTGCTGCTGGTGCTGGAGGTTCTTCGGCTGCAGAGGGTGCCGCTGCCGCGCGTCCCGGAGGTGCTCGTGCTGTGGGTGCTGGAGCTGCTGGGTCTGCAGGTTCTCCTGAAGCTGGTACTGCTGAGGGTGTTGGCGCTGAGACTACTGCTAGCGGTTCGACTGGCAGTGCTCCTGGTGCTGCTGGGGGTGCTGGAGGTGCTGTTGGAAGTGCTGCTGGAGCGGGTACTCCTGCTGGGGGTACTGGTGCTGTCCCTGCTGTTTCTGGCGTCGCCACGCGGCCCCGACCGTACTTCGTTCCGCTCCTGCAGCAGGTTCTTGGTCTGCCACCTTCTCTTGGTCCTCCTCCTCCTCCCTTAGAGGGTCCACAGCCAGTCCCGTCACAGTTATAGCTACAGCCTGCCTCCCCTTTGCCTGCTCCTTCTCCCTACGCTGGTCCAACTGGAGGTCTTACTTAGCGTCGTGAGCCTGCGTCTCGTCCTGCGTCGCCTGTTCGCACTGCACGCACTAGTGGTCGCGGTTCACGTCGGCGTCCTCCTCCTGTCCCTGGCACGCACCGGATGTCTCTGCGTTCGTCTACTGCTCCTCTGCGTGCCCCTTTGCCTTCTCCTCGTGCTTCCTCTCTTCCTGCTCTTGCCGACCCGGAGTCGGACTCTCTTCGTGCTGCCAGTCCCACTGTCACGCGTCTCCTTGCTACATCTATCACTGACCCTTCCTTCGAGTCTTTCGCTGCGTCTGCCCTTGTCACTGAGCTTGTCGACTTTGCTGCGCGCTGTCGTCTAGACTACGCTGCTAGTCTTGTCGCTGAGTCTGAGTCCGCCTGTCCTCCGTCCGTCGCGGGTGAGTGTGCCCTAGGCACGGACGTCCTTGAGGACAGGCAGGTGGAGTTCCAGTGTCTGGCCGCCGCTTCACCTCATCTCGCGTTAGTACTGCTCGCCCCTGAGGGAGACCCAGATGCACTAGACATCCCGACTCCGCGCTCTTACGCGGAGGCGATAGAGGGTCCCTACTCCTCTCAGTGGCAGGCAGCTATGGATGCAGAGATGGCTTCCTGGAAGTCCACAGGCACCTACGTTGACGCTGTTCCCCCTCCTGGGGCGAACATCGTTAGTGTCATGTGGATCTTCAGGGTGAAGCGGCCGCCGGGTTCTCCGCCTGTCTTCAAGGCGCGTTACGTGGCTCGTGGCTTCAGTCAGTGACAGGGAGTTGACTACTTCCAGACCTTCTCCCCCACCCCGAAGATGACCACTCTTCGGGTACTGCTGCACTTTGCTACTCACCGCGACTACGAGCTGCACTCTCTCGACTTCAGCACAGCTTTCTTGCAGGGCAGCCTGCACGAGGAGAGCTGGCTGCGTCGCCCACCTGGCTTCACTGGGTCTTTCCCTCCTGGTATTCAGTGGAGTCTCCGGCGTCCAGTCTACGGTCTCCGCCAAGCGCCACGTGAGTGGCACGACACACTGAGGACTACGCTTGCGGCACTTGGGTTTGCTCCTTCTACTGCCGACCCGTCGCTGTTTCTGAGCACCGACACCTCTCTGCCGCCGTTCTACATCCGCGTGTACGTCGACGACTTGGTCTTTGCCACAGCGGTCACTGCTGGACTCGCCTACGTGAAGTCCGAGCTGCAGAAGAGACACACGTGCACTGACCTGGGTGAACTGTGCAGCTACCTTGGCTTGCAGATCACCCGGGACAGAGCACGCCGCACCATTACCCTGACTCAGTCACACATGGTGCAGCAGGTCCTTCAGCGCTTCGGCTTCACGTACTCCTCACCTCAGGCCACTCCTCTGCCTACTCGCCACTCGCTCTCAGCTCTGCCTTCGGATGAGTTCGTAGAGTCGAGTGGCCCGAACCCAGAGCTTGTTGGCTGCCTCATGTACCTGATGACCTGCACACGACCTGACCTTGCATACCCTCTCAGCATTCTCGCGCGCTATGTTGCTCCTGGGAGACACCGACCAGAGCACATGGCTGCAGCGAAGAGGTTGTTGCGCTACTTGTGCAGTACGTCAGGCATGGGGCTAGTGCTTGGAGGGCGCAGTCCTGTGGTCCTCACTGGGCACGCGGACGCTTCTTGGGCTGACGACCAGGCTACGCAGCGGTCGTCACAGGGTTACACCTTCGGCCTTGGTTCCGGCTCTGTCTCGTGGCGGGCTACTCGCTCGTCTTCTGTTCTCGGCTCCAGTTGTGAGGCTGAGATCTACGCCGGGGCTATGGCTGCTCAGGAGCTTCGCTGGCTCACCTACCTGCTGACCGACCTTGGAGAGCCGCCTTGTTCTCCTCCAGTCCTGTACGTAGACAACAAGGCCTTGCTGGCCTTGTGTCGAGAGCAGCGACTGGAGCACAGGACAAAGCACATTGCTCTCCGCTACTTTCTTGCTCGTGAGCTACAGCAGCGTGGACAGTTGCGACTTGCGTACGTGGCCTCTGAGGCCAACACTGCTGATGTCTTCACCGAGGCACTTGCGCCTTGTGATCATCAGCGTTGCTGCACGCAGCTGGGTCTTGTGCCTGTCTTGCCTCACTTGCTCACTTCTTGACCTTGCTTGTACCTTGACCTATATATACTCTTGCTCTTGCTTGCTTGACTCTTGTATATCTCTATATATGATCTTGCATGCAAACTGGCCTTGTGGCCCTTGACCTTGCGCTCGGAATGTGTGGTGACTTTGTGATCCACCCTGAGCTTTGCTTTGCTTTGCTTGACTGGTCTTGTGACCCCTTGTTCTCCCCCACTTTGCCTATGGGGGTGTGTCAGAACATTATAGCTTACTTATTTGTGTAGGCTATAGTGGGGTATCCCATATGGGGTACAACCCAATTAGGGTTTCATATTTGTACTCACTTCATTCATAGTTCATTCATTCTCGTTCACTTCTTCTCACAGCTTTGAGAAGACTGTTGCACCACGTAGTTGGTCCAGTAAGTCGTCGATGCGCGGTATGGGGTATTTGTTTTTAACTGTCTGTTTGTTCAGTGCGCGGTAGTCGATGCACATCCGTAAACTGCCATCTGGTTTTGGAGTGAAGAGAACTGGTGCACCGTAGGGAGAGGTGGATGGGCGGATCAGTTGTCTGTCCAGTAGATACTCTATCTGTTTCTTCATGTCTGTCAGTTCGGTCGGACTTAGTCGGTATGGTGCACGTGAGATGGGTTTCGCACCTGGTTCCTCCACTATCACATGCTCGTGGGTGCGCGCTGGAGGTACGCGTGCAGGTAGGTCGTCGGGCATGATGTTTTTGTACTGCTCCAATACGTCTTTTACAGCTGCAGGTAGCTCCGAACTCGGCTTCTCTTCCTCTGCTGCTGCCATAACTAGTGCTAAGTATCCCGTGCTACTCCCGTTCACAGTCCGTTCGAACCGTGCCAGTGTTGTTTTAGGTACGTCCCGTGTATCCGTCCAGCTTCGCAGTGCTATCCGCTTCCCGTTGTTGTAGATGCACACCTTGCTGTTGACCCAATCGATCTCGGGGTTGAACCGCTTCAGAAAATCTCGCCCCAAGATAAAATCTAACCCTTTGATGTTGGTGACTAGTAGCTTCGGCTTCCACCTCAATGCACCTATATGGAGCTGCAGTGATGCTTCGCCGTGGATAGGAAGCTTCGTACCGTCCACCATGGTTGCTGAAAACTGGGTCTCTTCCGCCTCCTCTCCAATTTTCTCCAATGCTCCGCGGTCACACACGGAGTGAGATGCACCGCTGTCCACCAGCGCCTTGAGGCGTCGCCCATTGCATAACACCTCGAGGAGTAGTGGTGCCTGCTGCGCTGAGTAGCCAAAGAGGGTCTCATTAATAGGATCATAGGGTACATCAAACTTAATACCTTCCCTATTTCCTATACTTGACTCAGCGCTTTCCAACTTCACCTAGGGGGTAGGAGGATTTTTCCGAGGCTTGTATAATTTCTCTTGAGCCTGGATGTCTCCTCTAAGCCTTGGCAGCTGTGTAGGCTTCATCTGTGGGCAACGGGGAGCCTTAACACTGTGCTGCGGGGAGAGAATATTAAGTCCACGGAACGCACGACCCTTTTCTACGCTCCGTAGTACTTTGCCCAACTTCTCAGGTACCTGAAAAATTTCTTAAGGCTTTTTCTTGGCCTCTAAACCTCCCCTGAATTTTTCAAAGGCTTGAAAACCACGAGAAGGAATATTCTTCGTTAGAGTATCTTTATAGGATACTTTTAACGAGTTCTTACTTTCGTGGGTGTTCGGCTGGAGTTTCCCGGTCGGTGCAGAGTCTTTTTTCGCGGAGCCTCCATTCGCCTCGCCGATTTCCCCTGATGCCGGCCGGTCGTGACGTTTTAGATTCGCGCCATCATTTTCTCCTTTTTCACCCGCTCCGAAGTCGCCACGTCGTCGCCTTTTTCTGCTTTTTGGATCTTTACGCGATCGCCAGGTCGATCCGCGGCTATTGGCGATTCCCGTTTTTTGACTTCGGGGGTGCTCCACTGTTTCTGTCCCGGAGTGCCGCACGTGCTTTCATCATTTTGTAGCACGACAAAAACTAATGCCCTGCTGCGCCGCAAAATTCGCATTTTGTCGGCCGCTGCTTCGCGTCGTATATGTCGATATCCATCGGTTCGGCGAACGTGGGGGGTGCCGATCGCTCCGTGCCGAATGTACGGTTCGGCGTGAAGCATCGTGTTTCGGGTTGACCTCGAGTTAGCGCGTCGTATCGCTCGGCAGCACGCACGATGTCTCTGTAGCTGTTGTAATTCGCCGCAATCACCTGCCGCGGAATCTCCATTTTTAACCCTTCGGTGTACGCCTGGATTTTTTCGCCTTCGGTCGGGTCGGTGATGCAGTTGAACAGTAACTCCATCTGCTGCGTATACTGTGCTACACTACTGTATTGCTTGTGTCGGTGTATCTGCTGCCGTGCCATGTAGGTCCTATTAATTGGTTCGAAATGTTCGATTAAATCTACCCGAAACTGCTGCCACGTTTTCTCCCCGCGGGCTACGTCGGTGTAGTAAATCCATTCGAGAGCCGGTCCACGTAACAGTGTCGCTGCGAGCCGAATCCTTGCTGCGTCGTGTTGCGGGGTCGAACAGCCAATGGCCTCGAAGTAAATTTCGAGGGTGGCCACGAATCGCCGGACGTCGGATCCCTTCGCGCTTGGATCGAACGCCTTCGGGAGCCTCGGTCGTGTTGCTTCGAGGTTCGGCGACAGTGGTGCCATTGGTCCGTGAAATATCGGTGTCGCCACTGCTGCAGTCGCTGCGGTCGCTGCTGCTGCGGTGGCGAACCCTGGTTGGCTTGTCAGAAAAGCCTCGAGTCGACAAAGCGTCGCCTGCGTCTGCTCCATGTCGGTGCGGAGGCTCGCCATGTCGCTCCTAGTCGCGTAGTTGTCGCCTTGGCCCTCCATGCCTGACATCAACGCGTCCGAAAAACCGAATCGAGGGGGAGCGAAAAACACGGAACCGGTTTTACGTACCCGAAATCGATGTTTGACTGCGTCACCCTCGCGGTTTTTTGAAGACTGGTTTTAGCGGTCGAAAGAACTTGGCGTGAAAACGGGCTTTGATTACCAAGTGCGAGGATCTAGGATTGAGCTCAGAAAAGAGAATATGAATTGAATGAATCACCTGGGTACAACACGAAGAGACATATAGGCTCGCACAAGGCCCCGCAACCAGGTGTTACGCGAAGGTTACGCGGGTCGCGAAGCGTCCCGAACAGATCCTTCCCGAATTCGGTAGGAGGCAATTCGGTGGCAACCGAAAAGCCAGAATTCGGTGCACGCAACCTAGCTCGGTGCTATGACTATAATAAAATATAGGAAAGCACCTAGCTTAGGAAATCAAGTAATGCATGCATGCATATAATTATCCTATGCTAGAAATAGCATAATAAAGTAAAGGCAAGCAAGCATAGCTGGCATAAGAAGTCATACTCTCACAACTCGGCTCTACGGACTCATCCGAAGGCAGAGCTGAGAGCGAGTGGCGAGTAGACAGAGGAGTGGCCTGAGGCGAGAAGTACGTGAAGTTGAAGCGGTGAAGGACCAGCTGCACCATGTGTGACTGAGTCAAGATAATGGTGCGCCGTGCTCTGTCCCGGGTGATCTGCTAGCCAAGATAGCTGCGCAGTTCACCCAGGTCTGTGCACGTGTGTCTCTTCTACAGCTCCGACTTCACGTGGGCGAGTCCCTCAGTGTCAGTAGTGACAAAGACTAAGTCGTCGACGTACACGAGGATGTAGAAAGGCGGCAGCGAAGTGTCGGTGCGCAGAAACAGCGACGGGTCAGCAGTAGAAGGAGCAAACCCAAGAGCCGCAAGCGTAGTCCTCAGTGTGTCATGCCACTCATTGGGCGCTTGGCGGAGACCGTAGACTGGCCGCCGGAGGCTCCACTGGGTACCAGAAGGAAACGACCTAGTGAAGCCAGGTGGGCGGTGCAGCCAGATCTCCTCGTGTAGGCTGCCCTGTTGGAAGGCTGTGCTGAAGTCAAGAGAGTGAAGCTCGTGGTTACGCTGAGCGGCGACCTGCAGCAGCACCCGAAGAGTGGTCATCTTCGGGGTGGGAGAGAAGGTCTGAAAGTAGTCAACTCCCTGCCGCTGACTGAAGCCTCGAGCTACGTAACGCGCCTTGAAGACAGGCGGAGAACCCGGCGGCTGCTTCACCCTTAAAATCCACATGACATCTACAATGTTCGCCCCAGGTGGGAGAACCTCATCGACGTAGGTGCCTGTGGACTTCCAGGAAGCCATCTCTGCGTCCATGGCTGTCCGCCACTGTGAGGAGTAGGGACCCTTTTTCGCCTCTACGTAAGAGCGCGAGGTCGGGATGTCTGGTGCATCCGGGTCTCCCTCAGGGGCAAGCAGCATGGACACGAGATAAGGTAAAGCAGCAGCAAAACACTGGAACTCCTCCTGCCTGTTCTCAAGGACGTCCGCGCTAAGGACACACTCACCCCCGACGGACGGAGGACAGAGAGACTCAGACTTAGCAACAAGACTAGCGGGGTAGTCTAGACGACACCGAGCAGCAAAGTAGACAAGCTCAGCAACAAGAGCAGACGCAGAAGTAGACTCAAAGGAAGGGTCAGTGAACACAGTGGCCAGAAGACGCGTGACAGTAGGACTAGCAGCAAGAAGGGAGTCAGACACCAGGTCCGAACCGACAGGAATGGAGGACGCAGGAGGAGACGGCAGAGGGACACGCTGCGGAGTAGTGGAAGGACGAAGAGCCATCTGGTGCATGCCAGGGATAGGTTGAGGACGCTGACGCGAACCACGACGACTAGTGCGAGCAGCACAAACAAGCGACGCAGGACGAGACGCAGGCTCATGACGCTCAGCAAGACTTGCGGTCGGACCAGTGTAAGGAGAAGGAGCAGGCAAAGGGGAGGCGGGCTGCAGCTGTGACTGCAACCGGACAGGTGGTGGACACTCTAAGGAAGGAGCAGGACCAGCAGAAGGCGGGAGACCAAGAACCTGCTGAAGGAGCAGAACGAAGTACCGCCGCGACCGCTCAGTGCCCCCAGAACCAGCATTGACAGCACCAGCACCCCCAATGGCAGCTCCAACTGCAGCAGTACCACCAGCTCCAGCAGCACCTCCGGCAGCTCCAGCAGCACCACCAGCTCTAGCAGCACCTCCAAGAGCTCCAGCAGCGCCAACTCCAGCACCTCCAGCAGCTCCAGCTCCAGGAGGACCACCAGAAGTCCCAACAGCACCAGTAGCGCCAGCTCCAGCACCTCCAGCAGCACCGCCAGCACCAGCATCGCCAGTAGCTCCAGTTCCAGTGGCACCACCAGGCCCAGCAGCTCCAGTACCTCCAGTACGAGCACCTCAGGGACCAGTGGCTCAAGAACCCCCAGCAGCTCCAGCAGCAGCGGGACCTCCAGCGCCCGTAGCACCACCAGCTCCAGCAGCACGGCTCGAGCGCCGAGCAAACAACTTACGCAGCTGCTGTGGAGAGAGTGGCTCCCGCCGGGACAAAGCACCCGAAGGACCTCCAGGCTCAGCACCTCCAGACTCCAAACGCGTAGGCTCAGCACCCGCAGACTCCACACCTCCAGACTCAGCAACCGCAGGCCCATCACCCCTAGGCTTAGCACCCCCAGGCTCAGCACCCCCAGACTCAGCACCCCCAGACTCCGCATGCTCAGGCTCAGCACCCCCAGACCCGGCACCCGCAGGCTCAGCACCCCTAGCAGCACCAGAGTCAATAGCTACCTCAACACGGTCGACCGCGTCTACCAGAGACACACCTGCGGGGGTAGGGCCCTGAGGGGGGAGGGGGTCTATCGAGGGAGGACCTGGAGCAAGGAAGAGCGACGGGGGGGGGGGGGATGGGGGCAGTGCGGTATGGGAATAGACGGTAGTAAGGAACTGACTCGTCAAATGTGACGTCCTGAGAGGACAGAACACGGCGCGAGGTGGGGTGGTAAAACTGCCAACCAGGCACGTCAGGGGGGAAGCCAAAGAAGACGCAGGGAACTGCGCGGGAGGACAGCTTGTTCGCAGACAAGTCGTGGACGAAAGCTTGCGATCCCCAGACACGGAACGCAGACGCATCGCCAACCTTCCCCGTCCACCGAAGAGTAGGTGTGGTCTCCGGCATGGAGATCCGGGGCTGGAGGTTGAGCTGATGCGCAGCGTACTGAACCGCGAACGACCACAGAAAATGGGGAGCAGCCGCATGGATCATGGACGTACGAGCGACGTCTATGACCATGCCAATGCGGCGCTCAGCAATCCCATTTTGCTGTGGGGAGGCCAGAAGCGTGAACGTCTGGCGGATGCCTGCCTCACGACAGAAGGCTCTCAGAAGGTCGGAGAAAAACTCTCCACCTTTGTCGGAGTGGAGACGTAGAACAGGAAGGTCCGGGCTGCGCGGATCTAGTCGATCAGCACCTCAGTCACCTCACCCTTGCGGCGCAAGGGGAAGACTGTGGTGTAACGCGAGTAGTCGTCAACGACCAGCAGAAAGTAGCGCTCGTGACCCTGTCCACGGACGCGGGCTGGGCCCCACACATCCATGTGAAGCATCTGCAGCGGGGCCTCTGTTGGAGGGAAATCAGAGGAGTGAGGAGCGGTGCGCTGCCGCCCCTCGACGCATGGAATGCAGGTAGGGGCCGGTCCTCGGAGGAAGGGGAGGGAGAGACCGGGGAAGACCAGTGACAAGGACACGGGAGGCCATGCCTCGGAGACAAGGCAGGGAGGGGTGACCAAGGCGGTGGTGCTAGAGGAGAGTCTAGTGAGACAGGAGGCGACACGAGCAGGGGGCAGACTCAGGACCAGACCGGGACGCTGCAGCAAATACCTGACCCGGCGCAGCTACCTGACCAGACGCAGCAGGTGGAGGAGACTCTGTAGTCACGGTGTAGAGGCTCGACCTAGGCTGACGGGTGAACGTGGCCAGGTGCCGGCCCGTCCGAGTACACGAACAGTGGGTCACCCGCTGACCTCCAGGAGTGAACTGGTCAACCCACGCGTCCTGAAGGTCAGCTCCACTCACCAAGTTCATGGAGAACGAGGGGGGTTGGAGGCCAGACAGAGAGCCAGACAGGACCGCCGAACACGGCAGAACCTTGGAAGAGTGCGCAAGGACCGGACCCCTAGAGGGGTCAGCCAGGGAGACTGCCACTGGCTGACTGAGCGGTGAGAGTGTGGTGCAGTCGCGAATGGAGCGGGAAGCACCCGAGTCAAGGGTGAACGTGTGTAAGGCCTGAGCCGACGCGGTACCTGAGAGAGCAGACTCACCAGCACTAGCAGCAGACTCACTAGCACCCAGAGCAGCAGCCTTAATGCCCGGGTCGGGCGGAACACACAGGTAACAGTCACCCTCAGCACTAATAGTCACAGCATACATAGCAGCAAGGATAGCATCATAATCAAGATCAAAGATAGCAACCCCCAACCTAAGCAGATCACCCTAGCGAGGGAGCTCAGCGGCGTCTGGAAACTGTGTACGCCAGTCGTCCGTCAGGCGGCCGAAACAGCGGTGTGTGGCGTGCGGTCCTCCGCACCTCTCCCCACTGCGCTCGCCGGTGCGGAGAACGTAAGCACAAGGACCAGCAACCCTAGACCTCCCACGCCCAGCGTCCCACTCACAAAGCTGCTAGGGCGACAGGGTCTCACGAGAACGCTGCTGCTGCTGGCGCTGGCCAACACCAAAGCCTTCCCGCTGCACAGCGCCACCCCAACCAGCACCACCGCCGCCACCACTACCACCGCCGCTACCGCCTCCGCCTCCACCTCCACCGCCGCCACCGAAGCCCCCCTCCCGCCACCATCCCCACCTCCACCCCCACCCCCTCCGCCGCCTCCACCGCCACCACCGCCGCCCCCGCCGTCTCCTTCAGCATCCTTGCCCCCCTTGCCCCTGCCGCTGTGGCGCCTCCCACTGGCAGCAGACGCAGCGCCGACCGAGTCGGTGCCAACGAGGTCGACAACAGCAGCAGAAGCAACATAGTGGAAATGGGGGACGGGGGAGCACCCTTCAAAGAAAGGGGCACGAGGGTCACCACGAGAGGCCCCTAGAGCGACTATACTCTTCTCAGCTGCAAGGAGGCGCTCCTCGAGGAGGCCAACGGTGAGTGTGGTGGGGCAAAGTGATAGGAAGTGGTCCCTGACCGAGCGAAGGGAGTCAGGGAGCCGGGTGACTAGGTAGTAGAGGGTGATGTATATCGGGGGGGGGGGGGGGGGGGGTGGCGGCGCAAAACTCGGGGGGAAGCGCAGCGTGGTAGCGGGTGTCACTAGTGCGGAGGTGCGTAATGAGGTTTGAGACCGTGGTAAAAGCGGCTAGGTCAGGGAACAGGTACGGTAGCATGAGGCGGCTAAGGGCAACAGTGGCAGGGCAGGAGTAGTGCGCAACAACTGCATCGTACAGCGTCTTAGCCGTCTTGTACTGACTAAAGTGCGCGCGCTTAGCTAACGGTAGGTGACTACGAACAGCAAGAGGAGCAGCAGCATTGCACGTGGTCCACTACGAGCGAACTACCCTGTCAGCATCGGGAGCAGGTGCAACAGAGACGCCGGACGTGTGATCGAACAGTGAGACTCCGTCTCTAGAGTCGCACTGCAGAAACAGCTGCAGATCATTGACCCAGACCTCGAAATCAACTACTCGACCCTCAGCATCGAAGGTAAGCACATTAGGGGTAGCCATGATAGTAGGGACAGTAGCAGTAGTTCTAGTAGCAGCAGCAGGCGTAGCAGCGCGACTCGGCAGGGCGGCGCGGCTCGGCAGGGCGGCGCGGCTCGGCAGGGCGGCGCGGCTCGGCAGGGCGGCGCGGCTCGGCAGTGCGGTGCGGCTCGGCAGGGCGGAGCGGCCGCGGCAGTGTGCTTACGAGGAAGCGGGAGGGGTGGAAGGGCCGCAACTGGTGTGGCAGGGCCGTGGCGCGCCGGCGGGGGAGGGGCCGCGACAAGCAGGGCCGCGACACGACTGCAGGGGCAGGGCGCGTCAGGCAGGGCAGGGGCCGCGACGTGCTGGCACGGCAGGGGGTCGCGACGAGGCTGCAGGGCCGGGCGGCAACCGGGCGGCTGCTACAGTGTAGGGCCGCGACAAAGCAGGGCCGCGGCAGGGTAGGGTAGGGCCGCGACGACGGGGCGGGCGGGCCGCGGAGGGCCGCGACGACGGGGCGGGCAGGCCGCGGAGGGCCGCGACGACGGGGCGGGCGGGCCACGGAGGGCAGAGAGGACGGGGTAGGCGGGCCGCGGAGGGCCGCGACGACGGGGCGGGCCGCTAAGGGCCGTTAAGGGCGGCGACGGGCCGCTAAGGGCGGCAGGGCGGGCCGCGAAGGGCGGAAGGGCGGGCCGCGGCAGGGCGGCGACGGGCTGTTAAGGGCGGGCCGCTAAGGGCCGCGACGCCAGGGCGGGCTGCTAAGGGCGCGACGCGCCGAAAGGGTAGGGCCGCTACGGCGGTAGTAGGGCAGAGCGCGATGCGCGCTTTGGGCAGGGCAGGAAAAAAAAGTTACTAACACGGCGGGCCCTAAAAAAAACGTTCCCACTAGGGAACTTGCTCTGAAACCATGTCACGAAGTATGAAACGAGAATGACTAGAAACAGGACCGTACAAGGTTTGTATAGGCAAAACCTAGCAATATTGTACCCCATAGGGAGTGCCCCAGTACAGCCTACAACATAGTTCTGACAACTAGGAATGAAGAATAACTAGAAACACAACAGTACAGGGTTTGTATAACAAAAACTAATTGGACTGTACCCCATAAGGAGTGCCCCACTACAGCCTACAGCATAGTTCTGATAGGTATCGCGAAAATCCCTCCGATTAAATCTCGTAGTTCTTTCACTTCAGATCTGCCGAGATTTTCCCCCGCCCATTAGCTCCCTGTCACCACGCGCTGGAGAATATTTCACTGCAAGTGGGCAGAGAGGTGCCACATGGCATTTCCGAGGGGGTGATGACGTTCGCTTCGAAACTCACATTCGCGTCTCAACATGTGATGTTAAAACGACCATGGAAACACTCAAGTTGTTCAATAAAAATAAACTCTAGCACTAAATATACCATGTATATGCACCCGTGTATTATGTAGCTTTTTCCTATGAGAAGACACCCCCCATTTTTTTTCCTGTATTTTTAGATATACCCTAGGGTGTTATGTCCGGGAGAATACGGTACCTGTTTCTCCTTCATTCATAGTCAACTCATTTGTGCTTCATGATTCAGACATGGTTTCACAGCACATAGATCCCTAGTATGGCCCAAAATATTAGGATAAAATACCCGTTTGGCCTTGATGGGCGCCCGATTTTTCCCAGTTACCCTTGCAAAAAGAGGGTATTGAGAAAGCTTGTTTTCTGTTCTTAGAAAGGCAACGTGCTTCATTACAATTGTAGTCATTACAACAGTATTGTCCAAATATTATATATACAGTACAAATGTACGACTAGGATGGGTGGGTGGCGAATGGAACCGCTAAATTCCGAATGAAGACGTGGATGGAGGCCAAATGGCCTCCGACCCTCTTTATGTACTCAGCGAATTGTAAATTCGCAGTTGCGCTTTCACAATACACATTTTTAGAAAGTGTTATACACTTAAAAAAAATTCATATTGAGAAAGCTTGTTTTATGTTCTTGCCATGCCAACGTGCTTCATAAAACTGGGTCTTCTTAAACATGTGCAGTGTCAAACTCATATGCTATGGTCTATCTAGGCTGTAGTGGGGTAGACACTATAGGGTACAACATTTCTAGGTTTCCTATTTGTACCCACCTGCTTGCTAGTTCATTCATTCCTCATTTGTTAACATGGTATAGAGCAGGTTCCCTAGTGGGAACGCTTCTCAGGGCCCACAACTGAAATCATTTTTTTTTTTTCTGACCGTAGCGCGAGTCGCCCCTGCCCGAGGCGCGCCCCATTGGCCACCCTTAGTGGCCTGTCGCGCCCTCCTAGAGGCCCCTCTGACGGCCCCTTGTGCCACCCTTAGCGGCCCCGTTGCCACCCCATACGGCCCCGTCGTCATCCTTTGCGGCCCCGTCGCCGCCCCTCTAGGCCCCTCACGGCCCCTTCGCGGCCCCGTCGCCGCCCCTCTAGGCCCCTCGCGGACCCTTCGCGGCCCCGTCGCCGCCCCTAGCGGCCCCGTCGCCGCCCCTAACGGCCCAGTCGCCGCCCCTAGCGGCCCCGTCGCCGCCCCTTGCGGCCCCGTCGCCGACCTTCGCGGCCCTGTAGCCGCCCCTAGCGGCCCCGTCGCCGCCCTTCGCGGCCCCGTCGCCGCCTCTAGCGGCCCCGTCGCCGCCCTTCGCGGCCCCGTCGCCGCCTCTAGCGGCCCCGTCGCCGCCCTTCATGGCCCCTTCAGCCGCCAAGCAGCCGAGCCGCTGAGCTACCGAGCCGCCGAGCCGCCGAACCGCCCAGCAGCCGAGCCGCCCAGCAGCCGAGCCGCCCAGCAGCCGAACCGCCGAGCCACCGAGTCGCCGAGCCGCCAAGGCCGCCGTCGAGCCGCCACTACCAAGCCGCTGCCACCGAGCCGCCGTCGAGCTGCTACTGTTCCTACCGGCGCGCCCCGGCCCTACCCACCTGGACAGGTGAGAGCACTCCCTGCTAGACCACTGCTGTCATGGCTACCCCCAGTGTCCTTACATTTGATGCTGAGGGTCGTGCTGTTGACTTTGAGGTCTCGGTCGATGACCTCCAGCTCTTCGTACAGTGCGATAGGGCAGACGGACTCTCCCTGTTCGATCTCACCTCTGGTGCCTCTCCTGCCCCGCCTCCTGATGCTGAAAGCACTGTTCGCTCACAAAGGGCCACACGCGATGCTGCTGCCCATCTTGCTGTGCGTCGCCACTTACCGATCGCTGAGCGTGCGCACTTTAGTCAGTACAAGAGTGCTAAGACCTTGTACGACGCTATAGTTGCACGCTACTCTTCCCCTGCCACTGCTGCTCTTAGCCGCCTCATGCTGCCGTACCTGTTCCCTGACCTTGCTGCCATGTATGCTGTGTCTAATAGTGATGAGGGTGACTGTTACCTGTGTGTTCCGCCTGACCCGGGCATTGAGACTGCTGCTCTAGGTGCTGGTGAGGCTGCTGCTCTAGGTGCTAGTACGTCTGGTGAGTCTGCTCTCACAGGTACCACGTTGGCTCAAACCTTCCACACCTTCAACCTTGACTCCGGTGCTTCCCGCTCCTTCTTTCGAGACCGCACAACGCTTATGCCGCTTAGTCGGCCGGTTGCGGTCTCCCTGGCGGACCCCTCTGAGGGTCCTGTCCTTGCTCGCTTCTCCACTGTCTTACCGTGTCCGGCAGCCCCCTCTGGCACCCTGTCAGGTCTCTACCTCCCCTCGTTCTCTACGAACTTTGTGAGTGGTGCTGATCTATAGGATGGGGGGGTTGACCAGTTCACTCCTGCGAATCAGCGGGTGACCCACTGTACGTGTGCTCAGACGGGCCGACACTTGGCCACGTTTACTCGTCGGCCGGGGTCGAGCCTGTACACACTGACTACTGAGTCTCCTCCAGTTGCTGCGTCGAGTCAGGTGTTTGCTGCAGCGTCCAGGTCTGGTCCTGAGTCTGCTCCCTGCTCGTGTCGTCTCCTGTCCCACCAGACTCTCCTTTGGCACCACCGCCTTGGCCACCCCTCCCTGCCTCGTCTCCGAGGCATGGCCTCCCGTGTCCTTGTCTCTGGTCTCCCCCGGTCCCTCCCTCCCCTCCCTCCAAGGCCTGCCCCTACCTGCGTTCCCTGCGTCGAGGGGCGGCAGCGCGCCACCCCTCACTCCTCCGAGTTTCCTCCGACAGAGGCTCCCTTGCAGAGTCTTCACATGGACGTGTGGGGCCCCGCCCGCGTCCGTGGCCAGGGTCACGAGCGTTACTTCCTGTTGGTGGTTGACGACTACTCGCGTTACACCACGGTGTTCCCCTTGCGCAGCAAGGGTGACGTCACTGAGGTGTTGATCGACTGGATCCGCGCTGCTCGTCTCCAGCTCAGAGAGAGTTTCGGCTCGGACTTTCCTGTTCTACGTCTGCACACTAACAGAGGCGGGGAGTTTTCCTCTGCCCGTCTGGGAGCTTTCTGTCGTGCACAGGACATCCGCCTGACCTTCACGCTTGCGGCCTCTCCACAGCAAAATGGGATTGCTGAGCGCCGCATTGGCATGGTCATGGACGTCGCTCGTACGTCCATGATCCATGCGGCTGCTCCCCATTTTCTGTGGCTGTTTGCGGTTTAGTACGCGGCTGCATCAACTCAACCTTCAGCCCTGGGTCTCCTTGTCAGAGACCTCCCCCACCTTGCGGTAAACGGGGAAGGTTGGCAATGCGTCTGCGTTTCGTGTCTGGGGATCTCAGGCGTTTGTCCGCGACTTGTCTGCAGACAAACTGTCCCCCCGTGCTGTTCCCTGCGTCTTCCTTGGCTTCCCCCCTGACGCGCCTGGTTGGCAGTTTTACCACCCCACCTCGCGCCGTGTTCTGTCCTCCCAGGACGTCACCTTTGACGAGTCGGTGCCTTACTACCGTCCCTTCCCCTACCGCAATGCGCCCCTCCCCCCGCCGCCGCTCTTCCTTGCACCAGGTCCTCCCCCAGTAGACCCTCTTCCCCCTCAGGGTCCTGCCCCGTCAGGTGTGTCCCAGGTAGACGTAGTCGAGCCTGTCGAAGTAGCTGTTGACTCTGGTGCTGCTAGGGGTGCTGAGCCTGCGGGTGTCGGGTCTGGGGGTGCTGAGCCTGGGGGTGCGGAGCCTGGGGGTGCTGAGTCTGGGGGTGCTGAGCCTGGGGGTGCGGAGCCTCGGGGTGCTGAGCCTGGGGGTGCGGAGCCTGGGGTGCGGAGCCTGGGGGTGCGGAGCCTGGGGGTGCTGGGTCTGCTCGTGTGGCCTCTGGCGGTGGTTCGTCTAGGCGGGAGCCACCCTATCCGCAGGAGCTGCGCGATTGGTTTGCCCAGCGCTGGAGCCGTGCTGCTGGAGCTGGAGGTGCTACTGTTGCTGCTGGTCCTGGAGGTGCTCGTACTGGCGGTATTGGAGCTGCTGGGATTGGGGGTGCTGCTAGGGCTACTGGAGTTTGTGCTGCTGGCGGTACTGGAGCTGACGGTCCTGCTGGAGCTGGAGCTACTGGAGCTGTTGGAGCTGGAGCAGCTGGGGGTGTTGGCGCTGGAGGTGCTACTGGCGCTGGTACTTCTAAGGGTGCTGGAGCTGGCACTGTTGGACTAGGAGGTGCTGCTGGCGCTGGTGCTGCCGCTGGGGATACTGGTGCTGTCCGTGCTGGTTCCGGAGGCGCTGCGCGGCTGCGGCCGTACTTCGCTCCGCTCCTTGAGCAGGTTCTTGGTCTCATGCCCTCTACTGGTCGTGCTCCTCCCTTAGAGTGTCCACAGCCTGTCCAGTCGCGGTCATAGTTACAACCAGCCTCCCCCCTGCCTGCTTCTTCTCCCTACACTGGTCCTACTGGAGGTCTTACTGAGCGTCGTGAGCCTGCGTCTCGTCCTGCGTCGCCTGTTCGTGGTACTCGCACTAGTAGTCGTGCTCCACGTCCGCGTCCTCTTGCGGTCCCAGGCACACACCAAATGGCATTGCGTCCTTCCACTGCTCCTCTGCGTATCCCGTTTCCATCTCCTCCAGAGTCCTCTCTTCCTGTCCTTGCTGACCCGAAGTCTGACTCTCTTCGTACTGCCAGTCCTACTGTCACGCGTGTCCTGGCTACTACTGTTACTCACCCTTCCTTTGAGTCCACTGCTGCGTCTGCCTTGGTTGCTAAGCTTGTTGACTTTGCTGCTCGCTGTCGTCTAGACTACGCTGCTAGTGTTGTTGCTGAGTCTGAGTCTGTCTGTTCTCCGTCCGTCGGGGGTGAGTATGCTCTTAGCACGGACGTCCTTGAGGACAGGCAGGAGGAGTTCCAGTGTTTTGCTGCTGCTTTGCCTCATCTCGTGTCCACGCTGATTGCCCCTGAGGGAGACCCGGATGCATCAGACATCCCGACTCCTCGATCCTACGCTGAGGCGATCGAGGGTCCCTACTCCTCAAAGTGGCAGTCAGCCATGGACGCAGAGATGGCTTCCTGGAAGTCCACAGGCACCTACGTCGACGAGGTTCCCCCACCTGGGGTAAACATCATCAGTGGCATGTGGATTTTCAGGGTGAAGCGGCCGCCGGGTTCTCCGCCTGTCTTCAAGGCGCAGTACGTGGCTCGAGGCTTCAGTCAGCAGCAGGAAGTTGACTACTTTCAGACCTTCTCTCCCACCCCGAAGATGACCACTCTTCGGGTACTGCTGCACATAGCCGCTCAGCGCGACTACGAGCTTCACTTTGTTGACTTCAGCACAGCTTTCCTGTAGGCCAGCCTGCATGAGGAGATCTGGCTGCGCCGCCCACCTGGCTTCACTTGGTCGTTTCCCCCTGGTACCCAGTAGAGCCTCCGGCAGCCAGTCTACGGTCTACGCCAGGCGCCTCGTGAGTGGCACGACACACTGAGGACTACACTTGCGGCTCTTGGGTTTGCTCCTTCTACTGCCAACCCAGCACTGTTTCTGCGTACCGACACCTCTTTGCCGCCGTTCTACATCCTCGTGTACGTCGACGACTTGGTCTTTGCCACTGCTGACACTGCTGGACTCGCCCACGTGAAGTCCGAGCTGCAGAAGAGACACACGTGCACAGACCTGGGTGAACTGCGCAGCTACCTTGGCTTGCAGATCACCCGGGACAGAGCACAGCGCACCATTACCCTGACTCAGTCACACATGGTGCAGCAGGTCCTTCATCGCTTTGACTTCACGTACTCCTTGCCTCAGGCCATTCCTCTGTCTACTCGCCACTCGCTCTCAGCTCTGTCTTCGGATGAGTCCGTAGAGCCGAGTGGCCCGTACCCAGAGCTTGTTGGCTGCCTCATGTACCTGATGACCTGCACATGACCTGACCTGGCATACCCTCTTAGCATCTTGGTACGCTATGTTGTTCTGGGAGACACCAACCAGAGCACATGGTTGCAGCGAAGAGGGTGTCGCGCTACTTGTGCAGTACGTCTGGCATGGGGCTAGTGCTTGGAGGGCGACGTCCAGTGGTCCTCATAGGTCACGCAGACGGTTCTTGGGCTGACGACCAGGCTACGCAGCGGTCGTCATAGGGTCACACCTTCAGCCTTGGTTCCGGCTCTGTTTCGTGGCGGTCTACCTGCTCCTCTTTTGTTCTCGGCTCCAGCTGTGAGGCTGAGATCTACGCGGGGGCCATGGCTGCACAGGAGCTACGCTGGCTCACCTACCTTCTGACTGACCTAGGAGAGCCGTCTCGTTCTCCTCCAATTCTGTACGTAGACAACAAGGCCATGCTGGCCTTGTGTCGGGAGCACAGACTGGAGCACAGAACGAAGCACATTGCTCTCCGCTACTTCCTTGCTCGTGAGCTGCAGCAGCGTGGTCAGCTGCACCTTGCTTACGTGGCCTCTAAGGCCAACACTGCTGATATCTTTACCAAGGCACTTCCGCCTTGTGATCATCAGCGCTTCTGTACGATGCTAGGTCTTGTGCCTACTTGGCCTCACTTGCTCACTTCTTGACCTTGCTTGTACTGGGATCTTTCTATACCTGCACTTGCTTGCTTACCTTTATATACGATCTTGCATGTGAACTGGCCTTTTGGCCTTGAACTTGTGCTCGGAATGTGTGGTGATTTTGTGATCCACCCTGAGCTTGCTTTGCTTTGCTTGACTGGTCTTGTGACCTCTTGTTCTCCCCCACTTTGCCTATGGGGGTGTGTCAAACTCATATGCTATGGTCTATCTAGGCTGTAGTGGGGTAGACACTATAGGGTACAACATTTCTAGGTTTCCTACTTGTACCCACCTGCTTGCTAGTTCATTCATTCCTCATTTGTTAACATGCAGCTGGGGCATTGAGGACGCGTTGAGTGTGGTTGGTTGCGGTTGATGGCATTGACGAAATGCTAAGGAAGGTGAAATTGGTTATTGCGATTGCCATGTTGATGGATGTTGTGTAGACAAAGGTTGCTCCTTTTGATGTGGATGTCCCCAGTTGTTGGTGTAGCAGAAGAGTGTGGTTGAAAATCAAGATTAGCTCTTGTAGATAGTCCCGAAGATGCAGCGTAATTGACGGATGACCGAGCGAAGTTTTGTGCAAGTGATTTTGGATGACGGGTTGGAACAACTCCATGCCAAAGTAATTTTAAAGTCATGAGCTGCCTTTCACGTTCGCATGCGTCCGCTAGAACACATAAGAGGAAAAATTCCCAAGAAAGCTTGAGAACGACACATGATAGCCTAATTATTATGATGAGGGCGAGTTAGAGAACCACACAGGATAGCCTAGGATGGATGTGTAGGGCACGAGAGCTGCGCTATCAAGAGTATGAGCGCTAGACATTTATCTCCTAGTGCTAAGAACTTCATAGAGTCTTTGTTTGGAGCCTGGACGTTGCTTCGCACACATGTGCATTTGTTGTATCACCGCTTTTGAACCAAGCACCCACTCGTCTCCTTTTGTTGAAGTTAGGAGCAGCCTAGGCTTAGCATAGGAGCATGACGAGAGTGACGAGAGGGAAGGGATAGGCAAAAGAGGATGCGTTCACTATTGAGCGAGATACTAATCGAGAAACAAGGCAGGAAGGTGTAGCACCAACAGGGTTAAATGCAATAAGCACACTGAAGCACACAGGGTTATACAACAACACCTTTGCGACAAATTTCATGGCCACTATTTGCGAACGATCGCCTGGCTAGAGCACATCCTTTCAACTCTGAGCCAGAGTTGCGTGATTGTGCGGACTAGCAAGAATCTACTATCATACAAAGTACCGTACAACATTGATCCTAACCACCGATGAATTTGATCTCCGCACTTTGAGACTCATGAACGCACATGAATGTGCTCGGTATGAATTTATCGATGCGATAACACCGACCTTGAGTAGGTAATTGACTGAGCACCTCCAAAGGAATTGTATGGTGTCCAACTATGTTCTATGATTAGTTCTTAAGATATGGCCATACCAGGGCCCGATAGTGTGCGGGCTCGCCAACTCAATAATGTCAAGCATTTTACAAAAAAACAGGGGATGCATTTGGGCCACGTGCCTCTCAAGTCACCGCACGGTGTGTGCTTCCAGTTAATGACATGGTGCTGTTTCAAACTTTGGACTCCTGCTCTTTCCTACGATCAACGCTTTCAATGATAAATGTTCTCAGCACCAAAATCATATCAAAATCTCCAATACCAGGCCACACTGAAATAAGCACATGACATGCTATCCTCCCTTGGTCCCTTTTCCCCCCTGGGGAACAGCCCTCTGGCCAGCAACGGGACCCTCGGTCACTTTCCCGCCCAGGGAACTGCCTTCTGGCCGGCAAGGGACTCTCGGTCCCTTTCCCCCCTGAGGAACGGCCCTCTGGCCAGCAACGGGACCCTCGGTCACTTTCCCGCCCAAGGAACTGCCTTCTGGCCGGCAAGGGACCCTCGGTCCTTTTCCCCCCTGGGGAACGGCCCCCTGGTCGGCAACGGGACCCTCGGTACCTTTCACCCCTGGGGAACGGACCCCTGGCTGGTAATGGGACCCTCGGTCCCTTTCCTTCCTGGGGAACAACCCTCTGGTCGGCAACGGGACCCTCGGTCTTTTTCCCTCCTGGGGAACGGCCCCTTGGTCGGCAACGAGACCCTCGGTCCCTTTCCCCCCCGGGGAACGGCCCTCTGGCTGGCAACGAGACCCTCGGTCCCTTTCCCCCCTGGGGAACGGCCCTCTGGCCAGCAACAGAACCCCCGGTCCCTTTCCCCCCTGGAGAACGGCCCTCTGGCTGGCAACGGGACCCTCACTCCCTCCCCCCTTGGGGAACGGTTCTTTGGCAAAAAAAGCGTGACCTTCAATTTCCTTCTCGTATTGGGAACGTCGTGGGTGTTGAAATGGTCGTCATTGCAAGGGTGTAAACAATGGCGACCTTTTTCCCAGACAATCGCTTCGAGCCCCGTCCAATGCATTAAGAAAAAAGGCGAAGTAGGAGAAAACAAAAGTACACTACATATGAGAAAACGTATAATAGAACAAACATGTTTTAGCAATATAAGGAGGTTTTATCACAGCAGGGGCGCCACAGCTTTGACAGTTTTTTGTCTGGCGCGCCACAGACGCTTTTGTCATCACGCGCGGCCATGGCGCTTTTGTCTTGGGGTGCGCCAGTGGCGATTTGTCCTTGGGTGCGCCATTTCGTCCTGATGCGCGCTAGTGGCAATTTCCTCCTGGGATACGCGCCAGTGGCCATTTCGTCCTGGGCCGCACCTGTGGCGATTTCATCCTGGGGTGCGCGCTTGTAGCGACTTTGTCTTGAGGTGCGCGCCTGTGGCGATTTCGTCCTTGGGTGCGCGCCTGTGGCGATTTCGTCCTGGGGTGCACGCCTGTGGCGATTTCGTTCTGGGGTGTGCGCCTGCGGCGATTCGTCATCAGGCTTTGCGTCAGCAACGATTTCACCTTACGCATACTACGCGTAAATACTACTATCGCGTCAAGCTCGTATAGAGAATGCGGCAGCTGTCAAACATTATATGTGTTCTGCTTGTGTAGGCTACAGTGGGTTAGCCTATAGGGGGTACACAATTCTAGGGTTTCCTACTTGTACTCATTTCACTGCTAGTTCATTCATTCCTGTTCGCTGATTCTGACATGGTATAGAGCGGGTCCTTCTACGGACCGTTTTTTTGGGCCCACCGAAGCGCCCCCCGAGGCGCAATTTTTTTTTAGCGACCCCTCGGGTCGTCATTTTCCCTGCGGCCCCGCCGCTTTCACTGACGCGGCCCCGCCGCCCTCTCTGACGGGGCCCCGCCGCCGGCCCTTACGCGGCCCCGTCGCCGGCTCTCACGCGGCCCCGCAGCAGGCTCTGTCGCGGCCCCGCCCCGGCCTTTACGCGGCCCCGCCGCCTGCTCTCACGCGGCCCCGCCCCGGCTCCTTCGCGGCCCCGCCGCCTGCTCTCGCGCGGCCCCGCCCCGGCTTCTACGCGGCCCCGCCCCGGCTTTCACGCGGCCCCGCCGACGACTTTGTCGCGGCCCCGCCCAGGCCCTTACGCGGCCCCGCCACCTGCTCTCACGCGGCCCCGCCCCGGCTCCTTCGCGGCCCCGCCGCCTGCTCTCGCGCGGCCCCGCCCCGGCTTCTACGCGGCCCCGCCCCGGCTTTCACGCGGCCCCGCCCAAACCCTTACGCGGCCCGCCGCCTGCTTTCTACGCGGCCCCGCCCCGGCTTTCACGCGGCCCCGCCGACGGCTCTGTCGCGGCCCCGCCCAGGCCCTTACGCAGCCCCGCCGCCTGCCCCCGTCGCGGCCCGGTCGCCTCCTGACGGCCCCGCCGTCCCTTCGTGACGGCCCCGCCGTCCCTTCCTGACGGCCCCGCCGTCCCCTCCTGACGACTCCTGCCGTCACCTTCTACCGGCCCCGCAACTGCACCTGCTGGCCCCGCCGCTGCACCTAGAGGCCAGCAGAGGGGTGGCAGGTGCGTGGCCTCCCCTGCTTCTCCTCCTCCTTCATCGCTCACCTGCAGCCGCCGAGCCGCCCTGCACCCGAGCCGCCCAGCAGCCGAGCCGCCCTGCCGCCGAGCCGCCGAGTCGCTGAGCTGCTGAGCTGCTGTTGCTGCCGAGCCGCCCTGCCGCCGAGCCGCCGAGTCACCGAGCTGCTGAGCTGCAGTTGCTGCCGAGCCGCCTTGCCACCGAGCCGCCCGAGTCGCCCGAGCCGCCGAGCCGCCGAGCTGCCGAGCCACTGAGTCGCCGAGCCTACTCTTCCCACCACTGGTGAGCTCTTGCCCTGCTAGCACGCTGCGCGTCGCCTGCTTGCCTGCCTGCCTGCCTTTTGGCTTGCCTGGCTGCCTGCCTTCCTGCTGCTAGTCCTGCTCCTGCTTCTACTTGCGGAGCCAGATGCAGCCCCAGCGACGCCTGCGTGAGTCCCTCACGCCCCAGCAGCTGCGTGAGTGGTACGCTGGTTGGGGCTGTAGGGGTGGCGACGCTACTCCTACTTCCACTCCTGCTGCTTCTACTCGTGGTGGCGGCCAGATGCAGCTCCCGCGACCCTCTCGCGTGTCTCTCACGCCTCAGCAGCTTCGTGAGTGGTACGCTCAGAGTGGAGGGTCTCTCAGTGCTGTTCGCTGCTCTTACGTGATTCGCACTGGTATTCGGACTGGTCAGCCTTGTGGGACACGTAGTCATACACCGTCCCGCTGCTTTGCCCGTCTGAGCGACGCCTCGCGTACCGTGTTTGGCGACGAGGCTGAGCTTCCCGACTGGGTGGAGTTGCTTAGGCAGAGGGTAGATATATATGCTCTTGACTATGATGCTATTCTCACTGCCATGTATGCATTGCCTACTAGTGCTGACCGTGCCGGTCACCTGTGCGTCCCGCCTGACCCAGGTATAGGACCTGCTGCTCTAGCTACTGGTGAGGCTGCTGCTCTGGGTGCTAGTGAGTCTCCTGCTCCAGGTACAGGTGCGGCTGCTGCTCTAGGTGCTCGTGAGTCTGCTTCCTCAGGTGCGGGTGAGGCTGCGCTCTCAGGTACCGCGTTGGCTTCGGCCTCCCTCACCTTTACACTTGACTCTAGGGCTTCTCGCTCCTTCTTTCGGGACCGCACCACACTCACGCCGCTTGGTCGGCCGGTTGCAGTCTCCCTGGCTGACCCCTCTGGGGGTCCTGTCCTCGCTCACTTCTCCACTGTCCTCCCGTGTCCGGCTGCCCCCTCGGGCACCCTGTCTGGCCTGTACCTCCCCTCGTTCTCGACGAACTTGGTGAGTGGTGCAGACCTACAGGATGCGGGGGTTCACCAGTTCACTCCTGCGAGTCAGCGGGTGACCCACTGCACGGACGCACGCACAGACCGGCACCTGGCCACATTCTCGCGTCGGCCGGGGTCGAGTCTCTACACCCTGACCACTGAGTCTCCTCTTGTCCCCGCGTCCGGTCAGGTAGCAGCGTCGGGTCAGGTGTTTGCTGCTGCGTCCAGGTCTGGTCCTGAGTCTGCCCCCTGTGCTTGTCGCCTCCTGTCTCACGAGACTCTCCTGTGGCACCACCGTCTTGGCCACCCCTCCTTGCCCCGTCTTCGGAGCATGGCTTCCCGTGTCCTTGTCTCTGGTCTTCCCCAGTCTCTCCCTCCTCTCCCCTCCGGGCCAGGACCTTCCTGTGTCCCCTGTGTCGAGGGTCGCCTCCGGGCTACTCCTCACTCCTCCCACTTCCCCCCGACAGAGGCTCCCCTGCAGACGCTTCACATGGATGTGTGGGGCCCAGCCCCCGTCCGTGGGCAGGATTACGAGCGCTACTTCCTGTTGGTGGTTGACGACTACTCGCGTTACACCACAGTCCTCCCCTTGCGCAGCAAGGGTGCGGTCATTGAGGTGCTGATCGACTGGATCCGCGAGGCTCGTCTCCAGCTCAGGAAGAGCTTCGTCTCGGACTTTCCTGTTCTGCGTCTGCACTCGGACAGAGGCGGAGAGTTCTCCTCTGGCCTTCTGCGTGCCTACTGTCGTGCGCGAGGCATCCGCCAGTCCTTCACGCTTCCGGACTCACCACAGCAAAATGGGATTGCTGAGCGCCGCATCGGCATGGTCATGGATGTCGCTCGTACGTCCATGATGCATGCGGCTGCCCCCCATTTTCTGTGGCCGTTTGCGGTGAGGTACGCGGCGCATCAGCTCAACCTTCACCCCCGGGTCTCTCGGCCTGCGATGTCCCCAGCCTTGCTGTGGACAGGGAAGGTTGGCGATGCGTCTGTGTTCCGTGTCTGGGGATCTCGGGCGTTTGTCCGCGACTTGTCTGCGGACAAGCTGTCCCCTCGTGCTGCTCCCTGTGTCTTCCTTGGCTTCCCCACTGACGCCCCAGGGTGGCAGTTTTACCACCCCTCCTCTCGTCGTGTTCTGTCCTCCCAGGACGTCACGTTCGACGAGTCAGTCCCCTTCTACCGTCTCTTCCCCTACCGCACTCCTTCCCTCCCCCCTCCCCCGGACTTCCTTGTGCCGGTTCCCCCCCCGGTAGATCCCCTCCCCCCTCAGGTTCCTGCCCCCTCAGGTGTGTCCTAGGTAGACGCCGTTGACCCGGTCGAGGTTACAGGTGACTCTGGTGCTGCTGCGGGTGCTGAGCCTGGGGGTGCTGACTCTGGGGGTGCTGTGCGCGGGGGTGCTGAGCCTGGGGGTGCTACTGCTGGGGGTACTAGGCCTGCGGGTGCTACTGCGGAGGGTGCGGAGCCTGGGGGTGCTGAGCCGGGGGGTGGTGTGCCTGGAGGTGCTGGGTCTGGGGGTGCTGGGTCGGGAGCTGCTGAGCCTGGGGGTGCTGCGTCTGGAGCTGCTGAGCCTGGGGTTTCTCCTACTGCTGCGTCTCGCCGGGAGCCCCTCTCTCCACAGGAGCTGCGCGAGTGGTTCGCTCGCCGCTGGAGGCGTGCTGCTGAGTCTGGAGGTGCTGCTGGAGCTGGAGCTGGAGCTTCTTCGACCGTCGAGGGTGCGGGTGCTGCCGGTCCCGAAGCTGCTGGACCTGCGGGTCCTCCTGGAGCTGGAGTTGCTGAGGGCGTTGGTGCTGAGCCTACTGCTGTTGGTCCTGCCGCTGGAGGTGTGGGTGGCGCTGGTGCTGTTGCTGAGGGTGCTGGTGCTGTCCCTGCTGCGTCTGGAGCTGCTGAGCCTGGGGTTTCTCCTGCTGCTGCGTCTCGCCGGGAGCCCCTCTCTCCACAGGAGCTGCGCGAGTGGTTCGCTCGCCGCTGGAGGCGTGCTGCTAAGTCTGGAGGTGCTGCTGGAGCTGGAGCTGGAGCTTCTTCGACCGTCGAGGGTGCGGGTGCTGCCGGTCCCGGAGCTGCTGGACCTGCGGGTCCTCCTGGAGCTGGAGCTGCTGAGGGCGTTGGTGCTGAGCCTACTGCTGTTGGTCCTGCCGCTGGAGGTGTGGGTGGCGCTGGTGCTGTCGCTGAGGGTGCTGGTGCTATCCCTGCTGCGTCTGGAGCTGCCGCGCGGCCTCGGCCGTACTTCGTTCCGCTCCTGCAGCAGGTTCTTGGTCTTTCTCCTCCACTAGAGGGTCCACCGCCTGTCCAGTCGCAGTCTCTGCTGGAGCCTTCATCTCCACTGCCTGCTCCCTCTCCTTACACTGGTCCTACTGGAGGTCTTGCTGAGCGTCGTGAGCCTGCGTCTCGTCCCGCGTCACCTGTTCGTGCTGCTCGCGCTAGTGGTCGCAGTTCGCGTCAGCGTCCTCCTCCTGTCCCTGGCACGCAGCGGATGTCTTTGCGTCCGTCCACTGCTCCTCTGCGTGCCCCTTTGCCTTCTCCTCCTGAGTCCTCTCTTCCTGCGCTTGCCGACCCTGAGTCGGACTCTCTTCGTGCTGCCAGCCCTACTGTCACGCGTCTGCTTGCTACGGTCGTCACTGACCCCTCTTTTGAGTCCACTGCTGCGTCTGCTCTAGTCGCTGAGCTCGTCGACTTTGCTGCTCGCTGTCGTCTCGACTACGCTGCTAGTCTTGTTGCTGAGTCTGCGTCTGTCTGTCCTCCGTCCGTCGGGGGTGAGTGTGCTCTTAGCACGGACGTCCTAGAGGACAGGCAGGAGGAGTTACAGTGTCTAGCGGCTGCTTCACCTCATCTCGCGTCTGTTCTGCTTGCCCCTGAGGGAGACCCGGATGCACTAGACATCCCGACTCCGCGTTCTTACGCGGAGGCCGTAGAGGGTCCCTACTCCTCTCAGTGGCAGGCAGCTATGGATGCAGAGATGGCTTCGTGGAAGTCCACAGGCACCTACGTTGACGCGGTTCCCCCTCCTGGGGCGAACATCGTCAGTGGCATGTGGATCTTCAGGGTGAAGCGGCCGCCGGGCTCTCCACCTGTCTTCAAGGCACGGTACGTTGCTCGTGGCTTCAGCCAGCGGCAGGGAGTTGACTACTTTCAGACCTTCTCTCCCACCCCGAAGATGACTACTCTTCGGGTGCTGCTGCACATAGCCGCTCAGCGCGACTACGAGCTTCACTCTCTCGACTTCAGCACTGCGTTCTTGCAGGGTAGCCTGCACGAGGAGATCTGGCTTCGCCGTCCACCTGGCTTCACTGGGACTTTCCCTCCTGGCACCCAGTGGAGCCTCCGACGGCCAGTCTACGGTCTCCGCCAGGCACCGCGTGAGTGGCACGACACACTGAGGACTACGCTTGCGGCTCTTGGGTTTGCTCCTTCTACTGCTGACCCGTCGCTGTTTCTTCGCACCGACACTTCCCTGCCGCCGTTCTACATCCTCGTGTACGTCGACGACTTGGTCTTTGCCACAGCGGACACTGCTGGACTCGCCTACGTGAAGTCCGAGCTGCTGAAGAGACACACGTGCACAGACCTGGGTGAACTGCGCAGCTACCTTGGCTTGCAGATCACTCGGGACAGAGCACGCCGCACCATTACCTTGACTCAGTCACACATGGTGCAGCAGGTCCTTCAGCGCTTCGGCTTTACGTACTCCTCGCCTCAGGCCACTCCTCTGCCTACTCGCCACTCACTCTCAGCTCTGCCTTCGGATGAGTCCGTAGAGTCGAGTGGTCCGTATGCAGAGCTTGTTGGCTGCCTCATGTACCTGATGACCTGCACACGACCTGACCTTGCATACCCTCTGAGCATTCTTGCACGCTATGTTGCTCCTGGGAGACACAGACCGGAGCACATGGCTGCGGCGAAGAGGGTATTGCGCTACCTGTGCAGTACGTCGGGCATGGGGCTAGTGCTTGGAGGGCGGAGTCCAGTGGTCCTTACCGGCCACGCGGACGCTTCTTGGGCTGACGACCAGGCTACGCAGCGGTCGTCACAGGGTTACACCTTCAGCCTTGGTTCCGGCTCTGTCTCGTGGCGGTCTACTCGCTCGTCTTCGGTTCTCGGCTCCAGTTGTGAGGCTGAGATCTACGCCGGGGCCATGGCTGCACAGGAGCTTCGCTGGCTCACCTACCTGCTGACTGACCTTGGAGAGCCGCCTCGTTCTCCTCCAGTGCTGTACGTAGACAACAAGGCCATGCTGGCCTTGTGTCGAGAGCAGCGCTTGGAGCACAGAACGAAGCACATTGCTCTCCGCTACTTCCTTGCTCGTGAGCTGCAGCAGCGTGGTCAGTTGCGACTTGCGTACGTGGCCTCTGAGGCCAACACTGCTGATGTGTTCACCAAGGCACTCGCGCCTTGTGACCATCAGCGCTTTTGCACCCAGCTGGGTCTTGTGCCTGTCTTGCCTCACTTGCTCTCCTCTTGACTTCACTTGTACTGTGACATATATATATATATCTGCTCTTGCTTGTCTAGTTTTATATATATATGTGTCTGTACTCCTGCATGTGAACTGGCCTCTGGCCCTGCTCTTGTGCTCGGACTGTGTGGTGACTTTGTGATCCACCCTGAGCTTGCTTTGCTTTGCTTGACTGGTCTTGTGACCCCTTGTTCTCCCCCACTTTGCCTATGGGGGTGTGTCAAACATTATATGTGTTCTGCTTGTGTAGGCTACAGTGGGTTAGCCTATAGGGGGTACACAATTCTAGGGTTTCCTACTTGTACTCATTTCACTGCTAGTTCATTCATTCCTGTTCGCTGATTCTGACAGCAGCTCCTGAGCCACTTGAACGTCAACAGTTGCAGATAATTAATATTCGGGACTGTTAACTACCCAATAACCGTACTCGGAGGTTTCATGATGCAACTCGGTAACTGTCGAGTAGAGCAATAGTTGTCGTTACTGTAGCAATGCAATACAGTTAATAAGGAAGTGTCTGAATGAGATCAGTGGAATGATATGTGACTAGCAGCAGTGAGATACAAGTATGCAACCCTAAAAAGGTTGTACCCTATACCCCACTACAGCCTATAAGCATATAATGCTGTTTGACACATCCCCATAGGCAAAGTGGGGGATAGCAAGAACAACCAATGCTCCCAAGACCAGTCAAGAAGTGAAGCAAAGCAAAGTATAGCTCAGGGTGGATCTCAAATCATCACGCAGTCTCAACATAAGCAAGTGGCCACAAAGCTAGTTCACATGCAGAGTTATAAAAGCACAAGCAGTATTGTAAACACAACCTAGCTGTTGGGTGCAAATTCACATTGCACGACATCCTGCCGTCTGATTGTACGAGTATGCGTATGCGAATGCATTTGCGTGTGAATGGTATGTTCGTGTGTTTGTTTGCTTTCGCAATTTTCGCTTGAAGCATTTGCAGGTACTCGCACAATGTGCGCTTCGGCACAACATTGTACGCGCTATGAACAGTACAAGCAGAAAGGACGAGCTCGCAAAGGAACCCAAGATGGAAGCTTTGCGATTCAACTTACTTGATTGCGCAGATTCAGTTCTATCCAACTCGAATTTGTACTGTTTTGTTTGGTTGACTATAGTGTAGCAGGGCAGGCACTATAGGGGTACAATTTAGGTGAAGGTTGGATGTTGTTTGTCTGTATCTGCATGCTACAGGGCCAGGGGAAACCAGCGGAACCAGCATTTGGCTGGTTGGGCAAAGACAAAACAGGTTCTGTTTTGAGGACCTGAACCTGGTTGTTGTTTTCCCAGGTTGGAAAAACAGAACCAGAGGTTGTTCACCAACCTACCACCTACTATTTTGTCCAGCCAGGTTGGTTCTGTTGCTTGGAATTATTTGGGATGATCCCTGGTTGTTCTCAGGTTCATTCCCAAGGTCCTTGCTACCTAGAACTATTTATTCCTTCTCTGTTTGTACCTGGATATAGTGAAATTGATTCAAGCGAATTCCTTCCTTGCTGGAATTTCTTTTCTACGCGGTGCGACGGCGGAATGCTACCCGAGTCAACGCTAGTACGCTAGCACTCCAACGCTAGGCTAACGCTGTCCGAGCCATAACTTCGTAATGGCAGAACTTTTCGCGAGGCAACTTGGCTTATTTTAAAGCTCTTAGAGTGAGCTTCGATATACGAAATTCTCAGCTTAATCCGGTCGACGGTCTGCACGATACGCTGCGCGACGCTCAAGGTACTCTTGCTGTTTTGACTAAGTCCCTCTTGATCCCTCTCTCTACAAACTCGGACCCGAGGATAGGGGCTGGTCTTGTACCAGGCACCCAAGGACCCTTGGAGGTGACCCCGAGGAGAGGTTTTAAGTGTGATAAAGTCTTAATAGCTTGAGTTTATTAGGCCCTTACACCAACAAGCTGGTATCAGAGCTGCGTTATAGTGATCCTCGATATAGGTAGCTATGGCGGGCAACACCTCGGCGGTAGCTGGTGAATCTTCAGCCCAAGATCGTAGCGGCAGCCATGATTCTGGTGTTTCTGCGCCAAGGGGAGCGCGAACAAGCCAGGGCTCGCTGATCAAGGAGGTGCTGAAAAACTTCACCGTCGAGAAGTTCAATGGTGAGGGCTATGATGATTGGGCCTGGAAAATGCAACTTTATTTCCGTCAAATCGGATTGCTGAAACTAATGATTGGGGAGGAGCCTAGACCGAGTGACCCCGCCCTTCAGGAAGATTGGGACGAGCGCGCCTCGGCTGGCTACTACTTGATGTCGCAGAGTTTGGAGCTGAACCAGCGTCACCATGTCATGCACCTGCTGCCGGAGGTTGAGTGCGGTCCGAAGGCGTGGACGGTGTTGAAGGAGCTGCACGCCCCGACCTCCGTTGTTGCAACATTGATGCTGGAGAGGGAGCTGTCCGCGTTGCGCCTGAGCGAGGGAGAGCCGGTGCAACCTGTCCTGGACAAATTGCGCGACCTCTACGCGAAGTTGGCGACCGCAGGAATCACCTACCCGGAGCAAACAAAGTGCTTGAAGATGCTCTCGCTGCTGCCGGAATCGTGGCTTCAATTTACGAGCGGATTGAGCCTGCCGCAGAACCAGAGCTTGTGGACGCTCGAGTGGGTGCGGACGAAGATTCTGGAGGAGGACTTCCGTCGCCGCCAACTGAGGGGTGGAGACGACGGCAGCAGCGGCTACGGGATGCAAGGGAGCCGACGTGGCAAAGGACGTGGCGTCGGTGGTGCTGGACGCGGTGCAAAGAAGGACGACGACTCCAACGACCAACAAGGAGGTACCGGTTGGGGTCGTGGTGCGAAATCTGGACGTGGGGGCAAGTCGGGTGCTGGTGGCAAAATGAAAGGGAGTTGCTGGTATTGTGAGAAGGAAGGGCACCCCTGGTTTTTGTGCTATAAGAAACCCGATGGATGGACCCCCCAGAATCGTCACCAGGATGGCGGCGCGCGGAGGAACCAGAAAAACGGCGCCAACATGGTCGCTGATTCGTCCGACAACAACCCGAAGGGCAACGGCGGTGCGGAGAAGAAGAAGGAGCGCACCGCGGGCCAATTCTTCCATATGGGAGACAAGGGGGAGCAAGGAGACGCATCTGCTAAGGCTGGAGCAGAGCTGCACCCCCTGGACTATTGGGTGTTGGACACAGGCGCTGCTTGGACAATGACGCCGCGCAAGGACCTGCTGGACGACGTACGCGCTGCACCGATTAATGAGGTGTGCTCTGCCTCTGGACACATGTTGAAGGTGGCTGGTGCGGGACGAGCTGCATTTAAGGGAGCGGATGGCAAGCCGGTGGTGCTGCACGACGTTCTCCTCGTCCCCGACCTGAAGGCCAACCTCATCTCCCTCCGTAAGCTTGGCAAGGCTGGGGTGAACACCAACACGGATGGGGCTCGCACTTATAAGGGGAAGCTGGGCAATCGGGTGCTTTGGGATCTGCACGAGAGCAAGGACGTGTACAGATCTATGTGGCAGCTGCCGGCGCTGGCGTGGCACGGTGGGGGGCAGGCTGGAGAGGGGTCTGCATCCCAGGGGGAGTGCAACGCCGTTGGAGGGGTTGGTGTGAAAGTGTCGGCCAGATCTAGGGAGACAGATTGGGCAACTGCACACCGACGTTTGGGGCATGTGGCAATGCCTTTGCTGAAGCAGCTGGAGAAGGATGGAGCCGTTAAGGGCTTAAAGCTGAACGGACAACCACCCGATGATAACTGTGAAATTTGCCTCCTTTCAAAGTTCACCCGTTTCCCCTTCCATAGTGTGGCTGGCAGGAGCAAAAAGCCGTTGGAGCTGGTCCACATGGACTTGGTGGGGCCGCTGCCGGTGCAAGGGCACAAGGGGGAGCGGTACTTCCTAACCATAGTGGATGACTGGAGCAGGCTAATGTGGGCGTATCCGCTGAAGCAGAAAGATCACGCCGCCTCCACGATTCGGGACGATTGGCTGCCGTTCGTGGAGAAGCAAGCGGAGTGTGTGGTGAAGCGGATTAGGACAGATCGGGGTGGTGAGTTCCTTGGAGCTGAGATGACGGCCTGGCTCAAGAAGCAGGGCATCCAGAGGGAGCTGACCACGGCTTACACCCCACAGTCCAACGGTGTAGCAGAACGGGCGAATCGGACAATTCTGGAGACAGCTAGGGCGCTGCTCATAGAATCTGGGCTGGGCAACTTGATGTGGCCCCATGCTGTTCGGCACGCTACCGTCGCTAGGAACAGGGTACTCACAAAGGTTGGGGATGACTCGTGGGTGCCGTTGGAGAGGTGGCTTGGGAGGAAGCCGCCGGTGGACATGCTGAGGGTGTTCGGTTGCATGGCAGTCGCCCACGTCCCCAAGACCTACCGCAGTAAGTTGGGGGCGAGTGCAATCTGGTGTGTGCATTTGGGGCTGGCAGCTGAAAGCAAGGGATGGCTGCTGTGGGAACCTTCCAAGGGTGTGTTGTTTGACAGCAGGGATGTGAAGTTTGTTGAGGGCATGATGTATGGGAGCTGGGAGAAACAGCCGGAGGCCAGGGTGTCCCAGCAGATGGAGCAGATCACCATGCAGCTGGACCTGACTCCTAGTGTGTGGGAGGAAGGAGAGGAGGCAGCTGCAGAAGGTGGTGGTAGAGAAAAGGTGCAGGAGGCACCTGCCGGTGAAAACAATGGTGTGGAGACTAGCGGTAGCACTAGTGGAGCTACTGGATCCGAGGGAGGAGAGCAGCAGCAGGGGAAAACTAAGAAGCCGAAGGGTGTTGTTATGAAGGGATGGGAGACACCCGTCTCCAGGCCAGGACGTACCCGTATGGCTACTAAGAAGCTGACTGCAGGAGCTGATGTAGCGGAGCAGCAGCTTGGGACCGAGGAGGCCTTGCTGATTCTACCGCATGGCTATGACCCGGATGAGGAGGATGAGCCTGCGTACTGTTTTCTTGCCCCTGCACCAGAGGAACCAGCTAGCATGGAGGAGGCATTAGCTGGACCAGATAGGGACAAATGGCTGGCTTCTAGGGATGCTGAGTACCAGAGCCTGCTGGATAATGGGACTTGGGAACTAGTGGTGCTGCCTGAGGGAAAGAAAGCGGTACAATGCAAGTGGGTGCTAAGGATCAAGACTGACGACAAGGGGCAGGTCACCATCTACAAGAGTAGGTTGGTGGCTAAGGGGTTTATGCAGAAGGAGAAGCGGGACTTCAATGAGATCTTTGCTCCCACTGCCAAACCCCCTACCCTTCGTGTCTTGTTGGCAGATGCAGCCGTTAGTGGGAAGTTCATTATCCAGATGGACATATCAACGGCATTTCTCAACGGGATTTTAGAGGAGGAGGTGTTCATGACGCAGCCACCTGGGTATGAGGATGGTACGGGCAGGGTGTGCAAGCTGAAAAAGTCCATCTACGGCTTGAAGCAGGCGCCACGCTGCTGGTACCAGAAGTTGGCAGCTGTTTTAGAGGAGATGGGATTCAGGACCAGCAGCTGTGATGAGAGCCTCTTTCTCAAGGGGGAGGGGGAGAAGCTGGTGCTGTTTCTGGTCTATGTGGACGACATTCTTCTCTTTAGCAGCAGCATGAAGGAGATCCAGAAGGTGCAGCAGCAGCTGATGGAGAACTTCAAGTGCAAGAACCTTGGGGAGGTAAAGTACTACCTCGGGATGCACGTGGAGAGGGATCTGGATCACAGGTGGTTGAAGCTGCACCAGGAGAAGTTCATCAAGGAGCTTGGGGAGAAGTATGGAATTGAGAATGAGCGCAAGGTTGCAACTCCCCTGCCAGCAGAATTCAGGCTTGTGAAAGCTGCAGAGGATGAAGGAGTTGAAGCCGAGGAGCAGCAGCAATTTCAGTCCTTGGTGGGCAGCCTCTTGTATGCAGCAGTTCACACGAGACCCGACATCTCTTTCTCGGTTGGGCAGCTGGCTAGGGTAGTGCAGAATCCATCAGAGGAGCAGGTGGATGCAGCTGAGCGTGTGGTGAAGTATCTGAACTCTCACCCAAGCATTGGAGTTCAATACTCCGCATCTGCACAGGTGAAGCAGAAAGGGGTTGAGGTGCTGAAAGAGAAGGGGGAGAGGCTTGGAGAAGGCAAGCTTTTTCTCACTTGCTTTACTGATGCTACGTGGGCCTCTGAGAAGGAGGATTCCTCGTCTGTGGGAGGATACATCTGCGTAGTTGGGGGAGGACCGGTTAGTTGGAGGTCAAAGAAGCAGACGGAGACAGCACTCTCTTCCGTGGAATCAGAGTACATGGCGATGTTCCATGGGGTGAAGGAGGTGATTTGGCTGAGGAGGCTGTTGGAGGAGATTGGCCAGGAGCAAAAGGTTGCTACGCCGCTGTTTTGTGATAGCAAGGGAGCTGTTGGGATGGCCAGGAACGCTGTGCTTCATGGGCTGAATAAGCACATGCGTATCAAGTGGCACTGGCTGCGTAAGGAGGTGAAGAGGGGGACGGTGAATCCGATCTACATCAAGACTCACCAGCAGCCAGCAGACTTCCTCACCAAGAGGCTTGCGGATGAGTCTCATTGGCGTTGTGTGCGCATGAGTGGAATGAGCATGAACTAGTATGGAATGATGGGGATGCAGCCGGCAGGCTGAGGGGGAGTGTGTTGGGTGCAAATTCACATTGCACGACATCCTGCCGTCTGATTGTACGAGTATGCGTATGCGAATGCATTTGCGTGTGAATGGTATGTTCGTGTGTTTGTTTGCTTTCGCAATTTTCGCTTGAAGCATTTGCAGGTACTCGCACAATGTGCGCTTCGGCACAACATTGTACGCGCTATGAACAGTACAAGCAGAAAGGACGAGCTCGCAAAGGAACCCAAGATGGAAGCTTTGCGATTCAACTTACTTGATTGCGCAGATTCAGTTCTATCCAACTCGAATTTGTACTGTTTTGTTTGGTTGACTATAGTGTAGCAGGGCAGGCACTATAGGGGTACAATTTAGGTGAAGGTTGGATGTTGTTTGTCTGTATCTGCATGCTACAGGGCCAGGGGAAACCAGCGGAACCAGCATTTGGCTGGTTGGGCAAAGACAAAACAGGTTCTCTTTTGAGGACCTGAACCTGGTTGTTGTTTTCCCAGGTTGGAAAAACAGAACCAGAGGTTGTTCACCAACCTACCACCTACTATTTTGTCCAGCCAGGTTGGTTCTGTTGCTTGGAATTATTTGGGATGATCCCTGGTTGTTCTCAGGTTCATTCCCAAGGTCCTTGCTACCTAGAACTATTTATTCCTTCTCTGTTTGTACCTGGATATAGTGAAATTGATTCAAGCGAATTCCTTCCTTGCTGGAATTTCTTTTCTACGCGGTGCGACGGCGGAATGCTACCCGAGTCAACGCTAGTACGCTAGCACTCCAACGCTAGGCTAACGCTGTCCGAGCCATAACTTCGTAATGGCAGAACTTTTCGCGAGGCAACTTGGCTTATTTTAAAGCTCTTAGAGTGAGCTTCGATATAGGAAATTCTCAGCTTAATCCGGTCGACGGTCTGCACGATACGCTGCGCGACGCTCAAGGTACTCCTGCTGTTTTGACTAAGTCCCTCTTGATCCCTCTCTCTACAAACTCGGACCCGAGGATAGGGGCTGGTCTTGTACCAGGCACCCAAGGACCCTTGGAGGTGACCCCGAGGAGAGGTTTTAAGTGTGATAAAGTCTTAATAGCTTGAGTTTATTAGGCCCTTACACCAACACTAGCAAGAATAAGCATGCAGGTGTATTAAGATCACAGTACAAGGCAAATTCAAGCAGTAAACAAGTGAGGCAAAGTAGGCCTAGACAGTGCAGAAACGCTGATGATCACCAGACACAAGTGGTGAAAATATCAGCAGTGTTGGCCCGTGAGGCCACGTAAGCAAGGCGAAGCTGACCACGCTGCTGTAACTCTCGAGCGGAAGTAACGAAGAGCAATGTGCTTCGATCTGTGCTCCAATCTCTACTCCTGACACAAGGCAATCGAGGCCTTATTGTCGACGTACAAAACCGGAGTAAAACAACGCCGCTCACACAAGTCTGCCAGCAAATAGGTCAGCCAGCAAAACTCCTATGCAGCCATAGCCCCCGTGTAGATCTCAACCTTACAACTGGAGCTGAGAACACAAGACGAGTGGTTGTAGATAGAACTAGAGCCGAGACTAAAAGTGTAACCATGTGACGACCGCTGAGTTGCCTCGTTGTCGGCCCAGGAAGCGTCAGAGTGTCATGGAGTACAAGTTAGCCCCGTCCTCCATGCACAAGCCCCATGCCCTATGTATTGCACAAGTAGCACAACACTCTCCTAGCAGCATGCCAATGCTCTGATCGGTATCTCCCGGGTGCAATGTAGCGCGCCAGGATGCTGAGAGGGTACGCGAGGTCAGGTCGATTGCAAGTCATCACGTACATGAGGCAACCTTCAAGCTCTAAACACCGACCACTCATCTCTACGGACTCGTCCGAAGGTGGAGCTGAGAGTGAGTGGTCTGTAGGCAGAGGAGTTGACTGTGCCGAGGAGAACTGAAAGTCTAAGTGCAGAAAAACGTGGTGCACCATGTGTGACTGAGTCAGAGTGTTGGTGCGCCGTGCTCTGTCCCTGGTTATCTGCAAGCCAAGGAAGCTGCACAACTCACCCATGTCTACGCAGGTGTGTCTCTTCTGCAGTTTCGCCTTGACAAGGGCTAGTGCCACAGTGTCAGCAGTAGCAAATACTGAGTCGTCGACATACACGAGGATGTAGAACGGCTACAGAGAAAGGTCGGTGCGCAGAAAAAGCGATGGGTCAGCAGTCGAAGGAGCAAACCCATGAGCCGCAAGTGTGTTCCTCAGTGTGTCATACCACTCGCAGGGCGTCTGACGGAGATCGTAGACTGGCCACCAAAGGCTCCACTAGGTATTCTGAAGAAACGACCTAGTGAAGCCAGGTGGGCGGCGCAGCTAGATCTCCTCATGAAGGCTGCCCTATAAGAAATCTGTGTTGAAGTCAAACGAGTGGAGCTCGTAGTCATTCTGTGCTCCAACGTGCAGTAACATCCGAAGAGTGATCATCTTCGGGGTGGGGGAGAAGGTCTGGAAGAAGTCTGTTGGGTGCAAATTCACATTGCACGACATCCTGTCGTCTTTTTGTATGAGTATGCGTGTGCGAATGCATTTGGGTGTGAATGAAATGTTCGTGTGTTTGTTTGCTTTCGCAATTTTCGCTTGAAGCATTTGCAGGTACTCGCGCATTATGCGCTTCGGCACAACATTGTACGCGCTATGAATAGTACAAGCAGAAAAAACGAGCTCGCAAAGGAACCCAAGATGGAAGCTTTGCGGTTCAACTTACTTGATTGCGCAGATTCAGTTCTATCCAACTCGAAATTGTACTGTTTTGTTTGGTTGACTATAGTGTAGCAGGGCAGGCACTATAGAGGAACAATTTAGGTGAAGGTTGGATGTTGTTTGTCTGTATCTGCATGCTACAGGGCCAGGGGAAACCAGTGGAACCAGCATTTGGCTGGTTGGGCAAAGACAAAACAGGTTCTGTTTTTAGGACCTGAACCTGGTTGTTGTTTTTCCCAGGTTGGAAAAACAGAACCAGAGGTTGTTTACCAACCTACTACCTGCTGTTTTGTCCAGCCAAGTTGGTTCTATTGCTTGGAATTTTTTGGGATCATCCCTAGTTGTTCCCAAGTTTATTCCCAAGGTCCTTGCTAGCTAGAACTATATATTCCTTCTCCGTTTGTACCTGAATATAGTCAATTTGATTCAAGCGAATTCCTCCCTTCTTGGAATTTCGTTTCTACGCGGTGCGACGGTGGAATGCTACCCGAGTCAACGCTAGTACGCTAGCACTCCAACGCTAGGCAAACGCTGTCCGAGCCATAACTTCGTAATGGCAGAACTTTTCGCGAGGCAACTTGGCTTATTTTAAAGCTGTTGGAGTGAGCTTCGATATAGGAAATTTCTCAGCTTAATCCGGTTGACGGTCTGCACGATACGCTGCGCGACGTTCAAGGTACTCTTGTTATTTTGACTAAGTCATTCTTGATCCCTCTCTCTACAAACTCGGACCCGAGGATAGGGGCTGGTCTTGTACCAGGCACCCAAAGACCCTTGGAGGTGACCCCGAGGAGAGGTTTTAAGTTTGATAAAGTCTTAATAGCTTGAGTTTATTAGGCCCTTACACCAACAAAGTCGACCCCCTGACGCTAACTGAAGCCTCGTGCAACTTAACGCGCCCTTAGAGGGGAAACCTCGTCGACGTAGGTGCCTGTGGACTTTCCGGATGCCATCTCTGCGTCCATGGCTGTTTGCCACTGAGACGAGTACTGACCCGTAATTGCCTCTGTGTAAGAGTGCGGGATCGGGATGTCTAGTACATCCGGGTCTCCTCAGTGGCAAGCATCAGGACAGCGAGATGAGGAACATCAGCCGCAAGGCACTTGAGCTCAAACTATTTGTCCTCAAGGACGTCGTAGTTAAGGGCAAGCTCACCCTTGACGGACGGAGAATAGTCAGACTCAGACTCTGTAACAAGACCCGCGAAGTAGATTAGACGACTCGTAGAGGCGAAGTCAACAAGCACAGTACCTAAGGCAGACACAACAGTAGACGCAAAGGAAGGGTCAGTGACAATCATGGCCAGGACACGGGTGAGAGTAGGACTAGCAGCACGAACAAGGTCAGACTCAGGGTTAGGAACGTCAGGAAGAGAAGATGCAGGTAGCAAAGGCAGGACAACAAGCTGTGGAACAGAGGAAGGACGAAGTGCCATAGTGTGAGTGCTGGGGACTGTTGGGGGTCGAGCATGAGGAGCACAACGAGTGCGAACATGCATGACAAGACGTGATGCAAGCTCTCTACTCTCAGTCAGGGACTCTATGACTGCAGTGTAAGGAGCAGGAGCAGTCAGTGGGGAGTTAGGCAGTAACAGTGGTCGAGACGGGTCAGTCGGTGGAAACAGTAATGGAGGAGTTGTACCAGCAACGGGGAACTATGTAACAGTAGGCGGGAGACTCAGAAGGTGGCGAAGTGTAGGCGACTGCTGCTCAGTAGTTGCACCGCTAGTGACAGGTTCGGCAGGACCTCTAGCACTAGCACCTCCAACTGCAGCAGTACCAGCACTCCTAGCACCAGCAGCTCCAGCTCTGCCACCGGGGCTGCCCCACCGACAGCCCACTCGCGAAGCTGCCACGGCGAGAGGGTCTCCTGGCGACTTGCACCAGGACCTCCAGCACCAGCACCCCCAGGACCTCCAACTCCAGCACCTCTAGCACCAGCACCTCCAGCAGCACCACCAGCATCCGCACCCCAAGCACTAGTACCTCTAGCACCAGCACCTCCAGCTCCAGTACCTCCAGCACCAGCACCTCTAGCACCCCAAGCTCCGCCACCAGGGCTGCCCCACTGGGCAGCCCACACGCGAAGCTGCTGTGGTGACAAAACTGCTGACGAGACTGCTGCTGTTGTCCACCACCAAAACCTCATGCAGTGGCACCCACGACTCCACCACCACTAGTACAGTCAACACCCCCAGAACCAGCACCCCCAGAGTTCACACGTGGGGGAGCAGGACCCTGCGTGGGGAGAGGGTCTACCGGGGTGTGAGAGTACGATGGCTGTGCCTACACGAACTTACCTATATTTACTTTCTTATACATTATCATGCTTAGCCTTATTTTATTATGTACTGCAGCTGAGACAATGGTGTCAAAAGGCACCACCTGCCGTCTTCTCTGCTCAAGCAAATCTGACACTATTCAGACCAGATCTGGCACGATATTGCTGTGATCTAGTGTGTGCATTTGGGCCCACGTCCCCAATAGGTATCGAAGTAAGTTGGGGGCGAGTGCAAACTGGTGTGTGCATTTGGGGCTGGCTGCTGAGAGCAAGGGATGGCTGCTGTGGGAACCATCCAAGGGTGTGTTGATTGACAGCAGGGATATGAAGTTTTGAGGGAATGATGTATGGGAGCTAGGAGAAACAGCCGGAGGCCAATGGTGTCCCAGCAGATGGAGCAGATCACCATGCAGCTGGACCTGACTCCTAGTGTGTGGGAGGAGGGAAAGGAGGCGGCTGCAGAGGGTGGTGATAGAGAGAGGGTAGAGGAGGCATCTGCTTGTGGAGAAGATGGTGTGGAGACTAGCGGTAGCACTAGTGGAGTGCTGGATTCAAGGGAGGAGAGCAGCAGCAGGGAAAAACTAAGAAGCCGAAGGGTGTCGTTTTAAAGGGATGGGAGACACCCGTCTCCGGGCCAAGACGTACCCGTATGGCTATTAGGAAGCTGACTGCAAGATCAGGTGTAGCGGAGCAGCAGCTTGGGATCAAGGAGGCAATGCTGATTCTACCGCATGGCTATGACCCGGACAAGGAGGATGAACCTGCCTACTGTTTTCTTGCCCCTGCACTAGAGAAACCAGCTAGCATGGAAGAGGCATTAGCTGGACCAGATAGAGAGAAGTGGCTGGTTTCTAGGGATGCTGAGTACCATAGCCTACTAGAGAATGGGACATGGGATCTGGTGGTGCTGTCCGAGAGGAAGAAAGTCGTACAGTGCAAGTAGGTGCTAAGGATCAAGACCGATGACAAGGGACAGGTCACCATCTACAAGAGTAGGCTGGTGGCTAAGGGGTTTATGCAGAAGGAGAAGCATGAATTCAATGAAATTTTTGCTCCTACTGCCAAACCCCCTACCCTCTGTTTCTTGTTGGCAGATGCAGCTGTTAGTGGGAAATTTATCATTAAGATGGATATATGAACCGCATTTCTCAATGGGATTTTAGAGGAGGATGTGTACATGACGCAACCGCCTGGGTATGTGGATGGTACGGGTAGGGTGTGCAAGCTTGAAAAGTCCATCTATGGCTTGAAGCAGGCGCCAGAAGTTGGCAGCTGTTTCAGAGGAGATGGGATTCAGGACCAGCAGCTGTGATGAGAGCCTCTTTCTCAAGGGGGAGGGGGAGAAGCTGGTGCTGTTTCTTGTTTACGTGGACGACATTCTTCTCTTTAGCAGCAACATGAAGGAGATCCAGAATGTGCAGCAGCAGCTGATGGAGAACTTCAAGTGCAAGAACCTTGGGGAGGTAAAGTTCTACCTCGGGATACACGTGGAAAGAGATCCAGATCACAGGTGGTTGAAGCTGCACCAAGAGAAGTTCATCGAGGAGCTGGGGGAGAAGTATGGGATTGAGAATGAGCGCAAGGTTGCAACTCCCCTGCAAGCATAGTTCAAGCTTGTGAAGGCTGCAGAGTATGAAGGGGTTGAAGCCGAGGAGCAGCAGCAATTTCAGTCCTTGGTGGGCAGCCTTTGTAAGCAGCAGTTCACACAAGGCCCAACATCTCTTCCTCATTTGGGCAGCTAGCTAGGGTGGTGAAGAATCCATCGGAGGAGCAGGTGGAAGCAGCTGAGCGTGTGGTGAAGTACCTGAACTCTCACCCAAGCATTGGAGTTCAATACTCCGCATCTGCACAGGTGAAGCAGAAAGGGGTTGAGGTGCTGTGAGAGAAAGGTGAGAGGCTGGGAGAAGGCAAGCTGTTTCTCACTTGCTTTACCGATGCTACATGGGCCTCTGAGAAGGAGGATTCCTCATCCGTGGGAGGATACATCTGCGTAGTTGGAGGAGGACCCGTTACTTGGAGGTCCAAGAAGCAGACGTAGACAGCCCTTTCCTCAGTGGAGTCAGAGTATATGGCAATATTTCACGGGGTGAAGGAGGTGATTTGGCTGAGGAGGCTGTTAGAGGAGATTGGCCTGGAGTAGAAGGTTGCTACGCCGCTGTTTTGTGATAGCAAGGGGGCTCTTGGGATGGCCAGGAATGCTGTGCTTCATGGGCTCAACAAGCATATGCGTATCAATTGGCAGTGGCTGCTTAAGGAGGTGAAGAGGGGGACGGTGAATCCGCTCTATATCAAAACTCACCAGCAGCCAGCAGACTCTGGTTGTGTTTTTTGGTTCAGCCGGGTTGGTTCTGTTGCTTGGAATTATTTGCGATCTTGTCTTCAGGGTACGTGTCTGACATAAAAAGCCGGACACCGTTCAGGCTTTCGAGATCCCCCAGCCTCTTCTAGAGGTGGGTGAGCGTCAAATTGGCGTGGCGGCGGCAGGCGTCGAGGCACGACCGCAAGTCATCCGGGGTCTTGCTGTAGCCCGTCTATGCCTCCTCGTGCAGCTCAAAGCTATGCTGTCGTTTCTCTCCCTCCTTGTCCACACCTGCCACTGTGATTTTCGGAGACTTACTGAGCCTGGCTAGGAAGGCCCCGAGATGTAGCTGTGGGCCGCCACCGAAGTCATTGCCGCACTCGATGTAGCGCGTACGGATGGTGATCAGGGTGCGACGCACGGTCGACTGCACCGATGTCATGGCGACTGTTGGGTGCAAATTGACATTGCACGACATCCTGCCGTCTGTTTGTACGAGTATGCGTGTGCGAATGCATTTGCGTGTGAATGGTATGTTTGTGTGTTTGTTTGCTTTCGCAATTTTCGCTTGAAGCATTTGCAGGTACTCGCAAAATGTGCGCTTCGGCATAACATTGTACGCGCTATGAACAGTACAAGCAGAAAGGACGAGCTCGCAAAGGAACCCAAGATGGAAGCTTTGCGGTTCAACTTACTTGATTGCGCAGATTCAGTTCTATCCAACTCGAAATTGTACTGTTTTGTTTGGTTGTCTATAGTGTAGCAGGGCAGGCACTATAGGGGTACAATTTAGGTGAAGGTTGGATGTTGTTTGTCTGTATCTGCATGCTACAGGGCCAGGGGAAACCAGCGGAACCAGCATTTGGCTGGTTGGGCAAAGACAAAACAGGTTCTGTTTTTAGGACCTGAACCTGGTTGTTGTTTTCCCAGGTTGGAAAAACAGAACCAGAGGTTGTTCACCAACCTACCACCTGCCATTTTGTCCAGCCAGGTTGGTTCTGTTGCTTGGAATTATTTGGGATGATCCCTGGTTGTTCTCAGGTTCATTCCCAAGGTCCTTGCTAGCTAGAACTATTTATTCCTTCTCTGTTTGTACCTGGATATAGTAAAATTGATTCAGGCGAATTCCTTCCTTGCTGGAATTTTTTGTCTACGCGGTGCGACGGCGGAATGCTACCCGAGTCAACGCTAGTACGCTAGCACTCCAACGCTAGGCTAACGCTGTCCGAGCCATAACTTCGTAATGGCAGAACTTTTCGCGAGGCAACTTGGCTTATTTTAAAGCTCTTAGAGTGAGCTTCGATATAGGAAATTCTCAGCTTAATCCGGTCGACGGTCTGCACGATACGCTGCGCAACGTTCAAGGTACTCTTGCTGTTTTGACTAAGTCCCTCTTGATCCCTCTCTCTACAAACTCGGACCCGAGGATAGGGGCTGGTCTTGTACCAGGCACCCAAGGACCCTTGGAGGTGACCCCGAGGAGAGGTTTTAAGTGTGATAAAGTCTTAATAGCTTGAGTTTATTAGGCCCTTACACCAACAAGCTGGTATCAGAGCTGCGTTATAGTGATCCTCGTTATAGGTAGCTATGGCGGGCAACACCTCGGCGGTAGCTGGTGAATCTTCAGCCCAAGATCGTAGCGGCAGCCAAGATTCTGGTGTTTCTGCGCCAAGGGGAGCGCGAACAAGCCAGGGCTCGCTGATCAAGGAGGTGCTGAAAAACTTCACCGTCGAGAAGTTCAATGGTGAGGGCTATGATGATTGGGCCTGGAAAATGCAACTTTATTTCCGTCAAATCGGATTGCTGAAACTAATGATTGGGGAGGAGCCTAGACCGAGTGACCCCGCCCTTCAGGAAGATTGGGACGAGCGCGCCTCGGCTGGCTACTACTTGATGTCGCAGAGTTTGGAGCTGAACCAGCGTCACCACGTCATGCACCTGCTGCCGGAGGTTGAGTGCGGTCCGAAGGCGTGGACGGTGTTGAAGGAGCTGCACGCCCCGACCTCCGTTGTTGCAACATTGATGCTGGAGAGGGAGCTGTCCGCGTTGCGCCTGAGCGAGGGAGAGCCGGTGCAACCTGTCCTGGACAAATTGCGCGACCTCTACGCGAAGTTGGCGACCGCGGGAATCACCTACCCGGAGCAAACAAAGTGCTTGAAGATGCTCTCGCTGCTGCCGGAATCGTGGCTTCAATTTACGAGCGGATTGAGCCTGCCGCAGAACCAGAGCTTGTGGACGCTCGAGTGGGTGCGGACGAAGATTCTGGAGGAGGACTTCCGTCGCCGCCAACTGAGGGGTGGAGACGACGGCAGCAGCGGCTACGGGATGCAAGGGAGCCGACGTGGCAAAGGACGTGGCTTCGGTGGTGCTGGACGCGGTGCAAAGAAAGACGACGACTCCAACGACCAACAAGGAGGTACCGGTTGGGGTCGCGGTGCAAAATCTGGACGTGGGGGCAAGTCGGGTGCTGGTGGCAAAATGAAAGGGAGTTGCTGGTATTGTGAGAAGGAAGGGCACCCCTGGTTTTTGTGCTATAAGAAACCCGATGGATGGACCCCCCAGAATCGTCACCAGGATGGCGGCGCGCGGAGGAACCAGAAAAACGGTGCCAACATGATCGCTGATTCGTCCGACAACAACCCAAAGGGCAACGGCGGTGCGGAGAAGAAGAAGGAGCGCACCGCGGGCCAATTCTTCCATATGGGAGACAAGGGGGGAGCAAGGAGACGCCTCTGCTAAGGCTGGAGCAGAGCTGCACCCCCTGGACTATTGGGTGTTGGACACAGGCGCTGCTTGGACAATGACGCCGCGCAAGGACCTGCTGGACGACGTACGCGCTGCACCGATTAATGAGGTGTGCTCTGCCTCTGGACACATGTTGAAGGTGGCTGGTGCGGGACGAGCTGCATTTAAGGGAGCGGATGGCAAGCCGGTGGTGCTGCACGACGTTCTCCTCGTCCCCGACCTGAAGGCCAACCTCATCTCCCTCCGTAAGCTTGGCAAGGCTGGGGTGAACACCAACACGGATGGGGCTCGCACTTATAAGGGGAAGCTGGGCAATCGGGTGCTTTGGGATCTGCACGAGAGCAAGGACGTGTACAGATCTATGTGGCAGCTGCCGGCGCTGGCGTGGCACGGTGGGGGGCAGGCTAGAGAGGGGTCTGCATCCCAGGGGGAGTGCAACGCCGTTGGAGGGGTTGGTGTGAAAGTGTCGGCCAGATCTGGGGAGACAGATTGGGCAACTGCACACCGACGTTTGGGGCATGTGGCAATGCCTTTGCTGAAGCAGCTGGAGAAGGATGGAGCCGTTAAGGGCTTAAAGCTGAACGGACAACCACCCGATGATAACTGTGAAATTTGCCTCCTTTCAAAGTTCACCCGTTTCCCCTTCCATAGTGTGGCTGGCAGGAGCAAAAAGCCGTTGGAGCTGGTCCACATGGACTTGGTGGGGCCGCTGCCGGTGCAAGGGCACAAGGGGGAGCGGTACTTCCTAACCATAGTGGATGACTGGAGCAGGCTAATGTGGGCGTATCCGCTGAAGCGGAAAGATCACGCCGCCTCCACGATTCGGGACGATTGGCTGCCGTTCGTGGAGAAGCAAGCGGAGTGTGTGGTGAAGCGGATTAGGACAGATCGGGGTGGTGAGTTCCTTGGAGCTGAGATGACAGCCTGGCTCAAGAAGCAGGGCATCCAGAGGGAGCTGACCACGGCTTACACCCCACAGTCTAACGGTGTAGCAGAACGGGCGAACCGGACAATTCTGGAGACAACTAGGGCGCTGCTCATAGAATCTGGGCTGGGCAACTTGATGTGGCCCCATGCTGTTCGGCACGCTACCGTCGCTAGGAACAGGGTACTCACAAAGGTTGGGGATGACTCGTGGGTGCCGTTGGAGAGGTGGCTTGGGAGGAAGCCGCCGGTGGACATGCTGAGGGTGTTCGGTTGCATGGCAGTCGCCCACGTTCCCAAGACCTACCGCAGTAAGTTGGGGGCAAGTGCAATCTGGTGTGTGCATTTGGGGCTGGCAGCTGAGAGCAAGGGATGGCTGCTGTGGGAGCCTTCCAAGGGTGTGTTGTTTGACAGCAGGGATGTGAAGTTTGTTGAGGGCATGATGTATGGGAGCTGGGAGAAACAGCCGGAGGCCAGGGTGTCCCAGCAGATGGAGCAGATTACCATGCAGCTGGACCTGACTCCTAGTGTGTGGGAGGAGGGAGAGGAGGCAGCTGCAGAGGGTGGTGATAAAGAGAAGGTGCAGGAGGCACCTGCTGGTGGAGGTGATGGTGTGGAGATTAGCGGTAGCACTAGTGGAGCTGCTGGATCCGAGGGAGGAGAGCAGCAGCAGGGGAAAACTAAGAAGCCGAAGGGTGTCGTTATGAAGGGATGGGAGACACCCGTCTCCAGGCCAGGACGTACCCGTATGGCTACTAAGAAGCTGACTGCAGGAGCTGATGTAGCGGAGCAGCAGCTTGGGACCGAGGAGGCATTGCTGATTCTACCGCATGGCTATGACCCGGATGAGGAGGATCAACCTGCGTACTGTTTTCTTGCCCCTGCACCAGAGGAACCAGCTAGCATGGAGGAGGCATTAGCTGGACCAGATAGGGACAAATGGCTAGCTTCCAGGGATGCTGAGTACCAGAGCCTGCTGGAGAATGGGACTTGGGAACTAGTGGTGCTGCCTGAGGGAAAGAAAGCGGTACAATGCAAGTGGGTGCTAAGGATCAAGACTGACGACAAGGGGCAGGTCACCATCTACAAGAGTAGGTTGGTGGCTAAGGGGTTTATGCAGAAGGAGAAGCGGGACTTCAATGAGATCTTTGCTCCCACTGCCAAACCCCCTACCCTTCGTGTCTTGTTGGCAGATGCAGCCGTTAGTGGGAAGTTCATTATCCAGATGGACATATCAACGGCATTTCTCAACGGGATTTTAGAGGAGGAGGTGTTCATGACGCAGCCACCTGGGTATGAGGATGGTACGGGCAGGGTGTGCAAGCTGAAAAAGTCCATCTATGGCTTGAAGCAGGCGCCACGCTGCTGGTACCAGAAGTTGGCAGCTGTTTTAGAGGAGATGGGATTCAGGACCAGCAGCTGTGATGAGAGCCTCTTTCTCAAGGGGGAGGGGGAGAAGCTGGTGCTGTTTCTGGTCTATGTGGACGACATTCTTCTCTTTAGCAGCAGCATGAAGGAGATCCAGAAGGTGCAGCAGCAGCTGATGGAGAACTTCAAGTGCAAGAACCTTGGGGAGGTAAAGTACTACCTCGGGATGCACGTGGAGAGGGATCTGGATCACAGGTGGTTGAAGCTGCACCAGGAGAAGTTCATCAAGGAGCTTGGGGAGAAGTACGGAATTGAGAATGAGCGCAAGGTTGCAACTCCCCTGCCAGCAGAATTCAAGCTTGTGAAAGCTGCAGAGGATGAAGGGGTTGAAGCCGAGGAGCAGCAGCAATTTCAGTCCTTGGTGGGCAGCCTCTTGTATGCAGCAGTTCACACGAGACCCGACATCTCTTTCTCGGTTGGGCAGCTGGCTAGGGTAGTGCAGAATCCATCAGAGGAGCAGGTGGATGCAGCTGAGCGTGTGGTGAAGTATCTGAACTCTCACCCAAGCATTGGAGTTCAATACTCCGCATCTGCACAGGTGAAGCAGAAAGGGGTTGAGGTGCTGAAAGAGAAGGGGGAGAGGCTTGGAGAAGGCAAGCTTTTTCTCACTTGCTTTACTGATGCTACGTGGGCCTCTGAGAAGGAGGATTCCTCATCTGTGGGAGGATACATCTGCGTAGTTGGGGGAGGACCGGTTAGTTGGAGGTCAAAGAAGCAGACGGAGACAGCACTCTCTTCCGTGGAATCAGAGTACATGGCGATGTTCCATGGGGTGAAGGAGGTGATTTGGCTGAGGAGGCTGTTGGAGGAGATTGGCCAGGAGCAAAAGGTTGCTACGCCGCTGTTTTGTGATAGCAAGGGAGCTCTTGGGATGGCCAGAAACGCTGTGCTTCATGGGCTGAATAAGCACATGCGTATCAAGTGGCACTGGCTGCGTAAGGAGGTGAAGAGGGGGACGGTGAATCCGATCTACATCAAGACTCACCAGCAGCCAGCAGACTTCCTCACCAAGAGGCTTGCGGATGAGTCCCATTGGCGTTGTGTGCGCATGAGTGGAATGAGCATGAACTAGTATGGAATGATGGGGATGCAGCCGGCAGGCTGAGGGGGAGTGTGTTGGGTGCAAATTGACATTGCACGACATCCTGCCGTCTGTTTGTACGAGTATGCGTGTGCGAATGCATTTGCGTGTGAATGGTATGTTTGTGTGTTTGTTTGCTTTCGCAATTTTCGCTTGAAGCATTTGCAGGTACTCGCAAAATGTGCGCTTCGGCATAACATTGTACGCGCTATGAACAGTACAAGCAGAAAGGACGAGCTCGCAAAGGAACCCAAGATGGAAGCTTTGCGGTTCAACTTACTTGATTGCGCAGATTCAGTTCTATCCAACTCGAAATTGTACTGTTTTGTTTGGTTGTCTATAGTGTAGCAGGGCAGGCACTATAGGGGTACAATTTAGGTGAAGGTTGGATGTTGTTTGTCTGTATCTGCATGCTACAGGGCCAGGGGAAACCAGCGGAACCAGCATTTGGCTGGTTGGGCAAAGACAAAACAGGTTCTGTTTTTAGGACCTGAACCTGGTTGTTGTTTTCCCAGGTTGGAAAAACAGAACCAGAGGTTGTTCACCAACCTACCACCTGCCATTTTGTCCAGCCAGGTTGGTTCTGTTGCTTGGAATTATTTGGGATGATCCCTGGTTGTTCTCAGGTTCATTCCCAAGGTCCTTGCTAGCTAGAACTATTTATTCCTTCTCTGTTTGTACCTGGATATAGTAAAATTGATTCAGGCGAATTCCTTCCTTGCTGGAATTTCTTGTCTACGCGGTGCGACGGCGGAATGCTACCCGAGTCAACGCTAGTACGCTAGCACTCCAACGCTAGGCTAACGCTGTCCGAGCCATAACTTCGTAATGGCAGAACTTTTCGCGAGGCAACTTGGCTTATTTTAAAGCTCTTAGAGTGAGCTTCGATATAGGAAATTCTCAGCTTAATCCGGTCGACGGTCTGCACGATACGCTGCGCAACGTTCAAGGTACTCTTGCTGTTTTGACTAAGTCCCTCTTGATCCCTCTCTCTACAAACTCGGACCCGAGGATAGGGGCTGGTCTTGTACCAGGCACCCAAGGACCCTTGGAGGTGACCCCGAGGAGAGGTTTTAAGTGTGATAAAGTCTTAATAGCTTGAGTTTATTAGGCCCTTACACCAACAGCGACCTGCAACATGACAAGGTACAGTTTTGACAAGGACGGGGAGAGAAAGGGGAGAAGAAGGGAAGACGGTGCAGAGAAGGGAGAGAGGAAAGGGTGAGTCAGGGGGGGAGAAGGGGGAGATGCGGGTCAAGGAGGCTACGTTTGCATGCAACCTCAGGCTCGGTGCAAAAGGCAAGGCTCCAGTGCGCGCTGATTGCTAGCAGCACAAGATATATCCCCCGGTTGTTGGAGAGACAAGGCCGGGGAGGGAAGGACCGTACTAACAACAATACTAAGGGTCTCGGGCATACAAAGGCTACTCACCTCCTGCCTTTGAAACTCCAGGTTGAGGCTGTTGAGGATGTTGAGCATGTCGGCGAGGTAATACAAATACACTTTGAACTTCACTAAAGTCACAATGTGGTAGAAGTCGTCGCCCCACTCCCATAGGAGCACGATGACGGCACGGAGCACACACACCAAGCGCGTGATGGCATCGCCGCAGCTCAGCCAACGAACTGAGTGAATTCCCTGCAGTTCAAGGTTTGTCTTGCAAAACACCTCCTGCAGCTCTTGGAACTCATTGTGAGAGGGATGCGACCTTCCCAGGTATTCCGCGAGTTCCTTCAGTACATAGTCAATTATGCCCAGCTCAGGGACTGCAGTGGCGGCGTCCTTGGCTGCCAGTGCCTCTCTGCACAACATGATGTGGGCACGAGAGAAGGGGAGGTTTGGTTTAAGGACGGAGAATTGCATTGACTGTTTTTGCGGCCCGTTGCTGTCCGTCCACCAGGAGAATATGCAGCAGATTACCGTCACGTCTGGAGCGGGGAGGGAGGGAGGGGGAGAGGAAAGTAGGGGGGAAACAGAAAGGGTGGGGAATGGCATGAGCTTTAGATTATGTGAGCGCGTGCCTGCCTTGCAATTTTTGAGCAACGTGATGGGCATATAGATGCAACACACGCAGGCAATAAGTACTACTCACCGATGTGCAACGCAATGGCCGGAGAAGTGGTGCGGGACCTTTACACGCAGCTGAGCCACCAGGCCTTTTGTGCTACCTATCATCGCACCTGCGCCATCCGTGCTAATCCCGGCCACCTTGCTTATGTCGATTCCAAGAGAGTCAAGGAGGGTCAGCAATAGGGAAAGCAAAGAATCGCCATCGCATTTCTCCACCGTTAGTAGACCGATGAACTCCGTGACTACACGAGAGTCACAGAGAAACGTGGCAAACACGATCTGGTGTTTGCCATGCACACGATCTGTACTCTCGTCACAGGTTAGTCCGATGAATGGACTAGACTACAACCAGACTTGCTGACGAGCACGGAGATATGGTGCAGTGCTTGCGATGAGCTCGGGAAACCCATATCTGCATCAAACGGAAAATGGTATTGAGGGTTAGCAACAGTGAGCAGGTTGTGCACAACCTCCGTACTAAGGTTCTCGGGTATAGCAGCCATTGTTGATCAATGGCTCACCTGGTGTAATATGCACCGTGGCCATTCTTGGGGAAGCCTGGTGTCTGTTGCTCTGCAAGGTGCCGAACGAATTGAACCCACATCTCAATTGGTGCGTCACATTTGCAGATGAACAGCAGGGTCTTCAGCAGAGCGATGACCCTTAACACGCTGGATGTCTCCAGCCTTAGGACAGTCGATGATGCGCTGCTGATTCTCAGCCGCCTGCTCCGCCAGGGCCTCTCGCTTGACAGCCCGTTTGTGCTTCCTAGAGATTTGATGCGTGCGGAGTGCCTGGGTTTGGACGTCGACGGCACCTTCGCCAGCAGAGCCGTAGTTTGTGCCGTGTCCTGCGTGCTTGGTACACAAACTGCACCTCACTGATGGGAAACCGAAGGAAGTTTGGCAAAGCACGAGCCACGGGAAATCAGTTGACCATTCCCGTTTGTACTTCATAAGCGCCTCTTGATAATTATCCTCAGCCTCATCGTGCAGTTCCTCAGTAGATGAAGATGTTGCAGGAACGGCCGATGGTCCAGGTAGAGCTGGCTCTAAGCGGATACGTACGGTGGGTTCCATAGGACTATCGCGAGGGAACGACAAGCGCGACTATTCGTGCTTGGTCGCTCTTAATTTAGCAGTAGCGGCAGGGCCGATGCTTGTCCCACCAGGTGGTACAACGTTCGTGCCGTTCGTACTAGCATGGGCGGCTGTGACTGCGGGAGTTCGAGATGAACCAGCTGCAGGTGAGGGTGTTGGTAACGTGGACACAGCTCGAACAGGACACAAGAAGACCATGTTGGTGTAAGGGCCTAATAAACTCAAGCTATTAAGACTTTATCAAACTTAAAACCTCTCCTCGGGGTCACCTCCAAGGGTCCTTGGGTGCCTGGTACAAGACCAGCCCCTATCCTCGGGTCCGAGATTGTAGAGAGAGGGATCAAGAATGACTTAGTCAAAATAACAAGAGTACCTTGAACGTCGCGCAGCGTATCGTGCAGACTATCAACCGGATTAAGCTGAGAATTTCCTATATCGAAGCTCACTCCAAGAGCTTTAAAATAAGCCAAGTTGTCTCGCGAAAAGTTCTGCCATTACGAAGTTATGGCTCGGACAGCGTTTGCCTAGCGTTGGAGTGCTAGCGTAGTAGCGTTGACTCGGGTAGCATTCCACCGTCGCACCGCGTAGAAACGAAATTCCAGGAAGGGAGGAATTCGCTTGAATCAAATTGACTATATTCAGGTACAAACAGAGAAGGAATATATAGTTCTAGCTAGCAAGGACCTTGGGAATCAACCTGGGAACAACCAGGGATGATCCCAAATAATTCCAAGCAACAGAACCAACCTGGCTGGACAAATCAGCAGGTGGTAGGTTGGAAAACAACCTCTGGTTCCGTTTTTCCAACCTGGGAAAACAACAACCAGATTCAGGTTCTACAAACAGAACCTGTTTTGTCTTTGCCCAACCAGCCAAATGCTGGTTCCGCTGGTTTCCCCTGGCCTTGTAGCATGCAGATACAGACAAACAACATCCAACCTTCACCTCAATTATACCCCTATAGTGCCTGCCCTGCTACACTATAGTCAACCAAACAAAACAGTACAATTACAAGTTGGATAGAACTGAATCTGCGCAATCAATTCGACCGAACTGCAAAGCTTCCATCTTGGGTTCCTTTGCAAGCTCGTCCTTTCTGCTTGCACTGTTCATAGCGCGTACAATGTTGTGCCGAAGCGCACATTGTGCGAGTACCTGCAAATGCTTCAAGTGAAAATTGCGAAAGCAAACAAACACACGAACATACCATTCACACGCAAATGCATTCGTACACGCATACTCGTATAAACAGATGGCAGGATGTCGTGCAATGTGAATTTGCACCCAACACACTCCCCCTCAGCATGCCGGCTGCATTTCCATCATTCCATGCTAGTTCATGCTCATTCCACTCATGCGCACACAACGCCAATGAGGCTCATCCGCAAGCCTCTTGGTGAGAAAGTCTGCTGGCTGGTGGTGAGTCTTGATGTAGATCGGATTCATCGTCCCCCTTCTCACTTCCTTACGCAGCCATTGCCACTTGATACGCATGTGCTTGTTCAGCCCATGAAGCACAGCGTTCCTGGCCATCCCAAGAGCCCCCTTGCTATCACAAAACAATGGCGTAGCAACCTTGTGCTGCTGACCAATCTCCTCTAACAACCTCCTCAGCCAAATCACCTCCTTCACCCTGTGGAACATTGCCATGTACTCTGATTCCACAGAAGAGAGTGCAGTCTCCGTCTGCTTCTTGGACCTCCAACTAACAGGTCCTCCTCCAACTACGCAGATGTATCCTCCCACAGATGAGAAATCCTCCTTCTCAGAGGCCCACGTAGCATCGCTAAAGCAAGTGAGAAAGAGCTTGCCTTCTCCAAGCCGCTCCCCCTTCTCTTTCAGCACCTCAACCCCTTTCTGCTCCACTTGTGCAGATGCGGAGTATTGAACTCCAATGCTTCGGTGAGAGTTCAAATACTTCACCACACGCTCAGCTGCATCCACCTGCTCCTCTGATGGATTCTGCACCACCCTAGCCAGCTGCCCAACCGAGAAAGAGATGTCGGGCCTTGTGTGAACTGCTGCATACAAGAGGCTGCCCACCAAGGACTGAAATTGCTGCTGCTCCTCGGCTTCAACCCCTTCATCCTCTGCAGCTTTCACAAGCTTGAATTCTGCTGGCAGGGGAGTTGAAACTTTGCGCTCATTCTCAATCCCGTACTTCTCCCCAAGCTCCTTGATGAACTTCTCCTGGTGCAGCTTCAACCACCTGTGATCCAGATCCCTCTCCACATGCATCCCGAGATAGTACTTTACCTCCCCAAGGTTCTTGCACTTGAAGTTCTCCATCAGCTGCTGCTGCACCTTCTGGATCTCCTTCATGCTGCTGCTAAAGAGAAGAATTTCGTCCACATAGACCAGAAACAGCACCAGCTTCTCCCCCTCCCCCTTGAGAAAGAGGCTCTCATCACAGCTGCTGGTCCCGAATCCCATCTCCTCTAAAACAGCTGCCAACTTCTGGTACCAGCAGCGTGGCGCCTGCTTCAAGCCGTAGATGGACCTTTTCAGCTTGCACACCCTGCCCGTACCATCCTCATACCCAGGCGGCTGCGTCATGTACACATCCTCCTCAAAAACCCCATTGAGGAATGCCGTAGATATATCATCTGAATGATGAATTTCCCACTAACGGTTGCATCTGCCAAATAGATACGAAGGGTAGGGGGTTTGGCAGTGGGAGCAAAGATCTCATTGAAGTCCCGCTTCTCCTTCTGCATAAACCCCTTAGCCACCAGCCTACTCTTGTAGATGGTGAACTGTCCCTTGTCATCGGTCTTGATCCTTAGCACCCACTTGCACTGTACGGCTTTCTTCCCCTCAGGCAGCACCACCAGCTCCCATGTCCCATTCTCTTGCAGGCTATGGTACTCAGCATCCCTGGAAACCAGCCACTTCTCCCTATCTGGTCCAGCTAATGCCTCCTCCATGCTAGCTGGTTCCTCTGGTGCAGGGGCAAGAAAACAGTACGCAGGTTCATCCTCCTCATCCGGATCATAGCCATGCGGTAGAATCAGCAATGCCTCCTCTGTCCCAAGCTGCTGCTCTGCTACATCAGCTCCTGCAGTCAGCTTCTTAGTAGCCATACGGGTACGTCATGGCCTGAAGACGGGTGTCTCCCATCCCCTCATAACAACACCCTTCGGCTTCTTAGTTTTTCCCTGTTGCTGCTCTCCTCCCTCGGATCCAGCAGCTCCACTAGTGCTACCGCTAGTCTCCACACCATCACCTCCACCAGCAGGTGCCTCCTGCACCTTCTCTCCATCACCACCCTTTGCAGCTACCTCCTCTCCCTCCTCCCACACACTAGGAGTCAGGTCCAGCTGCATGGTGATCTGCTCCATCTGCTGGGACACCCTGGCCTCCAGATGTTTCTCCCAGCTCCCATACATCATGCCGTCAACAAACTTCACATCCCTGCTGTCAAACAACACACCCTTGGAAGGTTCCCACAGCAGCCATCCCTTGCTCTCAGCAGCCAGCCCCAGATGCACACACCAGATTGCACTTGCCTCCAACTTACTGTTATGTGATGCTATCATTTGCATTCACGTCTGTCTGCCTCCCATCATGTGTTCGTGCGTTGCATGTGTGAAATGAGCGTGCGCAAGAATTTGTGTTTTTCTGTCGTTTGGATTTTCTGAGTGTGTGTGAATGTTATTTGGCTTGAGCAGATATCTGAAGTGACTCCACTGCTCAAGAGCTTTCCGACGAACCAAGAATCACTTCAATCGGAGCACGAACAAGAAAGTTACGAACGTTGGAGTTCGTATGCTTTTGATATTTGGTTGTGGTGACCATGGAGAGTTGTGGGGTTGAGTCAATATGGGGTACAGACTTTTGGGGGTTGGGAAACTCGTTACTACTACTGTAGTTGCTGCCAATTGGTTGGGAGAAACCAAACCAGGTTGGCAAGTGTGGCCAAGTTGGGTTGAGGTGGATTGTGGAGGTTGGGATAGTGACAAAGGTCAAAGTTGGGTTGCCTATGGGGAAGGGAATTGTGTGGCATGGAGTTTTCTTTGGTTGGGGACTCCTTGGGACCTTCCCTCTCGTCCTCCTCTTTCCTCCTACCTGGTTTCGTGCTACTCTTACTCTCTTGTGTGCAACTTTATGGAACTTGTGAGAACCATTGTGATTGAGTTAAGCATGTGGCAGCATACCCCCTAGTGCGCCGAAAATCATAACTCGAGATTTACTCCACCATTTGATACGCTTCAAATTGGGAAAGATAGCCCTGGTTACAGGCTACAACATACTCGAGTTTGAGACAATTCCAACAGTGCAAGTTTAGCCGACGACGTTTCTTGTGAACTCGACGATTCTGTCCAGAATTTCAAGCCAACGATTTTGAGAAATTTAGGCTCCTAATCTTCATTGACTCCGTCCTTTGTCTCTAACAAGTGGTATCAGAGCTGATTAAGGACCTTGTGGGGAGTCTACTGAAGTGTGGAGACCCTCCTAGACCCACCATGGCCTGTGGGCGTGCCTAAGTGGAGTTCTGGATGTTGGATGTGACTTCCGCTAAGGGGAAACTCTGCCGAAATTTCGTTGGCGCCGTCACTTGTGAAAATATTGTGGATCTACATTGTGACCAGCAAAAGGGGGAGCTGAAACCTCTGATTGGGAGCAGAGGAGATGAGTGGAGAAGCAGCTGAGAAGAAGAGTGAACCGCCACCGTCCAAGATCGAGGCTTTGGACGGCTCCAACTACGAGGAATGGAGCGGGCGGATGCGGAGCGCTTTCAAGCGCTACAAGCTGCTGAAACTTGCGACGGGAGAAGAGAAGATGCCGGAGGAAGGTGATGCCCGCGACAAATGGATTGAGAAGAGCGCGGTGCTGTACGACCTAATCCTTCAATCGGTCAACAATGATATGTTCCAGCATATCAAGGACCTAGTGGAGCTGGATGACTCCGGGCCTAAGGCGTGGAAGCTGCTACGCGATGTGGTACAACCCAACACGCTGCCGATGGTGATCGTAATGGAGAAGGAGCTGGCTGCTCTCTCCATGAAGGCGGGAGACGATGTGAAACCGGTCCTTGATAAGATCAAGGACACCTATGCGAGGATGGCAGCGGCGGGCAGCAAGGTGTCGGAGATGCAGCAGTGCACCAAGATCATCTCGGTGCTCGACAACTCGTGGGACAACTTCATCCCCACCCTCAACGTTCAGCAGGACAAGTGGACGCCTGAGTGGCTACGGCAGCAGATCCTGCAGGAGGACTTCCGCAGGCGCCACATGGGAGGTGGTGCTGCCAACAAAACTGCTGAGGGGTATGGAGCTGCAGGAGGCAGCAGAGGAAGAGGGGGAGGGAGAGGCCGAGGCCGTGGGAGAGGCTTTGGCAGAGGAAGAGGCCGAGGTGACTACAACGAGGGGCATGGGAGCTCTGGTGGCAAGGGGAGTACCCGAATGGAGGGTGCGTGCTGGTACTGCAAGAAGGCTGGACACCCATGGTTCAAGTGTTTCAGCCGGCCTGAAGGATGGGCGCCTCCAGGCATGAAGCCGTCAAGTGGTGAACGTGCACGAGGTGGTGCTGTGCAAGGTTCAGGTGCACAAGGTGATGGTGCACAAGGTAAAGCCGACCCTGGTATGTTCCTCATGGTTGAGGACGTGCAAGGGAGTGGGGGTGATGTGGGTTCAGTTGGGAAGGTTGTGATGCACCCCCTCACTCACTGGGTGATCGATTCAGGTTGCACAAGTCACATGACTCCACGGGCAGATTTGCTTGATGAGGTGAAGCCCCCTGGGAAGATAAAGTTTGTGGCTGCCGCTTCAGGTGCCTTGCTTCCTGTGATTGGTGTTGGGAATGCCAAGGTTATGGGAGCTAATGGGGGGCTTGTGGGGCTGGGAAATGTGCTGTTGGTTGAAGGTTTATCCGCTAACCTCCTCTCTGTGTGCCGGCTGCAGAAAAGCAAGGCCAAAGTTACGTTCGGCCCAACCAGCTGCCGTGCAAAGCTTGGGAAGTTGCTGCTGTGGGATTTGGAGGAGAAGAGCAGCTGCATCAAGGACCTGTGGCAGCTGCCCATCATCCCTTGGAATGGGAAACCTCCAGCAACGGCAAAGGCAGCGGCAGCGGCTAAAGCAACTGCGGGAGGAGAGGAGACTGCACCAACTGCTGGGGCCCTGGATGCAGTCAAGAAGGTGCAGCAGCCACAGCAATCACATGGTGAGGTGCTTGCTGGTGTGGATGCGACAGCTGCATGGGCAAAGGCTTCATCTGGGAGTGGTGAGGCTGATTGGGAGACGTGGCATGAGAGGCTGTGCCATGTGAACATTCCTATGCTGCAGAAGTTGGTAAAGGATGGGTGCTTGAAGGGGGTGGAGGTGAAGGGGGGAGCAAAGGAGATTGGGAGCTGCCCTATCTGCCTTGAGACCAAATTCACGAAGTTTCCCTTCAGCAGCAGCACAGGACCAGCCAAGGTTCCACTCGCGCTTGTGCACATGGATGTGGTGGGCCCCACAAGGGCCCCTTCTCTCTCGGGCAGCCGCTACTTCTTGACAATTGTGGACGACCACACGCGTGCGGTGTGGGTGTACCCTCTTAAGACTAAGGGGGAGGTGGCAGCGGCTATTCTTAAGGAGTGGATGCCGAGAGCTCAAAGGGAGAGCGGACATTATGTGAAGGTGATCCGCACTGACAACGGGGGAGAATTCATTGGCGCTGATTTTGAGGCGGTGCTGAAGAAGAAGGGGATCCAGCATCAGCTTACGGTGCCCTACAACCCTCAGCAGAATGGCGTGGTTGAGCGGTTCAACCGGACCCTGCAGGAAGGTGCTCGCACTCTCCTTGGGTGTGCAGGGTTGCCGGATCCGTTTTGGGTGACAGCACTGCGGCAGGTCGCCCTTGTGAAGAACAGGGTGCTGGCAACTGTGGGGGACAAGCAGTGGGTCCCCTACACCAAGTGGTATGGGAGTGCACCAGCAGTCAACATGCTGAGAGCCTTTGGGTGCATGGTGGTGTTTCATGTGCCTAAGGAGAAGAGGGGAAAACTGGAAGCTTCTGGGAGATGGGGTGTGCACTTGGGGCTCGCTAAGGATCACAAGGGCTGGCTGATTTGGGACTTGACCAGCCAGCAGCTGACTGTGTCAAGGGATGTGAAGTTCCTCGAGTCCTTATACTACAAGGAGTGGAAGCAGCAGCAGCAGAAGCTTCCTACTATACCGCTGATCATTGAGGCTGATGAGGTGCAGCGGCCTTCGAGACAAGTGCAGGTCACTGTCTCAGAGGAGGAGATTTTTGAGGTGACTGAGGATGGGGGAGAACCTGAGGTGGAGGAGCACCAGCAGCCGCAGCAGCAGCAGCAGCAAGGTGCTCCACAAGGTGCCGCACGTCCGGTTGACCGTTCTAGGAGGGATGTGCGCCCTCCTAACCGGCTGACCTATCCGAGCTTTGGCAAGCCAAACGTGGTAAGGGCTGGGAGTGTGGCTGAGCAGTGTGATGAGGATGAGATAGCACACTGCTACTGGGCAGCCGTTCCTGAGCCCAAGACGCTAGCTGAAGCATTGAGCGGGCCGGATGCTGAAAAATGGAAGCAGGGTGTGAAGGAGGAGTATGAATCTCTGCTGGAGAACGAGACGTGGGAGCTGTGTGAGCTGCCACCTGGGAAGAAGGCCATTTCTTCCAAGCTGATCTTCAGGCATAAGTACGGACCAGATGGGGAGCTGACCTGCTACAAGTCAAGGCTTGTGGCTAAGGGGTTTCAGCAGACAAAGGGGAAGGATTTTGACGAGATCTTTGCTCCTGTGGGTAAAGGTACAACATTGAAAGTGTCACTGGCAATGGCAGCAAACCGTGGATGGCGGGTGAAGCAGATGGACATCACCACCGCCTTCCTCAATGGGATCATTCTGGAGGAGCTGTACATGTTACAGCCTGAGGGTTTGGATGATGGGAGCGGCAGGGTGTGCAGGCTGAAGAAGGCCATCTATGGCCTGAAGCAGGCTCCTCGTGCATGGTACCACAAGCTAGAGGAGACACTGCTGGCTGGGGGGTTCAAGAAGAGTGAGTGTGACCACAGCATGTTTCTGCTACAAGAGAAGGAGCAGTTTCTCATGCTCCTGGTGTATGTGGACGACATCCTGCTCTTCTCTGAGTCATCTGCAATGATTGAGCGTGTGGAGGAGATGCTGGAGATGCACTTCAAGTGTTCCAAGATGGGAGATGTGAAGTACTACCTGGGTATGCATGTGGAGAGGGACCTTGACAAGGAAGTGTTGAGGTTGCACCAGAGGAAGTACTGTGAGGGGCTGGCCGAGAAGTATGGGCTGCAAAATGGAGGGAAGCCAGCCACCCCACTGCCTTCAGGGTTCACAGTGGAGCCTTGTGCTGATAAGGAGGTGGTGGGTGAGAGTGACAGGAAGCTGTTTCATTCCATGGTGGGGGCACTCAATTATGCGGCTAACCACACACGGCCTGACATTGCCTTTGCTACATCCAGGCTTGCCAGTGTGGTTGCACGCCCCAGTCATGAGCAGCTGGAAGCGGCCAAGAGGTTGGTCCTCTATGTGAGCGCTACAGCATCAGTGGGCTTGGAGTACAGTGCTGTGAGACAGAGGCTGCAGAGGGGTGCAGCTGATTTGAGCAAGGGGGAGATGCTCCTGACCTGCTACACCGACACTAGCTTCAACTCGGTGAAAGCGGATGGCACCAGCATTGGAGGCTATGTGTGCCTCTTTGGAGGTGGTGCACTGAGCTGGCGGAGCAAGAAGCAGAACGAGGTGGGGCTGTCCTCGTGTGAGACCGAGTACATGGCCCTTCATCATGGGGCAAAGGAGGTGGTGTGGCTGAGGCGTTTGCTGGAGGAAATCGGAGTGTGTCAGAGGGAGCCGACTGTGATTTTCTGTGACAATGAGTCGGCGGTGAAGCTTGCGAAGAATGCCTGTCTTCATGGCTTGACAAAGCACATCAGGCCAAAGTGGCATTGGACAAGGAGGCTCCTGGACAAGGAGGTGCGGCTGGAGATTGTGAAGACCCAGCAGCAGGCAGCTGACATTCTCACCAAACGCCTGGCAGAACCTGAGCATTGGAAGGGCATGAAGCTTGCTGGGATGAGTGTGCATTGAGGGTGCATGCTTGAGCTATGGCATGTGGGATGATGGTTCACAGCCAGAGGGGGAGTTTGTTATGTGATGCTATCATTTGCATTCACGTATGTCTGCCTCCCATCATGTGTTCGTGCGTTGCATGTGTGAAATGAGCGTGCGCAAGAATTTGTGTTTTTCTGTGGTTTGGATTTTCTGAGTGTGTGTGAATGTTATTTGGCTTGAGCAGATATCTGAAGTGACTCCACTGCTCAAGAGCTTTCCGACGAACCAAGAATCACTTCAATCGGAGCACGAAAGTTACGAACGTTGGAGTTCGTATGCTTTTGATATTTGGTTGTGGTGACCATGGAGAGTTGTGGGGTTGAGTCAATATGGGGTACAGACTTTTGGGGGTTGGGAAACTCGTCACTACTACTGTAGTTGCTGCCAATTGGTTGGGAGAAACAAAACCAGGTTGGCAAGTGTGGCCAAGTTGGGTTGAGGTGGATTGTGGAGGTTGGGATAGTGACAAAGGTCAAAGTTGGGTTGCCTATGGGGAAGGGAATTGTGTGGCATGGAGTTTTCTTTGGTTGGGGACTCCTTGGGACCTTCCCTCTCGTCCTCCTCTTTCCTCCTACCTGGTTTAGTGCTACTCTTACTCTCTTGTGTGCAACTTTGTGGAACTTGTGAGAACCATTGTGATTGAGTTAAGCATGTGGCAGCATACCCCCTAGTGCGCCGAAAGTCATATCTCGAGATTTACTCCACCATTTGATACTCTTGAAATTGGGAAAGATAGCCCTGGTTACAGGCTACAACATACTCGAGTTTGAGACAATTCCAACAGTGCAAGTTTAGCCGACGACGTTTCTTGTGAACTCGACGATTCTGTCCTGAATTTCAAGCCAACGATTTTGAGAAATTTAGGCTCCTAATCTTCATTGACTCCGTCCTTAGTCTCTAACACTTACTGCGGTAGGTCTTGGGGACGTGGGCGACTGCCATGCAACCAAACACCCTCAGCATGTCCACCGGCGGCTTCTTCCGAAGCCACCTCTGCAACGGCACCCACAAGTCATCCCCAACCTTGGTGAGTACCCTGTTCCTAGCGACGGTAGCGTGCTCCAGTCGCTGCTCTCGACACAAGGCCAGCATGGCCTTGTTGTCTACGTACAGGACTGGAGGAGAACGAGACGGCTCTCTAAGGCCGGTCAGCAGGAAGGTGAGCCAGCGAAGCTCCTGTGCAGCCATGGCCCCGGCGTAGATCTCAGCCTCACAACTAGAGCCAAGAACAGAAGACGAGCGAGTAGCCCGCCACGAAACAGAGCCCGAACCAAGGCTGAAGGTGTAACCCTGTGACGACCGCTGCGTAGCCTGGTCGTCAGCCCAAGACGCGTCCGCGTGCCCAGTGAGGAGCACTGGACTCCGCCCTCCAAGCACTAGCCCCATACCCGACGTACTGCACAAGTAGCGCAACACCCTCTTCGCTGCAGCCATGTGCTCTGGTCGGTGTCTCCCAGGAGCAACATAGCGTGCGAGAATGCTAAGAGGGTATGCAAGGTCAGGTCGTGTGCAGGTCATCAGATACATGAGGCAGCCAACAAGCTCTGGGTACGGGCCACTCGACTCTACGGACTCATTCGAAGGCAGAGCTGAGAGGGAGTGGCGAGTAGACAGAGGAGTGGCCTGAGGCGAGGAGTACGTGAATCCGAAGCGCTGAAGGACCTGCTGCACCATGTGTGACTGAGTCAGGGTAATGGTGCGGCGTGCTCTGTCCCGGGTGATCTGCAAGCCAAGGTAGCTGCGCAGTTCACCCAGGTCTGTGCACGTGTGTCTCTTTTGCAGCTTGGACTTCACGTAGGTGAGTCCAGCAGTGTCAGCTGTGGCAAAGACTAAGTCGTCGACGTACACGAGGATGTAGAACGGCGGCAGAGAGGTGTCGGTGCGCAGAAACAGCGACGGGTCGGCAGTAGAAGGAGCAAACCCATGAGCCGCAAGCGTAGTCCTCAGTGTGTCGTGCCACTCACGTGGCGCCTGGCGGAGACCGTAGACTGGACGCCAGAGACTCCACTGGGTACCAGGAGGGAAAGACCCAGTGAAGCCAGGTGGGCGACGCAGCCAGATCTCCTCGTGCAGGCTGCCCTGCAGGAAAGCTGTGCTGAAGTCAAGAGAGTGCAGCTCGTAGTGACGGTGAGCAGCAACGTGCAGCAGTACCCAAAGAGTGGTCATCTTCGGGGTGGGGGAGAAGGTCTGAAAGTAGTCGACTCCCTGCCGCTGACTGAAGCCACGAGCCACGTAACGCGCCTTGAAGACAGGCGGAGAGCCCGGCGGCCGCTTCACCCTGAAGATCCACATGCCACTGACGATGTTCCCCCCAGGAGGGGGGACAGCGTCAACATAGGTGCCTGTGGACTTCCAGGAAGCCATCTCTGCATCCATAGCTGCCTGCCACTGAGAGGAGTAGGGACCCTCTATCGCCTCCACGTAAGAGCGCAGAGTCGGAATGTCAAGTGCATCCGGGTCTCCCTCAGGGGTAAGCAGTACGGACACGAGATGAGGTGAAGCAGCTGCCAGACACTGGAACTTCTCTTGCCTGTCCTCAAGGACGTCCGTGCCAAGGGCACACTCACCCCCGACAGACGGAGGACAGACAGACTCAGACTCAGCGACAAGACTAGCAGCGTAGTCTAAGCGACAACGAGCAGCAAAGTCGACGAGCTCAGTAACGAGAGCAGACGCAGCAGTAGACTCGAAAGAAGGGTCAGTGACAACAGTAGCAAGGAGACGCGTGACGGTAGGACTGGCAGTACGAAGAGAGTCCGACTCAGGGTCGGCAAGTGCAGGAAGAGAGGACTCAGGAGGGGAAGGCAAAGGGGCACGTTGAGGAGCAGTAGACGAACGCAGAGACATCCGGTGTGTGCAAGGGTCAGGAGGAGGACGCTGGCGTGAACCGCGACCACTAGCTCGAGCAGCTCTAACAGGCCACGCAGGACAAGACGCAGGCTCACGACGCTCAGTAAGACCTCCAGTAGGACCAGCGTAGGGAGAAGGAGCAGGCAGAGGGGAGGCAGGCTGTAGGTGTGACTGTGATGGGACAGGCTCTGGACACTCTGAGGGAGGAGGAGGACCAGTAGAAGGAGGAAGACCAAGAACCTGCTGCAGGAGTGGAACAAAGTACAGTCGAGGCCGCGTGACGACGCCAGAAGTAGCAGGGACAGCACCAGTACCCTCAGTAGGAGTACCCGCTCTAGCAGCACCTCCAGCAGCAACAGGAGCACCCCCAGTAGGACCGCCAGCAGTAGTCTCAGTGCCAACACCCTCAGGAGCACCAGCTCCAGTCGAACTCGTAGGCCCAGTAGCTCCAGTACTCCCAGTACGAGCACCTCCGGGACCCGCGACCACAGCACCCTTAGCAGCCGAAGAACCTCCCGCACCAGCAGTACGGCGCCAGCGCCGGGCAAACCACTCGCGTAGCTCCTGTGGAGAGAGTGGCTCCCGGCGAGAAGAAGCACACGGAGAATCTCCAGGCGAAGCACCTCCACGCTCAGCACCCCCAGGCGTAGCACCTCCAGGCTCAGCACCCCCAGGCGTAGAACCTCCAGGCCCAGCAACCCCAGGCGTAGCACCCCCAAGCTCAGCACCCCCAGGCTGAGCACTCCCAGACTCCGCACCCCCAGGTCCAGCACCCCCAGGCTCAGCACCCCCTGCAGCACCAGGGTCACCAGTGACCTTGACAGGCTCGACTGCGTCTACCTGGGACACACTTGAAGGGGCAGGACCCTGAGGGGGGAGGGAGTCTACCTGGGGGGGACCTGGTACAAGAAAGAGCGGGGGTGGGGGGAGGGACGGAGTGCGGTAGGGGAAGAGGCGGTAGTAGGGGACCGACTCGTCAAACGTGACGTCCTGGGAGGACAGAACACGTCGAGAGGTGGGGTGGTAGAACTACCACCCAGGCGCGTCAGGGGGGAACCCCTGGAAGACGCAAGGAGCAGCACGAGGGGACAGCTTGTCCGCAGACAAGTCGCGGACAAACGCCCGAGATCCTCAGACCCGGAACGCCGACGCATCGCCAACCTTCCCCGTCCACAGTAAGGCTGGGGAGGTCTTCGGCCTGGAGACCCTGGGGTGGAGGTTGAGCTGATGCGCCGCGTACCTGACCGCAAACGGCCACAGAAAATGGGGGGCAGCCGCATGCATCATAGACATACGAGCGACGTCCATGACCATGCCAATGCGGTGCTCAGCAATCCCATTTTGCTGCGGTGAGTCCGGAAGCGTGAAGGTCTGACGGATGCCTCGTGCGCGACAGTATGCTCGCAGTAGGCCAGAGGAAAACTCTCCGCCTCTGTCCGAGTGCAGACGCAGAACAGGGAAGTCCGAGCCAAAGCTCCGCCTGAGCTGGAGACGAGTCGCGCAGATCAAGTCGATCAGCACCTCAGTGACATCACCCTTGCTGCGCAAGGGGAAGACCGTGGTGTAACGCGAGTAGTCGTCAACAACGAGCAGGAATTAGCGCTCGTGACCCTGTCCACGGACGCGGGCCGGGCCCCACACGTCCATGTGAAGCGTCTGCAACGGGGCCTCTGTCGGAGGAAACTGGGAGGAGTGAGGGGCAGCCCGCTGGCGCCCCTCGACACAGGGGATACAGGCAGGGCCAGGGCCCTGAGGAAGGGGAGGGAGGGACCGATGGAGACCAGACACAAGAAGACGGGAGGCCATGCCTCTGAGCCGAAGCAGAGAGGGGTGACCAAGACGGTGGTGCCAGAGGAGAGTCTCATGAGACAAGAGACGACACGAACAGGGGGCAGACTCAGGACCAGACCTAGACGCTGCAGCAAACACCTGACTGGACGAAGCGACTCTACCAGACTCAGTAACGGGATGAGACGCAGTGGTCAGTGTGTACAGGCTCGACCCCGGCTGACGGGTAAACGTAGCCAGGTGCCGGCCTGTGCTAGCCTCTGTACAGTGCGTCACCCGCTGACGCGCAGGAGTGGACTGGTGTACTCCCCCATCCTGTAGGTCAGCACCACTCACCAGGTTCGTCGAGAACGAGGGGAGGTAGAGACCAGACAGGGTGCCAGAGGGAGCCGCCGGACACGGGAGGACTGTGGATAAGCGAGACAGTACAAGACCCTCGGAGGGGTCAGCTGTTGGTGTAAGGGCCTAATAAACTCAAGCTATTAAGACTTTATCACACTTAAAACCTCTCCTCGGGGTCACCTCCAAGGGTCCTTGGGTGCCTGGTACAAGACCAGCCCCTATCCTCGGGTCCGAGTTTGTAGAGAGAGGGATCAAGAGGGACTTAGTCAAAACAGCAAGAGTACCTTGAGCGTCGCGCAGCGTATCGTGCAGACCGTCGACCGGGTTAAGCTGAGAATTTCCTATATCGAAGCTCACTCTAAGAGCTTTAAAATAAGCCAAGTTGCCTCGCGAAAAGTTCTGCCATTACGAAGTTATGGCTCGGACAGCGTTAGCCTAGCGTTGGAGTGCTAGCGTACTAGCGTTGACTCGGGTAGCATTCCGCCGTCGCACCGCGTAGAAAAGAAATTCCAGCAAGGAAGGAATTCGCTTGAATCAATTTCACTATATTCAGGTACAAACAGAGAAGGAATAAATAGCTCTAGCTAGCAAGGACCTTGGGAATCAACCTGGGAACAACCAGGGATGATCCCAAATAATTCCAAGCAACAGAACCAACCTGGCTGGACAAAATAGCAGGTGATAGGTTGGTGAACAACCTCTGGTTCTGTTTTTCCAACCTGGGAAAACAACAACCAGGTTCAGGTCCTAAAAACAGAACCTGTTTTGTCTTTGCCCAACCAGCCAAATGCTGGTTCCGCTGGTTTCCCCTGGCCCTGTAGCATGCAGATACAGACAAACAACATCCAACCTTCACCTAAATTGTACCCCTATAGTGCCTGCCCTGCTACACTATAGTCAACCAAACAAAACAGTACAATTTCGAGTTGGATAGAACTGAATCTGCGCAATCAAGTAAGTTGAACCGCAAAGCTTCCATCTTGGGTTCCTTTGCGAGCTCGTCCTTTCTGCTTGTACTGTTCATAGCGCGTACAATGTTATGCCGAAGCGCACATTTTGCGAGTACCTGCAAATGCTTCAAGCGAAAATTGCGAAAGCAAACAAACACACAAACATACCATTCACACGCAAATGCATTCGCACACGCATACTCGTACAAACAGACGGCAGGATGTCATGCAATGTGAATTTGCACCCAACACACTCCCCCTTAGCCTGCCGGCTGCATCCCCATCATTCCATACTAGTTCATGCTCATTCCACTCATGCGCACACATCGCCAATGAGGCTCATCCGCAAGCCTCTTGGTGAGGAAGTCTGCTGGCTGCTGGTGAGTCTTGATGTAGATCGGATTCACCGTCCCCCTCTTCACCTCCTTACGCAGCCAGTGCCACTTGATACGCATGTGCTTATTCAGCCCATGAAGCACAGCGTTCCTGGCCATCCCAAGAGCTCCCTTGCTATCACAAAACAGCGGCGTAGCAACCTTTTGCTCCTGGCCAATCTCCTCCAACAGCCTCCTCAGCCAAATCACCTCCTTCACCCCATGGAACATCGCCATGTACTCTGATTCCACGGAAGAGAGTGCTGTCTCCGTCTGCTTCTTTGACCTCCAACTAACCGGTCCTCCCCCAACTACGCAGATGTATCCTCCCACAGATGAGGAATCCTCCTTCTCAGAGGCCCACGTAGCATCAGTAAAGCAAGTAAGAAAAAGCTTGCCTTCTCCAAGCCTCTCCCCCTTCTCTTTCAGCACCTCAACCCCTTTCTGCTTCACCTGTGCAGATGCGGAGTATTGAACTCCAATGCTTGGGTGAGAGTTCAGATACTTCACCACACGCTCAGCTGCATCCACCTGCTCCTCTGATGGATTCTGCACTACCCTAGCCAGCTGCCCAACCGAGAAAGAGATGTCGGGTCTCGTGTGAACTGCTGCATACAAGAGGCTGCCCACCAAGGACTGAAATTGCTGCTGCTCCTCGGCTTCAACCCCTTCATCCTCTGCAGCTTTCACAAGCTTGAATTCTGCTGGCAGGGGAGTTGCAACCTTGCGCTCATTCTCAATTCCGTACTTCTCCCCAAGCTCCTTGATGAACTTCTCCTGATGCAGCTTCAACCACCTGTGATCCAGATCCCTCTCCACGTGCATCCCGAGGTAGTACTTTACCTCCCCAAGGTTCTTGCACTTGAAGTTCTCCATCAGCTGCTGCTGCACGTTCTGGATCTCCTTCATGCTGCTGCTAAAGAGAAGAATGTCGTCCACATAGACCAGAAACAGCACCAGCTTCTCCCCCTCCCCCTTGAGAAAGAGGCTCTCATCACAGCTGCTGGTCCTGAATCCCATCTCCTCTAAAACAGCTGCCAACTTCTGGTACCAGCAGCGTGGCGCCTGCTTCAAGCCGTAGATGGACTTTTTCAGCTTGCACACCCTGCCCGTACCATCCTCATACCCAGGTGGCTGCGTCATGAACACCTCCTCCTCTAAAATCCCGTTGAGAAATGCCGTTGATATGTCCATCTGGATAATGAACTTCCCACTAACGGCTGCATCTGCCAACAAGACACGAAGGGTAGGGGGTTTAGCAGTGGGAGCAAAGATCTCATTGAAGTCCCGCTTCTCCTTCTGCATAAACCCCTTAGCCACCAACCTACTCTTGTAGATGGTGACCTGCCCCTTGTCGTCAGTCTTGATCCTTAGCACCCACTTGCATTGTACCGCTTTCTTTCCCTCAGGCAGCACCACTAGTTCCCAAGTCCCATTCTCCAGCAGGCTGTGGTACTCAGCATCCCTAGAAGCTAGCCATTTGTCCCTATCTGGTCCAGCTAATGCCTCCTCCATGCTAGCTGGTTCCTCTGGTGCAGGGGCAAGAAAACAGTACGCAGGCTCATCCTCCTCATCCGGGTCATAGCCATGCGGTAGAATCAGCAATGCCTCCTCGGTCCCAAGCTGCTGCTCCGCTACATCAGCTCCTGCAGTCAGCTTCTTAGTAGCCATACGGGTACGTCCTGGCCTGGAGACGGGTGTCTCCCATCCCTTCATAATAACACCCTTCGGCTTTTTAGTTTTCCCCTGCTGCTGCTCTCCTCCCTCGGATCCAGCAGCTCCACTAGTGCTACCGCTAATCTCCACACCATCACCTCCACCAGCAGGTGCCTCCTGCACCTTCTCTTTATCACCACCCTCTGCAGCTGCCTCCTCTCCCTCCTCCCACACACTAGGAGTCAGGTCCAGCTGCATGGTGATCTGCTCCATCTGCTGGGACACCCTGGCCTCCGGCTGTTTCTCCCAGCTCCCATACATCATGCCCTCAACAAACTTCACATCCCTGCTGTCAAACAACACACCCTTGGAAGGCTCCCACAGCAGCCATCCCTTGCTTTCAGCTGCCAGCCCCAAATGCACACACCAGATTGCACTCGCCCCCAACTTACTGCGGTAGGTCTTGGGAACGTGGGCGACTGCCATGCAACCGAACACCCTCAGCATGTCCACCGGCGGCTTCCTCCCAAGCCACCTCTCCAACGGCACCCACGAGTCATCCCCAACCTTTGTGAGTACCCTGTTCCTAGCGACGGTAGCGTGCCGAACAGCATGGGGCCACATCAAGTTGCCCAGCCCAGATTCTATGAGCAGCGCCCTAGCTGTCTCCAGAATTGTCCGGTTCGCCCGTTCTGCTACACCGTTGGACTGTGGGGTGTAAGCCGTGGTCAGCTCCCTCTGGATGCCCTGCTTCTTGAGCCAGGCCGTCATCTCAGCTCCAAGGAACTCACCACCCCGATCTGTCCTAATCCGCTTCACCACACACTCCGCTTGCTTCTCCACGAACGGCAGCCAATCGTCCCGAATCGTGGAGGCGGCGTGATCTTTCTGCTTCAGCGGATACGCCCACATTAGCCTGCTCCAGTCATCCACTATGGTTAGGAAGTACCGCTCCCCCTTGTGCCCTTGCACCGGCAGCGGCCCCACCAAGTCCATGTGGACCAGCTCCAACGGCTTTTTGCTCCTGCCAGCCACACTATGGAAGGGGAAACGGGTGAACTTTGAAAGGAGGCAAATTTCACAGTTATCATCGGGTGGTTGTCCGTTCAGCTTTAAGCCCTTAACGGCTCCATCCTTCTCCAGCTGCTTCAGCAAAGGCATTGCCACATGCCCCAAACGTCGGTGTGCAGTTGCCCAATCTGTCTCCCCAGATCTGGCCGACACTTTCACACCAACCCCTCCAACGGCGTTGCACTCCCCCTGGGATGCAGACCCCTCTCCAGCCTGCCCCCCACCGTGCCACGCCAGCGCCGGCAGCTGCCACATAGATCTGTACACGTCCTTGCTCTCGTGCAGATCCCAAAGCACCCGATTGCCCAGCTTCCCCTTATAAGTGCGAGCCCCATCCGTGTTGGTGTTCACCCCAGCCTTGCCAAGCTTACGGAGGGAGATGAGGTTGGCCTTCAGGTCGGGGACGAGGAGAACGTCGTGCAGCACCACCGGCTTGCCATCCGCTCCCTTAAATGCAGCTCGTCCCGCACCAGCCACCTTCAACATGTGTCCAGAGGCAGAGCACACCTCATTAATCGGTGCAGCGCGTACGTCGTCCAGCAGGTCCTTGCGCGGCGTCATTGTCCAAGCGGCGCCTGTGTCCAACACCCAATAGTCCAGGGGATGCAGCTCTGCTCCAGCCTTAGCAGATGCGTCTCCTTGCTCCCCCTTGTCTCCCATATGGAAGAATTGGCCCGCGGTGCGCTCCTTCTTCTTCTCCGCACCGCCGTTGCCCTTCGGGTTGTTGTCGGACGAATCAGCAACCATGTTGGCGCCGTTTTTCTGGTTCCTCCGCGCGCCGCCATCCTGGTGACGATTCTGGGGAGTCCATCCATCGGGTTTCTTATAGCACAAAAACCAGGGGTGCCCTTCCTTCTCACAATACCAGCAACTCCCTTTCATTTTGCCACCAGCACCCGACTTGCCCCCACGTCCAGATTTCGCACCGCGACCCCAACCGGTACCTCCTTGTTGGTCGTTGGAGTCGTCGTCTTTCTTTGCACCGCGTCCAGCACCACCGAAGCCACGTCCTTTGCCACGTCGGCTCCCTTGCATCCCGTAGCCGCTGCTGCCGTCGTCTCCACCCCTCAGTTGGCGGCGACGGAAGTCCTCCTCCAGAATCTTCGTCCGCACCCACTCGAGCGTCCACAAGCTCTGGTTCTGCGGCAGGCTCAATCCGCTCGTAAATTGAAGCCACGATTCCGGCAGCAGCGAGAGCATCTTCAAGCACTTTGTTTGCTCCGGGTAGGTGATTCCTGCGGTCGCCAACTTCGCGTAGAGGTCGCGCAATTTGTCCAGGACAGGTTGCACCGGCTCTCCCTCGCTCAGGCGCAACGCGGACAGCTCCCTCTCCAGCATCAATGTTGCAACAACGGAGGTCGGGGCGTGCAGCTCCTTCAACACCGTCCACGCCTTCGGACCGCACTCAACCTCCGGCAGCAGGTGCATGACGTGGTGACGCTGGTTCAGCTCCAAACTCTGCGACATCAAGTAGTAGCCAGCCGAGGCGCGCTCGTCCCAATCTTCCTGAAGGGCGGGGTCACTCGGTCTAGGCTCCTCCCCAATCATTAGTTTCAGCAATCCGATTTGACGGAAATAAAGTTGCATTTTCCAGGCCCAATCATCATAGCCCTCACCATTGAACTTCTCGACGGTGAAGTTTTTCAGCACCTCCTTGATCAGCGAGCCCTGGCTTGTTCGCGCTCCCCTTGGCGCAGAAACTCCAGAATCATGGCTGCCGCTACGATCTTGGGCTGAAGATTCACCAGCTACCGCCGAGGTGTTGCCCGCCATAGCTACCTATATCGAGGATCACTATAACGCAGCTCTGATACCAGCTTGTTGGTGTAAGGGCCTAATAAACTCAAGCTATTAAGACTTTATCACACTTAAAACCTCTCCTCGGGGTCACCTCCAAGGGTCCTTGGGTGCCTGGTACAAGACCAGCCCCTATCCTCGGGTCCGAGTTTGTAGAGAGAGGGATCAAGAGGGACTTAGTCAAAACAGCAAGAGTACCTTGAGCGTCGCGCAGCGTATCGTGCAGACCGTCGACCGGGTTAAGCTGAGAATTTCCTATATCGAAGCTCACTCTAAGAGCTTTAAAATAAGCCAAGTTGCCTCGCGAAAAGTTCTGCCATTACGAAGTTATGGCTCGGACAGCGTTAGCCTAGCGTTGGAGTGCTAGCGTACTAGCGTTGACTCGGGTAGCATTCCGCCGTCGCACCGCGTAGAAAAGAAATTCCAGCAAGGAAGGAATTCGCTTGAATCAATTTCACTATATTCAGGTACAAACAGAGAAGGAATAAATAGCTCTAGCTAGCAAGGACCTTGGGAATCAACCTGGGAACAACCAGGGATGATCCCAAATAATTCCAAGCAACAGAACCAACCTGGCTGGACAAAATAGCAGGTGATAGGTTGGTGAACAACCTCTGGTTCTGTTTTTCCAACCTGGGAAAACAACAACCAGGTTCAGGTCCTAAAAACAGAACCTGTTTTGTCTTTGCCCAACCAGCCAAATGCTGGTTCCGCTGGTTTCCCCTGGCCCTGTAGCATGCAGATACAGACAAACAACATCCAACCTTCACCTAAATTGTACCCCTATAGTGCCTGCCCTGCTACACTATAGTCAACCAAACAAAACAGTACAATTTCGAGTTGGATAGAACTGAATCTGCGCAATCAAGTAAGTTGAACCGCAAAGCTTCCATCTTGGGTTCCTTTGCGAGCTCGTCCTTTCTGCTTGTACTGTTCATAGCGCGTACAATGTTATGCCGAAGCGCACATTTTGCGAGTACCTGCAAATGCTTCAAGCGAAAATTGCGAAAGCAAACAAACACACAAACATACCATTCACACGCAAATGCATTCGCACACGCATACTCGTACAAACAGACGGCAGGATGTCATGCAATGTGAATTTGCACCCAACATCAGCCAGAGACACCGCAACCGGCCGACTAAGCGGCGTGAGTGTGGTGCGGTCCCGAAAGAAGGAGCGAGACGCCCCAGAGTCAAGAGTGAAGGTGAGGGAGGCCGAAGCCGACGTAGTATCTGAGAGCGCAGACTCACCAGTACCTGAGGACGCAGACACACTACCACCTAGAGCAGCAGCGTCGCAAGCACCTAGAACAGCAGCCTCAATGCCCGGATCGGGCGGGAAACAGCGGTAGCAGTCACCTTCATCACTATGAGACACAGCATACATGGCAGAGAGAATAGCATCAAAGTCAAGATCAAAGATGGCAACACCCGCCCTAGACAGCTCGCCCCAGCGAGGAATCTCTGAGGCCTCTGGGAACTGGTGACGCCACGCGTCCGTCAAGCGGCCAAAGCAGCGCTGGGTGGGGTGCGGACCCCCACACTGCTCACCCGCACGGTCGCCGGTGCGCAGGACGTAGGTGCACGGACCAAAACCCCCACCCCGCTGGCGTGCAGTGTACCACTCACGGAGCTGCTGAGGGGACAGGGTCTCACGACCGCGCTGCTGCTGCTCGCGCGCGCCACTATCGGAGCCACTCCTCTGCGAAGGCCCGCGACCAGCTCCACTGCCACCCCCACCGCCTCCGCCGCCTCCGCTACTGCCGCCGCCTCCACCGCCGCCTCCACCGCCGCCTCCACCGGCGCCTCCTCTGCCACCTCCACTCCCACCGCCACCGCCGCCGCCGCCTCCGCCTCCACCGCCGCCACCGACCCCCCCACCCGCACCTCCACTCCCACCGCCACCCCCACTACCCCCACCGCCTCCACCTCCACCTCCACCGCCCGCTCCTCGAGCTCCCTTGCCCCCCTTGCCCTTGCCAGGGCGGCGTCTCCCGCTAGGGGCACACGCCGCACCGACTGACTCAAGACCAAGGAGGTCGGCCGTAGCAGCAGAGGCAACAGAGGGCAGCAGGGGGGAGGGGGAACACCCCTCAAAGATGGGGGTGCGCGGGTCACCTCGAGAGGCTCCTACAGCGACTATACTCTTCTCCGCTGCTAAGAGGGCCTTCTGGAGGAGATTGACAGTGAGTGTGGTGGGACAGACTGAGAGAAAGTGGTCCCTGACTACTCGAAGGGAGTCAGGAAGGCGAGTGACTAGGAAGTACATGGGGGGGGGTTCTTGGCGCAGAAGTCAGCAGGGAGTGCAGCGCGGTAGCGAGTGTCACTAGTGCGGAGGTGCGTAATGAGGTCAGCCACGGTGGGAAAGGCAGCAAGGTCAGGGAAGAGGTACGGTAGCATGAGACGGCTCAGTGCAGCAGTGGCAGGGGAGGAGTAGCGCGCGACTACAGCGTCGTACAAGGTCTGAGCACTCTTGTACTGACTAAAGTGCGCACGCTCGGAGGTAGGGAGGTGGCGACGCACAGCAAGACGTGTAGCAGCGTCGCGCGTGGCTCACTGGGAGCGAACAGTGGCGTCAGCATCAGCAGCAGGGGCAGGGGAAGCGCCAGAGGAAAGGTCAAAGAGAGAGATGCCGTCTACCCTATCGCACTGTAAGAACAGCTGCAGGTCATCTACCCAGACCTCAAAGTCAATGGCCCGACCCTCAGCGTCAAAAGCGAGGACACTAGGGGTAGCCATGACGACAGTAGCCTAGCAGTACTACCTGTAGGACAGGGGCAGTGCAGTGACAGGAGCGCTGCTCTCACCAGATAAGGCGGGTCGGGCAGCTCAGCAGCACAGCAACGCGGCTGCTCGGACGGCTCAGCAGCAACTGCGGTTCGGGCGGCTCGGGCGGCTCGGCTCCACAGCGGCTTAGGCGGCTCGGGCGGCTCGGGCGGTACGGGCGGCACGGCTCCTCAGCGGCTCAGGGGGCTCGGGCGACTCGGGCGGCTCGGGCGGCTCGGGCGGGTCGGGCGGCTCGGCTCCTCAGCAGCTCAGGCGGCTCGGGCGGCTCGGGCAGGTCGGGCAGCTCGGGCGGCTCGGGCGGCTCGGGCGGGTCGGGCAAATCGGGTGGTGCGGGCGGTGTAGGGCCGTATGGCCGCTGGTAGGGCTCGGGGCCGCAGCAAGAGGGGCGGCGGTGCCGCAGAGACAGGCGGCGAGGCCGCAGTGAGAGGCGGCGGGGCCGCAGCTAGAGAGGCGGCGGGGCCGCGGAGACGGGCGGCGGGGCCGCAGAGACGGGCGGCGGGGCCGAAGTGAGAGGCGGCGGGGCCGCGAAGACGGGCGGCGGGGCCGCTGAGACGGGCGGCGGGGCCGCAGTGAGAGGCGGCGGGGCCGCAGCGAGAGAGGCGGTGGGGCCGCGAAGACGGGCGGCGTGGCCGCTGAGACGGGCGGGGGGGCCGCAGGGAGAGGCGGCGGGGCCGCAGCTAGAGAGGCGGCGGGGCCGCTGAGACAGCCGGCGGGGCCGCAGTGAGAGGCGGCGGGGCCGCAGCGAGAGAGGCGGCGGGGCCGCGAAGACGGGCGGCGGAGCCGCAGAGACGGGTGGCGGGGCCGCCGTGAAGGGCGGCGGGGCCGCAACGAGAGAGGCGGCGGGGCCGCAGAAAAGGGCGGCGAGGCCGCTGAGACAGGCGGCGGGGCTGCAGTGAAGGGCCGCTAGGGCGGCTCGACGAAGTGAGGGCCCGAAGCGCGACTCGGGTTGAGCGCGTTTCGGGCAGGAAAAAAAAAAAACTCGATGTGGTGGGCCCTAAGCACAGTTCCCAAGGGGGAACCTGCTCGATACCATGAGAAGATTAGAACGAGAGGATGGTGAACTATGAAACGAAGTGAGTACAAATATGAAACCCTAATTGGTTGTACCCCCTATGGGATACCCCACTATAGCCTACACAACAGCATAAGCTATAATGTTCTAACAAAACAACCTCTGGTTCTGTTTTTCCAATCGGGGAAAACGACAACCAGGTTCAGGTCCTAAAAACAGAACCTGTTTTGTCTTTGCCCAACCAGCCAAATGCTGGTTCCGCTGGTTTCCCCTGGCCCTGTAGCATGCAGATACAGACAAATAACATCCAACTCTCATGTAAAACAAAGCAATACAATTTCGAGCTGGATAGAACTGAATCTTCGCAATCAAGTAAGCTGAACCGCAAAGCTTCCATCTTGGGTTCCTTTGCGAGGTCGTCTTTTCTGCTTGTACTGTCCATAGCACGTACAATGTTGTGCCGAAGTGCACGATACGCGAGTACTTGCAAATGTTGCAAGCGAAAATTGTGAAAGCAAACAAACGCTCGAACATTCCATTCACACACACATGCATTCGCACACGCATAGTCGTACAAACAGACGGCAGGATGTCGTGCAATGTGAATTTGCACCCAACAGATGCATTATGTGCTTTCGTTGGGCAAGATCTAGGCTGTGAGAGAGAATGTAGTATCCTGCTGATGAACGTTCGTCCTAATCGCCCTGAAGTTCCAGGTTGCTAGGGTGTTTGTCACTAATGATTATGACTTTGAGAAGTCCTATCTGCCAAAATATAACTGCATCTTACAGGACCAGACGTCGTACCCTTGACTACTGAATTTGTCGATGGAGAAGTTTTTCAGAACTGCCCTTAGTAGTGGGCCCTGGTTTGTCCGTGCTACTGTAGGCGCGGATACTCCAGTTTCCTGGCTACCACTACTCACAAGAGATGAACCCCCTTCTTCTCCAGGCGACCCCATCGTTGGATACGTTCAAAACGACTAAATACCAGCTCTGATACCATGTATTAACAGCTATAACGTTATGCGGAAGCGCTTAAACTGGAACTACAAACAAAGCTTAGCAACACTTAACATCACTTGCAGCGCTTCGAGTGTGACAGCTTGTCACCTCCTAGCCAAGGGCGTAATTAAAACGCAAGTGAGTCTTTATGCCTTACTCATGCTTGTAGAACAAGTAAACTGGTTGAGCAGAGATTTGGCAGCACCGTGATCGTTTCTACTATTGTCAATACGAAGTAGTAGAATTCGAACTTGAAAAAACGTGAATGCATTTGATTAATTTGGACAAGTACAAGCACACATTTATATAGATTCTACGCACAGGCAAGGGCAAGCAAAACAGTTGTTTAACCAGCTCGCAGGATTTTGCCACACTGTACTTCAAAATAGTTGCACAAGTCCTTGAGCATTTGGCTATATCCTCCTCTTGTTAAAGACTGTCTTCAAACTGTACTTGTAACAGTTGCCCTTGCTGACTCAAATGTGTGCACTCATGAGTCTCGCATGTTGCTCCAATGTAGCTCAAATGTCTTCATGCGAGCTCAGGGTTGTATAACGGTTCGTTTTAAAAACAGAGTAACCAATTTGCACATGTGTCGAAATGATTCCGCAAAACGATGGTATATTCGCGAGAATTTTCCCGTCCCGTGAGTCAGCACGGGATACAGTTTTTCAACTGTAATCCCGAGCACCCCCTCGTGCCACACGCACGACCGAGATTTTTTTCGGTTGTGCTGTATAGCGCGTCATGATTGAAATCATGCACGTGTACAGCAATGGACAGGGCTGAAATAGGCCATGTCTTGTTGCGATCGTGCAGTATAGTGGACTCCCAACAAGACGCGGCACACACCCGAGCCCTGAGGAGCCACACGCGCGTATCAGGACCCAAACGCGGTCCTGATTTTTGCACCCTTTTACTCGCGCGAAACGGTGAAACAACACTCTTTTGACCAGTCAAAATTTCGAGCCCCCCTGCACACCACTCACTCACATAAGCGTCGTATGAAATATTCGAGGCATATTAAACTTCGATGAGCCTCGCATAATTAATTCGATGTGAAGAAAGAGGAATGACTGAACTAGCAAGGAGATGGGTACAAATAGGGAAACCTAACAGTGTTGTCCCCCATATGGTCTAACCCACTACAGCCTACAAAGACTATATCATGTATGTTTGATACACCCCCATAGGCAAAGAGGGGGAGAACAAGAGGTCACAAGACCGGTCAAGCAAAGCAAGGCAAGCTCAGAGTGGATCACAATGTCACCACACAATCTGAGCACAAGCACAGTGCCACAAAGCCAGTTCACAAGCAGAGTTATATATCAAGGTGAATAAGTAAGGAAGAGACCAAAACCTAGCAAGGGTAAGCATGCAAGTGCAGGTATATATAGATCACAGTACAATCAGAGTCAAGAAGTGAGCAAGTGAGACCAAGTAGGCACAAGACCTAACTTCGTACAAAAGCGCAAATGATTATAAGGCTGAAGTGCCTTGGTAAAGATATCAGCAGCGTTGGCCCGAGAGGCCACGTAAGCAAGGCGCAGCTGACCACGCTGCTGTAGCTCACGAGCAAGGAAGTAGCAAAGAGCAATGTGCTTCGTTCTGTGCTCCAGTCTGTGCTCCCGACAGAAGGCCAGCATGGCCTTGTTGTCTACGTACAGAACTAGAGGAGAACGAGGCAGCTCTCCCAGGTCAGTCAGCAGGTAGGTGAGCCAGTGTAACTCCTGTGCAGCCATGGCCCCTGCGTAGATCTCAGCCTCACAGCTGGAGCTGAGAACAGAAGACAAGCAGATAGACCGCCACGAAACAGAGCCGGAACCAAGGCTGAAGGTGTAACCCTGTGACGACCGCTGCGTAGCCAAGTCGTCAACCCAAGATGCGTCTGTGTGACCAGTGAGGACCACTGGACTCCGCCATCCAAGCATGAGCCCCATGCCCGACGTATTGCACAAGTAGCGCAACACCCTCTTCACTGCAGCCATGTGCTCTGGTCGGTGTCTCCCAGGAGCAACATAGCGTGCCAAGATGCTAAGAGGGTATGCCAGGTCAGGTCGAGTGCAGGTCATCAGGTACATGAGGCAGCCAACAAGCTCTGGGTACGGGCCACTCGGCTCTACGGACTCATCCGAAGGCAGAGCTGAGAGTGAGTGGCGAGTAGACAGAGGAGTGGCCTGAGGCGAAGAGTACGTGAAGTCGAAGCGCTGAAGGACCTGCTGCACCATGTGTGACTGAGTCAGGGTAATGGTGCGGCGTGCTCTGTCCCGGGTGATCTGCAAGCCAAGGTAGCTGCGCAGTTCACCCAGGTCTGAGCACGTGTGTCTCTTCTGCAGCTCGGACTTCACGTGGGCGAGTCCAGCAGTGTCAGCTGTGGCAAAGACCAAGTCGTCGACGTACGTGATGATGTAGAATGGCGGCAAAGAGGTGTCGGTGCGTAGAAACAGTGACGGGTCGGCAGTAGAAGGAGCGAAGCCAAGAGCCGCAAGTGTAGCCCTCTGTGTGTCGTGCAACTCACGGGGCGCCTGGCAGAGACCGTAGACTGGCCGCCGGAGGCTCCACTGGGTACTAGGAGGAAACGACCCAGTGAAGCCAGGTGGGCGGCGCAGCCAGTTCTCCTCGTGCAGGCTGCCCCTGTTCTCAAGTCATGAGAGTGCAACTCGTAGTCGCGCTGAGTGGCTATGTGCAGCAGCACCCGAAGAGTGGTCATCTTCGGGGTGGGAGAGAAGGTCTGAAAGTAGTCAACTCCCTGCCGCTGACTGAAGCCTCGAGCCACGTAACGCGCCTTGAAGACAGGCGGAGAACCCGATGGCTGCTTCACCCTGAAAATCCACATGCCACTGACGATGTTCGCCCCAAGTGGGGAAACCTCGTCGACGTAGGTGCCTGTGGACTTCCAGTAAGCCATCTCTGCGTCCATGGCTGACTGCCACTGTGAGGAGTAGGGACCCTCGATCGCCTCAGCGTACGATCGAGGAGTCGGGATGTCTGATGCATCCGGGTCTCCCTCAGGTGCAATCAGCATGGACACGAGATGAGGTAAAGCAGCAGCAAAACACTAGAACTCCTCCTTCCTATCCTCAAGGACGTCCGTGCTAAGAGCACACTCAGCCCCGACGGACGGAGGACAGACAGACTGAGACTCAGCAACAGACTAGTGGCGTAGTCTATAAGACAGTGAGTAGCAAAGTCGACAAGCTCAGCAACTAAGGCAGATACAGCAGTGGACTCAAAGGAAGGGTCATTGACAACAGTAGCCAGGAGACGCATGACAATAGGGCTGGCAGCACGAAGGGAGTCAGACTCCTGGTGAGCAAGAGCAGGAAAGAACGCAGTGCCATTTGGTGCGTGCCTGGGACCGCAGGAGGACGCTGACGCAGAACACGACGACCAGTGCAAGCAGCACGAACAGGCGACGCAGGACGAGACACAAGCTCACGCCGCTTAGCAAGACCTCCAGTAGGACCAGTGTAGGGAGAACGAGCAAGCAGTGGGAAGGCGGGCTGTAACTGTGACTCGGACTGGACAGGCGGTGGACACTCTAAGGGAGGAGCAGGACCAGAAGAGAGCGGAAGACCAAGAACCTGCTCAAGGAGCAGAACAAAGTACGGCCGTGGCCGCGCAGCACCTCTAGAACCAGCAGTGACAGCACCAGCACTCCCAGCGTCAGCTCTAACAGCTCCACCAGCTGCTCCAGTAGCGCCAACTCCAGCACCCACAGGAGCAACGGCTCCAGCTCCAGCAGCACCTCCAGCAGCACCGCCAGCTTCAACACCGCCAGTAGCTCCAGCTCCAGTAGCACCACCAGGCCCGACAGCTCCAGTACCTCCAGTACGAGCACATCTGGGACCCGTGGCTCCAGAACCCCCTACAGCCCCAGCAGCAGTAGGACCTCCAGCCGCAGCAGAACCTCCAGCGCCGGAAGCACCACCAGCTCTAGCAGCACGGCGCCAGTGCGTACCAAACCACTCGCGCAGCTTCTACGGAGAGAGTGGCTCCCGCCGGGACGAAGCACCGAAAGGACCTCCAGGCCCAGCACCACGAGACTCCACACGAGTAGGCCCAGCACCCTCAGGCTCCGCACCCCCAGACTCAGCAACCCCAGGCTCAGCACCCCCACACTCAGCATCCCCATGCTCAGCACCCCTAGACTCAGCACCCCCAGACTCAGCACCCCCAGGCTCAGCACCCCCCGACTCAGCACCCCCATACTCCGCACACTCAGGCTCAGCACCCCCAGTCCCGGCACCCGCACGCTCAACACCCCTAGCAGCACCAGACTCAACAGCTACCTTGACAGGCTCGACCGCGTCTACCTGGGACACACTTGAGGGAGCAGGACCCTGGGGGGGAGAGGGGGTCTACCGAGGGGGAACCTGGCGCGAGGAAGAGCGGCGGGGGGGGGGGGGGGGGAAGGGGAGCAGTGCGGTAAGGGAACAGACGGTAGCAAGGAACCGATTCGTCAAACGTGACGTCCTGAGAGGACAGAACACGGCGCGAGGTGGGGTTGTAAAACTGCCAACCAGGCGCGTCAGGGGGGAAGCCAAGGAAGACGCAGGGAACAGCACGGGAGGACACCTTGTCCGCAGACAAGTCGCAGACGAAAGCTCAAGATCCCCAGACACGGAACGCAGACGCATCACCAACTTTCCCCGTCCACTGCAGAGCAATGGAGGTCTCTGGCATGGATACCCAGGGCTGAAGGTTGATTTGATGTGCTGCGTACTAAAACGCGAACGGCCATTGAAAATGGGGAGCAGCCGCATGGATCATGGACGTACGAGCGACGTCCATGACCATGCCAATGCGGCGCTCAGCAATCCCATTTTGCTGTGGAGAGGCCGGAAGCGTGAACGTTTGGCGGATGCCCTCCGTACGACAGAAGGCTCGCAGAAGGTCGGAGGAAAACTCTCCACCTCTGTCGGAGTGCAGACGAAGAACAGGAAAGTCCGAGCCGAAACTCTTTCTGACCTGGAGACAAGCAGCGCGGATCCAATCGATCAACACCTTTGTGACCTCACCCTTTCGGCGCAAGGGGAAGACTGTGGTGTAACGCGAGTAGTCGTCAACCACCAGCAGGAAGTAACACTCATGACCCTGTCCACGGACGCGGGCGGGGCCCCACACGTCCATGTAGAGAGTCTGCAGTGGAGCCTTTGTCGGAGGAAACTCGGAGGAGTGAGGAGCGGCGCGCTGCCGTCCCTCGACGAAGGGAATGCAGGTAGGGGCAGGCCCCAGAGGAAGTGGAGGGAGGAACCTGGGGAGACCAGAGACAAGGACACGGGAGGCCATGCCTTGGAGACGAGGCAGGGAGGGGTGACCAAGGCGGTGGTGCCAGAGGAGAGTCTGGTGAGACAGGAGGCGACACGAGCAGGGGGCAGACTCAGGACGAGACCGAGACGCTGCAGCAGACACCTGACCGGACGCAGCAACCTGACCAGACGCAGTAACGGAAGGAGACTCAGTCGTCAGTGTGTACAGGCTCGACCCCGGCTGACGGGTAAACGTGGCCAAGTGTCGGCCCGTCCGAGCACACGTGCAGTGGGTCACTCGCTGACTCGCAGAAGTGAACTGGTCAACCCTTCCATCCTGCAGGTCAGCACCACTCACCAAGTATGTACAGCACGAGGGGAGGTAAAGACCTGACAGGGAGCCAGATGGGGCCGCCGGACACGGTAGGACAGTGGAGTAGTGAGCAAGGACAGGACCCCCAGAGGGGTCTACCAGGGAGATTGCAACCGGCCGACTAAGCGATGTGAAGGTGGTGCGGTCTCGAAAGAAGGAGCGGGAAGCACCCGAGTCAAGGGTGAAGGTGTGCAAGACCGCAACAGGCGCAGCACCAGAGAGAGCAGACTCACCAGCACCTGGAGCAGGAGACTCACTAGCACCTAGAGAAGCAGCCTGACCAACACCTGAAGCAGGAGACGCCCGAGCACCTAAAGCAGCAGCGTCACTAGCTCCTAGAGCAGCAGATTGGATACCAGGGTCAGGCGGCACACACAGGTGAGAGGCACCCTCAGCACTAGTAGACAATGCATACATTGCAGTAAGAAGAGCATCATAGTCAAGAGCAAAGATATCTATCCTCTGCCTAAGCAGCTCCAGCCAGGAGGGGAGCTCAGCGTCGTCGCCAAACTCAGTACGCCAAGCGTCGCTCAGACGGGCGAAGCAGCAGGAGTCTGTGTGACCAGGAGTCCCGCAAGGCTGACCAGTCCGGACACCCGTGCGAATGACGTACGGGCAGCGAGCACTACTCAGTGACCCTCTACTGTGAGCGTACCACTTGCGAAGCTGCTGGGGTGAAAGGGTCTCGCGCGGACGATGCTGCAGCTGCACCTGGCCGCTACAAGAAGCTCCCGAACTACTAACTCCAAGACGACTCCCACTACGGCCACCCCGGCAACCCCAACTAGCGTACCACTCGCGAAGCTGCTGGGGCGGGAGTGACTCACGCGAACATCGCTGGAGCTGTAGCTGGCCACCTCTGTTGGGTGCAAATTCACATTGCACGACATCCTGCCGTCTGTTTGTACGAGTATGCGTGTGCAAATGCATTTGCGTGTGAATGGTATGTTTGTGTGTTTGTTTGCTTTCGCAATTTTCGCTTGAAGCATTTGCAGGTACTCGCAAAATGTGCGCTTCGGCATAACATTGTACACGCTATGAACAGTACAAGCAGAAAGGACGAGCTCGCAAAGGAACCCAAGATGGAAGCTTTGCGGTTCGGCTTACTTGATTGCGCAGATTCAGTTCTATCCAACTCGAAATTGTACTGTTTTGTTTGGTTGACTATAGTGTAGCAGGGCAGGCACTATAGGGGTACAATTTAGGTGAAGGTTGGATGTTGTTTGTCTGTATCTGCATGCTACAGGGCCAGGGGAAACCAGCGGAACCAGCATTTGGCTGGTTGGGCAAAGACAAAACAGGTTCTGTTTTTAGGACCTGAACCTGGTTGTTGTTTTCCCAGGTTGGAAAAACAGAACCAGAGGTTGTTCACCAACCTATCACCTGCTATTTTGTTCAGCCAGGTTGGTTCTGTTGCTTGGAATTATTTGGGATCATCCCTGGTTGTTCCCAGGTTGATTCCCAAGGTCCTTGCTAGCTAGAGCTATTTATTCCTTCTCTGTTTGTACCTGAATATAGTGAAATTGATTCAAGCGAATTCCTTCCTTGCTGGAATTTCTTGTCTACGCGGTGCGACGGCGGAATGCTACCCGAGTCAACGCTAGTACGCTAGCACTCCAACGCTAGGCTAACGCTGTCCGAGCCATAACTTCGTAATGGCAGAACTTTTCGCGAGGCAACTTGGCTTATTTTAAAGCTCTTAGAGTGAGCCTCGATATAGGAAATTCTCAGCTTAATCCGATCGACGGTCTGCACGATACGCTGCGCGACGTTCAAGGTACTCTTGCTGTTTTGACTAAGTCCCTCTTGATCCCTCTCTCTACAAACTCGGACCCGAGGATAGGGGCTGGTCTTGTACCAGGCACCCAAGGACCCTTGGAGGTGACCCCGAGGAGAGGTTTTAAGTGTGATAAAGTCTTAATAGCTTGAGTTTATTAGGCCCTTACACCAACAAGCTGGTATCAGAGCTGCGTTATAGTGATCCTCGATATAGGTAGCTATGGCGGGCAACACCTCGGCGGTAGCTGGTGAAACTTCAGCCCAAGATCGTAGCGGCAGCCATGATTCTGGTGTTTCTGCGCCAAGGGGAGCGCGAACAAGCCAGGGCTCGCTGATCAAGGAGGTGCTGAAAAACTTCACCGTCGAGAAGTTCAATGGTGAGGGCTATGATGATTGGGCCTGGAAAATGCAACTTTATTTCCGTCAAATCGGATTGCTGAAACTAATGATTGGGGAGGAGCCTAGACAGAGTGACCCCGCCCTTCAGGAAGATTGGGACGAGCGCGCCTCGGCTGGCTACTACTTGATGTCGCAGAGTTTGGAGCTGAACCAGCGTCACCACGTCATGCACCTGCTGCCGGAGGTTGAGTGCGGTCCGAAGGCGTGGACGGTGTTGAAGGAGCTGCACGCCCCGACCTCCGTTGTTGCAACATTGATGCTGGAGAGGGAGCTGTCCGCGTTGCGCCTGAGCGAGGGAGAGCCGGTGCAACCTGTCCTGGACAAATTGCGCGACCTCTACGCGAAGTTGGCGACCGCAGGAATCACCTACCCGGAGCAAACAAAGTGCTTGAAGATGCTCTCGCTGCTGCCGGAATCGTGGCTTCAATTTACGAGCGGATTGAGCCTGCCGCAGAACCAGAGCTTGTGGACGCTCGAGTGGGTGCGGACGAAGATTCTGGAGGAGGACTTCCGTCGCCGCCAACTGAGGGGTGGAGACGACGGCAGCAGCGGCTACGGGATGCAAGGGAGCCGACGTGGCAAAGGACGTGGCTTCGGTGGTGCTGGACGCGGTGCAAAGAAAGACGACGACTCCAACGACCAACAAGGAGGTACCGGTTGGGGTCGCGGTGCAAAATCTGGACGTGGGGGCAAGTCGGGTGCTGGTGGCAAAATGAAAGGGAGTTGCTGGTATTGTGAGAAGGAAGGGCACCCCTGGTTTTTGTGCTATAAGAAACCCGATGGATGGACCCCCCAGAATCGTCACCAGGATGGCGGCGCGCGGAGGAACCAGAAAAACGGTGCCAACATGATCGCTGATTCGTCCGACAACAACCCAAAGGGCAACGGCGGTGCGGAGAAGAAGAAGGAGCGCACCGCGGGCCAATTCTTCCATATGGGAGACAAGGGGGAGCAAGGAGACGCCTCTGCTAAGGCTGGAGCAGAGCTGCACCCCCTGGACTATTGGGTGTTGGACACAGGCGCTGCTTGGACAATGACGCCGCGCAAGGACCTGCTGGACGACGTACGCGCTGCACCGATTAATGAGGTGTGCTCTGCCTCTGGACACATGTTGAAGGTGGCTGGTGCGGGACGAGCTGCATTTAAGGGAGCGGATGGCAAGCCGGTGGTGCTGCACGACGTTCTCCTCGTCCCCGACCTGAAGGCCAACCTCATCTCCCTCCGTAAGCTTGGCAAGGCTGGGGTGAACACCAACACGGATGGGGCTCGCACTTATAAGGGGAAGCTGGGCAATCGGGTGCTTTGGGATCTGCACGAGAGCAAGGACGTGTACAGATCCATGTGGCAGCTGCCGGCGCTGGCGTGGCATGGTGAGGGGCAGGCTAGAGAGGGGTCTGCATCCCAGGGGGAGTGCAACGCCGTTGGAGGGGTTGGTATGAAAGTGTCGGCCAGATCTGGGGAGACGGATTGGGCAACGGCACACCGACGCTTGGGGCATGTGGCAATGCCTTTGCTGAAGCAGCTGGAGAAGGATGGAGCCGTTAAGGGCTTGAAGCTGAACGGACAACCACCCGATGATAACTGTGAAATCTGTTTGCTCTCAAAGTTTACCCGTTTCCCCTTCCATAGTGTGGCTGGCAGGAGCAAGAAGCCGTTGGAGCTGGTCCACATGGACTTGGTGGGGCCGCTGCCGGTTCAGGGACACAAGGGGGAGCGGTACTTCCTGACCATTGTGGATGATTGGAGCAGGCTTATGTGGGCATATCCGCTGAAGCAGAAGGACCATGCCGCCTCTACGATACGGGAAGATTGGCTGCCATTCGTGGAGAAGCAAGCGGAGTGTGTGGTGAAGCGGATTAGGACAGATCGGGGTGGTGAGTTCCTTGGAGCTGAGATGACGGCCTGGCTCAAGAAGCAGGGCATCCAGAGGGAGCTGACCACGGCTTACACCCCACAGTCTAACGGTGTAGCAGAACGGGCGAACCGGACAATTCTGGAGACAGCTAGGGCGCTGCTCATAGAATCTGGGCTGGGCAACTCCATGTGGCCCCATGCTGTTCGGCACGCTACCGTCGCTAGAAACAGGGTACTCACAAAGGTTGGGGATGACTCGTGGGTGCCGTTGGAGAGGTGGCTTGGGAGGAAGCCGCCGGTGGACATGCTGAGGGTGTTCGGTTGCATGGCAGTCGCCCACGTCCCCAAGACCCACCGCAGTAAGTTGGGGGCGAGTGCAATCTGGTGTGTGCATTTGGGGCTGGCTGCTGAGAGCAAGGGATGGCTGCTGTGGGAACCCTCCAAGGGTGTGTTATTTGACAGCAGGGATGTGAAGTTTGTTGAGGGCATGATGTATGGGAGCTGGGAGAAACAGCCGGAGGCCAGGGTGTCCCAGCAGATGGAGCAGATCACCATGCAGCTGGACCTGACTCCTAGTGTGTGGGAGGAGGGAGAGGAGGCAGCTGCAGAGGGTGGTGATAAAGAGAAGGTGCAGGAGGCACCTGCTGGTGGAGGTGATGGTGTGGAGATTAGCGGTAGCACTAGTGGAGCTGCTGGATCCGAGGGAGGAGAGCAGCAGCAGGGGAAAACTAAGAAGCCGAAGGGTGTTATTATGAAGGGATGGGAGACACCCGTCTCCAGGCCAGGACGTACCCGTATGGCTACTAAAAAGCTGACTGCAGGAGCTGATGTAGCGGAGCAGCAGCTTGGGACCGAGGAGGCATTGCTGATTCTACCGCATGGCTATGACCCGGATGAGGAGGATCAACCTGCGTACTGTTTTCTTGCCCCTGCACCAGAGGAACCAGCTAGCATGGAGGAGGCATTAGCTGGACCAGATAGGGACAAATGGCTAGCTTCCAGGGATACTGAATACCAGAGCCTGCTGGAGAATGGGACTTGGGAACTAGTGGTGCTGCCTGAGGGAAAGAAAGCGGTACAATGCAAGTGGGTGCTAAGGATCAAGACTGACGACAAGGGGCAGGTCACCATCTACAAGAGTAGGTTGGTGGCTAAGGGGTTTATGCAGAAGGAGAAGCGGGACTTCAATGAGATCTTTGCTCCCACTGCCAAACCCCCTACCCTTCGTGTCTTGTTGGCAGATGCAGCCGTTAGTGGGAAGTTCATTATCCAGATGGACATATCAACGGCATTTCTCAACGGGATTTTAGAGGAGGAGGTGTTCATGACGCAGCCACCTGGGTATGAGGATGGTACGGGCAGGGTGTGCAAGCTGAAAAAGTCCATCTATGGCTTGAAGCAGGCGCCACGCTGCTGGTACCAGAAGTTGGCAGCTGTTTTAGAGGAGATGGGATTCAGGACCAGCAGCTGTGATGAGAGCCTCTTTCTCAAGGGGGAGGGGGAGAAGCTGGTGCTGTTTCTGGTCTATGTGGACGACATTCTTCTCTTTAGCAGCAGCATGAAGGAGGTCCAGAAGGTGCAGCAGCAGCTGATGGAGAACTTCAAGTGCAAGAACCTTGGGGAGGTAAAGTACTACCTCGGGATGCACGTGGAGAGGGATCTGGATCACAGGTGGTTGAAGCTGCACCAGGAGAAGTTCATCAAGGAGCTGGGGGAGAAGTACGGAATTAAGAATGAGCGCAAGGTTGCAACTCCCCTGCCAGCAGAATTCAAGCTTGTGAAAGCTGCAGAGGATGAAGGGGTTGAAGCCGAGGAGCAGCAGCAATTTCAGTCCTTGGTGGGCAGCCTCTTGTATGCAGCAGTTCACACGAGACCCGACATCTCTTTCTCGGTTGGGCAGCTGGCTAGGGTAGTGCAGAATCCATCAGAGGAGCAGGTGGATGCAGCTGAGCGTGTGGTGAAGTATCTGAACTCTCACCCAAGCATTGGAGTTCAATACTCCGCATCTGCACAGGTGAAGCAGAAAGGGGTTGAGGTGCTGAAAGAGAAGGGGGAGAGGCTTGGAGAAGGCAAGCTTTTTCTCACTTGCTTTACTGATGCTACGTGGGCCTCTGAGAAGGAGGATTCCTCATCTGTGGGAGGATACATCTGCGTAGTTGGGGGAGGACCGGTTAGTTGGAGGTCAAAGAAGCAGACGGAGACAGCACTCTCTTCCGTGGAGTCAGAGTACATGGCGATGTTCCATGGGGTGAAGGAGGTGATTTGGCTGAGGAGGTTGTTAGAGGAGATTGGCCAGGAGCAGAAGGTTGCTACGCCGCTGTTTTGTGATAGCAAGGGGGCTCTTGGGATGGCCAGGAACGCTGTGCTTCATGGGCTGAACAAGCACATGCGTATCAAGTGGCACTGGCTGCGTAAGGAGGTGAAGAGGGGGACGGTGAATCCGATCTACATCAAGACTCACCAGCAGCCAGCGGACTTCCTCACCAAGAGGCTTGCGGATGAGTCTCATTGGCGTTGTGTGCGCATGAGTGGAATGAGCATGAACTAGTATGGAATGATGGGGATGCAGCCGGCAGGCTGAGGGGGAGTGTGTTGGGTGCAAATTCACATTGCACGACATCCTGCCGTCTGTTTGTACGAGTATGCGTGTGCAAATGCATTTGCGTGTGAATGGTATGTTTGTGTGTTTGTTTGCTTTCGCAATTTTCGCTTGAAGCATTTGCAGGTACTCGCAAAATGTGCGCTTCGGCATAACATTGTACGCGCTATGAACAGTACAAGCAGAAAGGACGAGCTCGCAAAGGAACCCAAGATGGAAGCTTTGCGGTTCGGCTTACTTGATTGCGCAGATTCAGTTCTATCCAACTCGAAATTGTACTGTTTTGTTTGGTTGACTATAGTGTAGCAGGGCAGGCACTATAGGGGTACAATTTAGGTGAAGGTTGGATGTTGTTTGTCTGTATCTGCATGCTACAGGGCCAGGGGAAACCAGCAGAACCAGCATTTGGCTGGTTGGGCAAAGACAAAACAGGTTCTGTTTTTAGGACCTGAACCTGGTTGTTGTTTTCCCAGGTTGGAAAAACAGAACCAGAGGTTGTTCACCAACCTATCACCTGCTATTTTGTTCAGCCAGGTTGGTTCTGTTGCTTGGAATTATTTGGGATCATCCCTGGTTGTTCCCAGGTTGATTCCCAAGGTCCTTGCTAGCTAGAGCTATTTATTCCTTCTCTGTTTGTACCTGAATATAGTGAAATTGATTCAAGCGAATTCCTTCCTTGCTGGAATTTCTTGTCTACGCGGTGCGACGGCGGAATGCTACCCGAGTCAACGCTAGTACGCTAGCACTCCAACGCTAGGCTAACGCTGTCCGAGCCATAACTTCGTAATGGCAGAACTTTTCGCGAGGCAACTTGGCTTATTTTAAAGCTCTTAGAGTGAGCCTCGATATAGGAAATTCTCAGCTTAATCCGATCGACGGTCTGCACGATACGCTGCGCGACGTTCAAGGTACTCTTGCTGTTTTGACTAAGTCCCTCTTGATCCCTCTCTCTACAAACTCGGACCCGAGGATAGGGGCTGGTCTTGTACCAGGCACCCAAGGACCCTTGGAGGTGACCCCGAGGAGAGGTTTTAAGTGTGATAAAGTCTTAATAGCTTGAGTTTATTAGGCCCTTACACCAACAACCTCCAGGAGTAGCAGTAGCAGTAGTAGCCGCAGTAGCAGCAGTATCAGTAGTAGCTGCAGTAGGAGCAGTAGCAGCAGTAGCAGTAGTAGCAGCGCGGCCACCCCTACAACCCCAACGAGCGTATCACTCACAAAGCTCTTGGGGCGTGAGGGACTCACGCGGATGGCGCTGGAGCTGCATCTGGCCACGCCAGGAGCAGCAGTAGTAGTAGAAAGAGCAGTAGCAGCAAGAGCAGCAGTAACAGCAGTACGGGCAGGGCAGTGCTCACAAGTGGCGAGAAGAGCAGGCATACAACGGCGGCAACGGCGAGGCCGCTACCACTGCAGGGCAAGGGCTCCGCGGCAGCTGCAAGGGCGGCTGCTCCAGGGGCGAGGGGCGGCTGCTGCAGGGGCGGCTGCTCCAGGGGCCTGGGGCGGCTGCTGCAGTGGTGGCTGTTGCACGGGCGGCTGCTCCAGGGGCCAGGGGCGGCTGCCACAGGGGCCAGAAGCGGCTGCTCCAGTGGCCAGGGGCGGCTGCTGCAGGTGCGGCTGCTCCAGGGGCCAGGGGCGGCTGCTGCAGGGGCGGCTGCTGCATGGGCAGCTGCTGCAAGGGGCGGAAGCAGGGGCGGCCGTCTGAAGGTCGGGCGCGGGTTAGGGCAGGGCGCCGTGGCAAGCAGAGGCGACGCATCGCGAGTCCCGCAGGGGCGTCGCGACGAGCGGGGGCGACGCCCGGGTCCCGTTGGGGCGTCGCGACGCGCAGGAGCCACTCATCGCAGGTCCCGCAGGGGCGTTGCGACGATGTAGGGGCAACGCGCGGGTCCCGCTGAGACGTCGCGACGAGGCAGGGGCGACACCCGGGTGGCGACGGGGCGGGGCCGCGACTGGCGACGGGGCGGGGCCGCTACGGGCAACAGGGCGGGGCTGCGAAGGGGCCGCTAAGGGGCCACGAAGGGGCCGCAAAGGGGCCGGGAAGGGGCTGCTAAGGGACCGCGAAGGGGCCGCTACGGGGCCGCTACGGGGCCGCGAAGGGGCCGCGAAGGGGCCGCTAAGGGACCGCGAAGGGGCCGCTACAGGGCCACGAAGGGGGGGCCGCTAAGGGGCCACAAAGGGGCTGCAAAGGGGCAGCGAAGGGGCCGCGAAGGGGCTGCTAAGGGGCCGCGAAGGGTCCGCTAAGGGGCCACGAAGGGGCCGCAACGAAGGACCGCGACAGGCTTTAGGAGCAGGGCAGGCCGCTAAGGAGCCGCGAATGGGTAGGGCAGGTCAGAGCGCGATGCACACTTCGGGCAGGGTAGGAAAAAAAAAAAATAGATGGTGGGCCCTTAGGAAGAAACGGTCCCACTAGGGAACCCGCTCTGTACCATGTTAAGAAAGAGGAATGACTGAACTAGCAAGGAGATGGGTACAAGTAGGGAAACCTAGCAGTGTTGTAACCCATATGATCTACCCCACTTCAGCCTACACAGACTATGTCATGTATGTTTGACATTCGAAGCTCGCCCATAGGAGCCTCGCATGAAATATTTCTCATGTGATTTTCGTGAGAACTCATTTGAGTTTCATGAGGGCCTCATTTGAGACTTCGTGGGAGTCTCATTTGAGCGCATCATGTGAGCCTTATTTGAAAGCATCATGTGAGCCTCATTTGAGCGCATCATGTAAGCCTCATTTGAGCGCATCATGTGAGCAGTGAAAACGAAACTGAAAATACACAAACACAAAATGCAATTACGAATGAAAACGAAACACACAAAATGCAAGAATAAATGCGCACAGAATATCACAAAATGAAAATGAAAATGTGCACATACACAATATGCAAATGCGACGCAGGCGGCTGGTTGACGTGCAAATAATAAATATTTGCACCCTACAATACATTCTGCCATTTTTTTGTACCAGTATGTGTATTCGAATGCATGTAAATATGGTGTGTTTGTATATTTATTTGCTGTTGCAATTTTTGCTTGAGGCATTTGCAAGTACTCGCGCAATGGGCACTTCGGCACAACATTGTACGCGCTATGAACAGCGCAAGCAGAAAAGACGAGTTCACAAAGGAACCCAAGATGGAAGCTTTGCAGTTCGGTTGATTTGACTGCGCAGATTTAGTTCTATCCAACTTGAAAGTGTACTTTCTGTTTGGTTAACTATGGTGTACTAGGACAGGCACTATAGGCGTATAGTTATAGGGAGGTTGGATATTGCTTGTCTGTATCTGTATTCCTTACTTGCTGGAATTTTGTTTCCACGTAGTTCGACGGCGGAATGCTACCCGAGTTAGCGCTGGTCGCTAGCACTACGACGCTAGGCAAACGCTGTCCGAGTCATAACTCTGCAATGGCAGAACTTTTCGCGAGGCAACTTGGCTTATTTTGAAGTGCTTGGAGCGAGCTTCCATATAACAGTTTTCCAGCTTATTCCGATCGACAGTCTGCACGGTATGCTGCGCGAAGTTCGAGGTACTTTTGCTATTTGATTAAGTTCTTTGTATTCTTCTCTCTACAAACTCGGACCCGAGGATAGGGGCTGGTCTTGTACCAGGCACCCAAGGATCCTTGGAGGTAACCCGGAAGAGAGGTTGCAAGTTTGACTGAGTCTTAATAGCCTGAGTTTGTTAGGCCCTTACATCACAACGTCGACCCCGGGATACCCTCCCGAGGTCGGCTTCGCCAGAACCACCTGGGCGACTGTCGCACACCCTCGCAGAACCCGTCGCCCGGGTAACTTGGTCGACTGGACAACCAGGTCAACTAACGGCGACGAGATGCACTAGATGTGGGATTGACGCGGCAAAAGTGGAGAGTCAAGGAAGTGAAGTCCTCGGATGTGATCGTCCTGGAGAATGTTGGGTGCAAATTCACATTGCACGACATCCTGCCGTCTGTTTGTACGAGTATGCGTGTGCGAATGCATTTGGGTGTGAATGGAATGTTCGTCTTCGCAATTTTCGCTTGAAGCATTTGCAAGTACTCGCGCATTGTGCACTTCGGCACAACATTGTACGTGCTATGAACAGTACAAGCAGAAAGGACGAGCTCGCAAAGGAACCCAAGATGGAAGTTTTGCGGTTCGGTTGAATTGATTGCGCAGATTCAGTTCTATCCAACTCGAAATTGTACTGTTTTGTTTGGTTGACTACAGTGTAGCAGGGCAGGCACTATAGGGGTACAATTTAGGTGAAGGTTGGATGTTGTTTGTCTGTATCTGCATGCTACAGGGCCAGGGAAAACCAGCGGAACCAGCATTTGGCTGGTTGGGCAAAGACAAATCAGGTTCTGTTTTTTAGGACCTGAACCTGGTTGTTGTTTTCCCAGGTTGGAAAAACAGAACCAGAGGTTGTTTACCAACCTACCACCTGCTGTTTTGTCAAGCCAGGTTGGCTCTGTTGCTTGGAATTATTTGGGATCATCCTTGGTTGTTCCCAGGTTTATTCCCAAGGTCCATGCTAGCTAGAACTATATATTCCTTCTCTGTTTGTACCTGAAAATAGTCAATTTGATTCAAGCGAATTCCTTCCTTGCTGGAATTTCCTTTCTACGCGGTGCGACGGCGGAATGCTACCCGAGTCAACGCTAGTACGCCAGCACTCCAACGCTAGGCAAATGCTATCCGAGCCATAACTTCATAATGGCAGAACTTTTTGCGAGATAACTTGGTTCATTTTAAAGCTCTTGGAGCGAGCTTCGATATAGGAAATTCTCAGCTTGATCCGATCGACGGTCTGCACGATACGCTGCGCGACGTTGAAGGTACTCTAATTATTTTGTCTAAGTCATTCTTGACTCCTCTCTCTACAAACTCGGACCAGAGGATAGGGTCTGGTCTTGTACCAGGCACCCAAGGACCCTTGGAGGTGACCTCGAGGAGAGGTTTTAAGTTTGATTAAGTCTTAATATAAACAGAGGTTTTAAGTTTGATCAAGTTTTTTAGGCCCTTACACCAACAGAGGATGGCAAGGGCAAGGAGGTGGCTGATCATATCAGTAATATTGCCAGGATCAGGATCAGGCTATTGAGCCTCAGCTGGAGATCGACGGGCTGAAGGGTTTCGCCGACGGTACCGTGCCGATACCGCACGAGTACGAGGTCGATCTGCGCCGGGAGTTCCATACCGCTCACCTGCTCACATTCATGGTCATCTTGAGGCGTTGCTCGCCAATGGTGCAGATTGCGCTGAAGCCATGTCAACACCGACTGGACGCAAGCCGCCAAACGTGGCGGTTCATCATATCAACCTACCAGCTGGAAGAGCAGCTGACACACCTCCAGATGGGCGAGCGGGAGTCGGCTATGAACAATTGCAATTGTGCTCAACGACTCCTGGCCGAGATGCGGATGGTGACGTCAACTACGCGATGGCGTCGTACATGTCGTAGGTCGTCAAGGGACTCCCAATCAGCTTCAACATCATGAAGAGGCTGATGGTGGTGCCCGGCATGCGTGAGTCGCTCGACGAGGCCTCCCTCACCAACTACATCATCCGAGATGAGGCGATGCATTAAGCAGCGCGTTCCACGGAGCTCCTTCCGCAGGCGAGATACGCAGCCCCGACAAAGCAGAGTCAACAGCAGGGGCAGTGTAGGAAGCAGGGCAGAGGTGGTTGTGAATTTGGGCGATCGACGAAGGACGTGAACCAATTGAAGTTGACATGTAACAATGGACGTAGAAGTGGTGGTCAACGGCGGGAGTGATGGATCTGCAGCGAATCCGACCATATCTCCTTCGAGTGCCCCAACCTCCACGACAGCGACGAGGACAACAACTAGGGAGGGCGAACAATTAGCCAGTCATCGCCCCCGTCAAGATGAGAAGCCGCGCAAGGAGAAGCAGGTGTCGAAGAAGACATTGTCGACCAAGGATGTTGACAACTCTAGTGGCAAGGGCCGAGGCGACGGGGAGGCGTCATGCTCGATGGTCGGCGTGGTGGAGCGAACAGTGGCGTTGTTCTTTAGGCACTCAATATCGTCGAACAAATGTACTGTGATTCTGCCAAAGCATGAGTTTTTTATGGGGCAGCCCAAAAAAATCGTGTCAGACCAAACGATGCCGTTCGAACCAAAACGGCATGGAATTAGCTGCAAAATATGATGGCATTAAAAGGGTAAGAAGCAACCACACAGTTTCCCACTCTGGTAAATTGCCCTGTCTGTACCACCCCATGGCCTGTTGGGTGCAAATTCATATTGCACGACATCCTGCCGTCTGTTTGTACGAGTATGCGTGAGCGAATGCATTTGGGTGTGAATGGAATGTTCGTCTATTTGTTTGCTTTCGCAATTTTCGCTTGAAGCATTTGCAGGTACTCGCGCATTGTGCGCTTCGGCACAACATTGTACGCACTATGAACAGTACAAGCAGAAAGGACGAGCTTGCAAAGGAACCCAAGATGGAAGCTTTGCGGTTCGGTAGAATTGATTGTGCAGATTCAGTTCTATCCATCTCGAAATTGTACTGTTTTATTTGGTTGAATATAGTGTAGCAGGGCAGGCACTATAGGGGTACAATTTAGGTGAAGGTTGGATGTTGTTTGTCTATATATGCATGCTACAGGGCCACAGGAAACCAGCGGAACCAGCATTTGGCTGGTTGGGCATAGACAAAACAGGTTCTGTTTTTAGGACCTGAATCTGGTTGTTGTTTTCCCAGGTTGGAAAAACAGAACCAGAGGTTATTTACCAACCTACCACCTGCTGTTTTGTCCAGCCAGGTTGGTTCTGTTGCTTGGAATTATTTGGGATCATCCCTGGTTGTTCCCAGGTTGATTCCCAAGGTCCTTGCTAGCTAGAACTATTTATTCCTTCTCTGTTTGTACCTCGACATAGTCAATTTGATTCAAGCGAATTCCTTCCTTCCTGGAATTTCGTTTCTACGCGGTGCGACGGCGGAATGCTACCCGAGTCAACACTAGTACGCTAGCACTCCGACACTAGGCAAACGACGTCCGAGCCATAACTTCATAATGGCAGAACTTTTCGCGAGGCAACTTGGTTCATTTTAAAGATCTTGGAGCAAGCTTCGATATAGGAAATTCTCAGCTTAATCCGATCGACGGTCTGCACGATACGCTGAGCGACGTTCAAGGTACTCTTGCTGTTATGACTATTTCCCTCTTGATCCCTCTCTCTAGATCTGAGGAGAGGGGCTGGTCCTGTACCAGGCACCCAAGGACCTTTGGAGGTGACCCCGAGGAGAGGTTTTAAGTTTGATAAAGTCTTTATAGCTTGAGTTTTTTTGGCCCTTACACCAACAGGAGGAGGGAGAGGAGGCAGCTGCAGAGGGTGGTGATGGAGAGAAGGTGCAGGAGGCACCTGCCGGTGAAAACAATGGTTTGGAGACTAGCGGTAGCACTAGTGGAGTTGCTGGATCCGAGGGAGGAGAGCAGCAGCAGGGGAAAACTAAGAAGCCGAAGGGTGTCGTTATGAGGGGATGGGAAACACCCGTCTGCAGGCCAGGACGCACCCGTATGGCTACTAAGAAGCTGATTGCAGGAGCTGATGTAGCAGAGCAGCAGTTGGGACCGAGGAGGCATTGCTGATTCTACCGCATGGCTATGATGCGTACCAGGAGGATGAACTTGCCAACTGTTTTCTTGCCCCTGCACCAACTAACATGGAGGAGGCATTGGCTGGACCAGATAGGGAGAAGTGGCTGGATTCCAAGAATGCTGAGTACCAGAGCCTGCTAGAGAATGGGACATGGGAGCTAGTGGTGCTGCGTGAGGGGAAGAAAGCTGTACAGTGCAAGTGGGTGCTAAGGATCAAGACCGATGACAAGGGACAGGTCACCATCTACAAGAGTAGGCTGGTGGCTAAGGGGTTTATGCAGAAGGAGAAGCAGGACTTCAATGAGATCTTTGCTTCCACTGCCAAACCCCCAACCCCCCGCGTCTTGTTGGCAGATGCAATCGTTAGTGGGAAATTAATCATTCAGATGGATATATCAACAGCAATTCATAATGGGATATTAGAGGAGGATGTGTACATGACGCAGCCGCCTGGGTATGAGGATGGTACAGGTAGGGTGTGCAAGCTGAAAAAGTCCATCTACGGCTTGAAGCAGGCGCCACGCTGCTGGTACCAGAAGTTGGCAGCTGTTTTAGAAGAGATGGGATTCAGGACCAGCAGCTGTGATGAGAGCCTCTTTCTCAAGGGGGAGGGGGAGAAGCTGGTGGTGTTTCTGGTCTACGTGGACGACATTCTTCTCTTTAGCAGCAGCATGTAGGAGTTCCAGAATGTGCAGCAGCAGCTGATGGAAAACTTCAAGCGCAAGAACCTTGGGGAGGTAAAGTACTACCTCGGAATGCATGTGGATCCAGATCACAGGTGGTTGAAGCTGCACCAGGAGAAGTTCATCAAGGAGCAAGGGGAGAAGTACGGGATTCAGAATGAGCGCAAAGTTTCAACTCCCATGCCAACAAAATTCAAGCTTGTGAAAGCTGCTTAGGATGAAGGGGTTGAAGCCGAGGAGCAGCAGCAATTTCAGTCCTTGGTGGGCAGCCTCTTGTATGCAGCAGTTCATACGAGGCCCGTCATCTCTTTCTCGGTTGGGCAGCTGGCTAGGGTGGTGCAGAATCCATCAGAGGAGCAGGTGGATGCAGCTGAGCGTGTGGTGAAGTAGCTGAACTCTCACCCAAGCATTGGAGTTTAATACTCCGTATCTGCACAGGTGAAGCAGAAAGGGGTTGAGGTTCCGAAAGAGAAGGGGGAGCGGCTTGGAGAAGGCAAGCTCTTTCTCACTTCTGAGAAGGAGGACTCCTCATCTGTGGGAGGATACATATGTGTAGTTGGGGGAGGACCTGTTACTTGGAGGTCAAAGAAGCGGACGGAGACGGCACTTTCCTCCGTGGAATCAGAGTACATGGCGATGTTCTATGGGGTGAAGGAGGTGATTTGGTTGAGGAGGCTGTTAGAGGAGATTTGCCAGGAGCAGAAGGTTGCTACGCCGCTGTTCTGTGATAGCAAGGGGGCTCTTGGGATGGCCAAGAACGCTGTGCTTCATGGGCTCAATAAGCACATGCGTATCAGGTGGCACTGGCTGCGTAAGGAGGTGAAGAGAGGGACGGTGAATCCGATCTACATCAAGACTCCCCAGCAGCCAGCAGACTTCCTCACCAAGAGGCTTGCGGATGAGCCTCGTTGGCGTTGTGTGCGCATGAGTGGAATGAGCATGAACTAGCATGGAATGATGGAGATGCAGCGAGCAGGCTGAGGGGGAGTGTGTTGGGTGCAGATTCGCATTGCACGACATCCTGCCGTCTGTTTGTACGAGTATGCGTGTGCAAATGCATTTGCGTGTGAATGGAATGTTCGTGTGTTTGTTTGCTTTCGCAAGTTTTGCTTGAAGCATTTGCAGGTACTCGCTGATTGTGCGCTTCGGCACAACATTGTACGCGCTATGAACAGTACAAGCAGAAAGGACGAGCTCGCAAAGGAACCCAAGATGGAAGCTTTGCGGTTCGGTTGAATTGATTGCGCAGATTCTGTTCTATCCATCTCGAAATTGTACTGTTTTGTTTGGTTGACTATAGTGTAGCAGGGCAGGCACTATAGGGGTACTATTTAGGTGAAGGTTGGATGCTGTTTGCTTGTATCTGCATGCTACAGGGCCAAGGGAAACCAGCGGAACCAGCATTTGGCTGGTTGGGCAAAGACAAAACAGGTTCTGGTTTTTAGGACCTAAACCTGGTTGTTGTTTTCCCAGGTTGGAAAAACAGAACCTGAGGTTGTTTACCAACCTACCACCTGCTGTTTTGTCCAGCCAGGTCGGTTCTGCTGCTTGGGATTATTTCGGATCATCCCTGGTTGTTCCTAGGTTGATTCCCAATGTCCTTGCTAGCTATAACCTTTTTATTCCTTCCCTGTTTGTACCTGGATATAGTCAATTTGATTCAAGCGAGTTCCTCCCTTCCTGGAATTTCGTTTGTACGCGGTACGACAGTGGAATGCTACCCGTCAACGCTAGTACGCTAGCACTACGACGCTACGCCAAATGGGGAAACCTGAATCCCGCTGGAAAGAAAAACGCCATCGAAGGCGCCCTTTCTGTAACTCGAAAGCCTTGAAACTTTAAATGCTTAGGTGAAACGTGTCCTACCACCTGCGCTTGTGTCGGTGGGTTTTTTTTTGTGTTTCCCACATGCTTTTTATCCAAACCTAGCCCAGCTAGCTGCAAAGAAATGTATACATCCCGAGAAGAAACTAGTACAACAGAGGGCTGAAATCCCACTTCTCGGGCCCCCACTTTCCAGGGCCGAAATACAGATCTTCTCTTTTGGCACGGTGGTTTAGGCACTTGCGGAAATTTTTGGCGAGATGATGCTGATTTCCGCTGCCATGCCGATGCCAGCTGGCTGAAGAACACCGCCAGTCTTGCTGGGGCTGGAGGCTAGCGAGGACTTCAAGGCGGTCGCGGCTGCCGTATAGACAAATCCGATGATGGTGCTGCTCAAAAGTGGTTCCTCATACCGCTTGATGGGGACGAAGCAGGTCTTCGTCGAAATGGCGCCAGCGGCGATGTGAAGCATGTGCGCAGCTTCAAGGGGGCGTTGCAGACGGTCGAGGGCCGCGGCATTGTTGCTCTGCAAAAGAAGACCGGGAAGCATGTTCTCATCCTCGACGTGCTCTACGTTTCAGGAGTGCAGGGCAAATCTGCTTTCAGCCTGTCAGTTGCAGTGGAGCGGTGTGAAGCTGCAGGAAGACGGCGACAAACAGCTGCTCGTGTGAAGTGCAGAGGAGGTACTCGGTCAAGCACGCTACATCGGTCGCGTCCTCTGCACCAACCTTTGTCCCTGCTCGATGTGGTTGCCGCCGACCGAGGTGATGGCTCTGCGGATGATCGCCTCCACGTGGTGTCGACACGATCAAGAGTTCGACGAAGCAAGACGTTGCCACCCGACTCGACATCAAGCCGTCGACCGGACCTGACCTGCCGAGTGTCTCGTGCGTTAGGGGGAAGCTTCCCCGACAAGGGCTCGGACGTCGAGAAGGTGCTGGCTGTCATGCACATTGATGTCTGCGGGCCATTCCGGGTTGCTGCCAAGGATGGCAAGCACGTACTTCCTCGGTTTGTGTGGGTGATGGGGGTCGCTAAGAAGAGCGACGTTTTGCGGATGTTTGAGAAGCGGCTGCTCATGGTGGAGCGCGAGACGAAGAAATTAGTACTTATGCTCCGTTCCAATCGCGGCTGCGAATTCCTCAAGAAGGAGTTTACAAACCTCGTCGACCGGAAGAGGATCGTCCATGACCTGACCTGCCTGTACACCCCACAGCAGAACGCCATGGCAGAGAGGGAGATGCGTACAGTCGTCGAGTCCATACATCGATGCTGCTGCGCATAGATACGCAGCACCAGTGGTGGCACCAAGCCCTGCGGCAGGCCATCTGGGTGCGAAAATGCTTGGAGCGGTCGATGACGCCACCTGGGATGACACCGTACCAGCTGCAGACCGGCAAGAAGCAAGACCTCACGCTGGCGCCGAAACACCATAATCTTGGCTACCGCCACGATCTTGGGCCGAAGATTCACCAGCTACCGCTGTGATATTTCCCACCGAGGTATAACGGGGATTCCTATAACGCAGCTCTGATACCAATTTGTTGGCATAACGGCTGAATCAACTCAGGCTATTAAGACTAAATCAAACTTAAAACCACTCCGCGGGGTCACCTCTATGGGTCTTTGGGTGCCTGGTACAAGACCAGCCCCTATCCTCGGGTTAGCGTTTGTAGAGAGAGGAGTCAACAATAGCTTACCCAAAATAACGAGAGTACCTTGATCGTTGCGCGGCGTATTCTGCAGACCGTCGATTGAATTAAGCTGATAATTTACTTTATCGAAGCCTACATCAAGTGCTACAAAACAAGCCAAGTTGCATCGCGAATAGTTGTGCCATTACAAAGTTATGGCTCAGACAGCGTTTGCCTAGCGTTGGAGTGCTAGCGTACTAGCGTTGACTCGGGCAGTATTCGGCCGTTGACCTCGTAGAAACGAAATCCACCAAGGAAGGATTTCGCTTGAATCAAGTTGACAATATCCATGTACAATCAAAGAAAGAATAAATAGTTCTGGCTAGCAAAGACCTTGGGAATCAACCAGGGATAATCTCAAATAATTTCAAGCAACAGAACTGACCTGGCTGGACAAAACAGCAGGTAGTAGGTTGGTGAACAACATTTGGTTCTGTTTTTCCAACCTGGGAAAGCAACAACCAGGTTCACTTGCTAGGAAACAGAACCTGATCTGTCTTTGCCCAACCAGCCAAATGCTGGTTGTGCTGGTTTCCCCTGGCCCTGTAGCATGCAGATACAGACAAACAACATCCAACCTTCACCTCAATTGTAGCCCTATGGTGCCTTCCTTGCTACACTATAGTTAGCCAAACAAAACAGTAAAATTCCGAGTTGCATAAAACTGAATCTGCGCACTCAAATGAACCGAACTGCAAAGCTTCCATCTTGGGTTCCTTTGCTAGCTCGTCCTTTCTGCTTGCACTGTTGATAGCACGTACATTGTTGTGCCAAAGAGCACATTGCGCGATGCATATGCATCAAACAAAAATTACAAAAGCAAACAAATACACGAACACACCATTCATACACAAATGCATATACACACGGATACTCGTACAAACAGACGGCAGGATGTGGTGCAATGTGAATTTGCACCTAACACACTCCCCTTCAGTCTGCCGGTTGCATCCTCGTCATTCTATGCTAGTTCATGCTCATTCCACTCATGCGCACACAACAGCAATGAGGCTCATCCGCTAGCCTGTTGGTGAGAAACTCCGCTGGCTACTGGTGAGTCTTGATATAGATTGGATTCATCGTCCCCCTCTTCACCTCGTTACTCAGCCAGTGTCACTTGATACGCATGTACTTGTTCTGCCTATGAAGCACCGGTCATCCCAAGAGCCCCCTTGCTGTCACAAAACAGCGGCGTAGCAACCTTATGCTCCTGGCCAATCTGCTCTAACAGACTCTTCAGCCAAATCACCTGCTTCACCCCATGGAACATCGCCATGTACTCTGATTCCACAGAAGAGAGTGCCGTCTCCGTCTGCTTCTGTTGGTGCAACCCTACAGTGTACACTTGGCTTGTTGTCCGTATGCTTGCATGCGTTTGTGCATGGAATGGTATGAGGGCATGGGATGATATATTTTATGATTATATTAGTGTGTGAATGCTGAGTCATTATGTCGAGTGAGTGTGTGTCGAGTCAATAGCGAGTTGTCGCTAGTCGCGTGTCACGCAGTCTTTTATGTCCTGTGCACGGATTCTATTTTATTGTGTGTGTAACGTTCGGCGTGTCGCAGGTGTGTGCAGCAGACCCATCAAGAACTCAAGGATGAGTTGATGGTGAAGAACCAGGGCCTCGCGAAGCTTGTGAAAATGGTACACCTCAAGATATTTAGAATAGTTGCATTGTTACATTGTGTAGTGTAATATTTTATTTGGTATAGACCCTTATGAGGGGTAGTTTCGAGACCCTTCCTGGTTGGGGACAGTGTGGCACTGTTTCACATCACTGTACCTTTACTCTTGGGATTTAAAAGAGTTGGGAGTCATTCCCAATTCGTAATTCTTCCTATTGTGTGTTCTAAGACTTCAGTGGCTGCAATAGTGCCGTTCGTTTGAACCAACGCTGTATCGTCAATACTTGGTGAAATCATGCAATCTAAAATACCTATTGTAGGCAATATCAAGATGCTTCAGATCCAAGTTGAATCATGTCATTTGAAGTTGTGACCAGAACGCAATGAACGTTTGAAGACGCTGTGCAGAAATCCGACTGTGCACTCTATCTTTCGTTTTAGGCACATTCAAGCCTATTGTGACTAAAACAAGTGGTATCAGAGCTCCTTGGAGCAGCTACGACGGTGGCTGGACCTGAAGAAAGGGGTGTCAGAGGTGCTGGAGGCAGTGGAGGACCCCAAGCACAAGGTCAACCCTGTGAATCAGCCATAGTGCCCGTGCAACCTACTCTTGGACCTTCTAGGGATGAACCAAGAGTGTGTGGGCTTGACAAGTTCAACGGCGATAACTTTGCTGAATGGTCCTTCAAGATGGAGAACATTTTCGACCACTATGACCTGCTGGAGGTGATGGAATGAACAAAGAACCGTCCTGAGAACGACCCGGAGAAGAGCCCATGGGTGCGGAAGAGCGCACATGGCTATCTCCTACTTGGGCAAACGTTGGGGATCAGCCAAATCTGTCACATCAAGCCATTCCAGCGTCAACCAGAGAAGGGACCAAAGGCATGGACACGCTCCTGCAAATGGCGACACTACGAATTGAAGAAGATGAACCCTTGGAAGAAGGGGTGCAGAAATTCTTCGACTTGTTGACGCGTCTTGATGGAGCTGATTTGAACCTCAACCTCAACCGTGATCTCAACCGTGATTTCAACAGTGAGCTCCAAAAGAAGACCAAGTTGCTGGCCCTACTCCCTGAGTTATGGTCCTTCCTCATCATCAACCTCAACCGTGATCTGCCCCACCTCTCGCTTGAAGACGTGAAGAGAGCGATCCTTCAAGAGGACATCCGCTGCCATGAGTTGACGAGTGCGGATGGCACCGGGGCAGCAAGCATCGGCTGGGGGTACGGCTGTGGAAGGGGCAGAGGACGAGGGGAGGCAGATTTGGCAGCAACAACTTCAGTGGAGTCCATGGGAATGGCGGTTACGGCAGCAATGACAAGAGCTACGGATGCGGTCGCGGCCGATTCGACGGTGAGTGCCACTATTGCCACAAGAGTGGACATATGTGGCGCGATTGCTAAAAGATCCCTGATGGATGGACCCCTGCACAAGGCCAAGAGGGTAGAGGATAAGGAGGAGGGAGAGGGAGAGGCCGTGGAGGCCGTGGCGGTCGCGGAGGTGATGCTGCAAATATGAGGAGTGACGGCAACGAGAGCGATTCGAGGGACGATCGCTTTCCAGGCCAGTACTTCTACGTCTTGACGCAAGCACCGGCTAATCCAGAGAAGGATGAAGCCTTTGAGGAGCCAGCAGCTGTGGGTAAAGTTTCCCTACACTCCCTAGACTATAGGGTGATCGATAGCGGCGCGACCTAGAGCATGACACCTCGTGCGGACATGCTCACCGAACTCGAACCGTCACCGGTGAAGCATGTCAAATCAGCCTTGGGGCAGCGAGCAGAGGTGAAAGGCATGGGCAACACCATGATCAAGGGTGCTGATGGGAAGATCGTGGGCCTCAAGAACATGCTTTGGGTGCCCAGCCTTGCTGCCAACCTGATTTCTATGCGGCGGTAATAAAAGGCCGGTATGGACACGAACTCGAAGGGAGCTAAACTTACACCGCAAGAATTGGCGAGCGGATTCTTTGGGACCTTCATGAGGATAGGGATGTCTACAACAAGATGAGGAAGATCCCTGTGGTCCCTGTTGGGTGCAAATTCACATTGCACGACATCCTGCCGTCTGTTTGTATGAGTATGCGTGTGCGAATGCATTTGGGTGTGAATGGAATGTTCGTGTGTTTGTTTGCTTTCGCAATTTCCTCTTGAAGCATTTGCAAGTACTCTCACATTGTGCGCTTCGGCACAACATTGAACGCGCTATGAACAGTACAAGCAGAAAGGACGAGCTCGCAAAGGAACCCAAGATGGAAGCTTTGCGGTTCGGTTGAATTGATTGTGCAGATTCAGTTCTATCCAACTCGAAATTGTACTGTTTTGTTTGGTTGACTATAGTGTAGCGGGGCAGGCACTATAAGGTTGGATGTTGTTTGTTTGTATCTGCTTGTCAGAGGGCAAGGGGAAACAAGTGGAGCCAGCATTTCGCTGGTTGGGCAAAGACAAATCAGGTTCTGTCTTTTAGGACCTGAACCTGGTTGTTGTTTTCCCAGGTTGGAAAAACAGAACCAGATGTTGTTTACCAACCTACCACCTGCTGTTTTGTCCAGCCAGGTTGGTTCCGTTGCTTGGAATTATTTGGGATCATCCCTGGTTGTTCCCAGGTTGATTCCCAAGGTCAAAGGCTAGCTAGAACTATATATTCCTTCTCTGTTTGTACCTGGATATAGTCAATTTGATTCAAGCGAATTCCTCCCTTCCTGGAATTTCGTTTCTACGCGGTGCGACGGCGGAATGCTACCCGAGTCAACGCTAGTACGCTAGCAGTCCAACGCTAGGCAAACGCTGTCCGAGCCATAACTTCGTAATGGCAGAAGTTTTTGTAGGGCAACTTGGTTCATTTTAAAGCTCTTGGAGCGAGCTTTGATATAGGAAATTCTCAGCTTAATCCGATCGACGGTCTGCATGATACGCTGCGCGACGTTCAAGGTAGTCTTGTTATTTTGGCTAAGTCGTTTTTGACTACTCTCTCTACAAACTCGGACCCGAGGATAGGGGCTGGTCTTGTACCAGGCACCAAAGGACCCTTGGAGGTGACCCCGAGGAGAGGTTTTAAGTTTGATAAAGTCTTAATAGCTTGAGTTTATTAGGCCCTTACACCAACAAGCTGGTATCAGAGCTTCGTTATAGTGATCCTCGTTATAGGTAGCTATGGCGGGCAACATCTTGACACGAGCTGCTGAATCCTCAGCCCAAGATCTTAGCGGCAGCCAAGATTCTGGTGTTTCAGCGCCAAGGGGAGCTCGAACAAACCAGGGCTCGCAGGAAAAGGAGGTGCTGAAGAATTTCACCGTCGAGAAGTTCAATGGTGAGGGCTATGATGATTGGGCCTAGAAAATGCAACTGTTTTTCCTTCAGATTGGATTGCTGAAACTAATGATTGGGGAGGAGCGTAGACAGAGTGACCCCACGCTGCAAGAAGATTAGGATGAGTGCTCCTCGGCTGGCTACTATTTGATGTCGCAGAGTTTGGAGCTGAACCAGCGTCACCACGTTATGCACCTGCTGCCGGAGGTTGAGTGCGGTCCGAAGGCGTGGACCGTGTTGAAGGAGCTGCACGCCCCAACCCCTGTTGTTGCAACATTGATGCTGGAGAGGGAGCTGTCCGCGTTGCGCCTGAGCGAGCGAGAGCCGGTGTGTTTGTTGCGTGGAGAGCAGCAGGAGCAAGGAGACACCTCGACCAAGGTTAGAGCAGAGCTGCACCCCCTGGATTATTGGGTGTTGGACACGGGCGTTGCTTGGACGATGACGCCGCGCAAGGACCTGCTGGACCACGTACGCCCTGCACCGATCAAAGAGGTGTGCTCCACCTCTGGACACGCGCTGAAGGTGGCTGGTGCGGTACGAGCTGCGTTTATGGGAGTGGATGGCAAGCCGGTGGTGCTTGCACGACGTTCTCCTCGTTCCTGAACTCAAGGCCAACCTCATCTCCCTCCGTAAGCTTGGAAAGGCTGGGGTGAGCACTAGCACGGATGGGGCACGCACTTACAAGGGGCAGCCTGGCAATCGGGTGCTTTGGGATCTGCACGAGAGCACGGACGTGTACAGATCCATGTGGCAGCTGTCGTTGTTGGCGTGGTTTGGTGGGGGGCAGGCTGGAGAGGGGTCTGCATCCCAAAGGGAGTGCAACGCAGTTGGAGGGGTTGGTATGAAACTGTCGGCCAGATCTGGGGAGACGGATTTGTTGGGTGCAAATTCACATTGCACAACATCCTGCCATCTGTTTGTATGAGTATGCCTGTGCGAATGCATTTGGGTGTGAATGGAATGTTGGTGTGTTTGTTTGCTTTCGCTATTTTCATTTGATGCATTTGCAAGTACTCGCGCAATGTGCGCTTTGGCACAACATTGTACGCGCTATGAACAATACAAGCAGAAAGGACGAGCTTGCAAAGGAACCCAAGATGGAAGCTTTGCGGTTCAACTTACTTGACTGCGCAGATTAAGTTCTATCCAACTCGAAATTGTACTGTTTTGTTTGGTTGACTATAGTGTAGCAGGGCAGGCACTATAGAGGTACAATTTAGGTGAAGGATGGATGTTGTTTGTCTGTATCTGCATGCTATAGGGCCAGGGGAAACCAGTGGAACCAGCATTTGGCTGGTTGGGCAAAGACAAAACAGGTTCTGTTTTTAGGACCTGAACCTGGTTGTTGTTTTCCCAGGTTGGAAAAACAGAACCAGAGGTTGTTTACCAGCCTATCACCTGCTGTTTTGTCTAGCCAGGTTGGTTCTGTTGCTTGGAATTTCTTGGGATCATCCCTGGTTGTTCCGAGGTTGATTCCCAAGGTCCTTGCTACCTAGAGCTATACATTCCTTCTCTGTTTGTACCTGAACATAGTGAAATTGATTCAAGCGAATTCTTTTCCGGCGACGGGCCGCAGGTGAGGGCGGCGACGGGGCCGCAGGTGAGGGCGGCGACGGGGTCGCAGCGAAGGGTGACGGGGCCGCAGTGAAGGGCGGCGGGGCCGCAGCCAAGGGCGGCGGGGCCGCAGTGACAGGCTGCAGGGCCGCAGCGAAGGGCGGCGGGGCCGCAGCGAAGGGTGGCGGGGCCGACGCGAAGGGCGACGGGGCCGGAGTGAAGGGCGGCGGTAGGGCCGCGAAGGGGCCGCGAGGGGCCAAAAAGGGCGGCAACGGGGCCGCTAAGAAAAAAGGATAAGGGGCACGCCACGGGGCGTGCCGAAAACAGAGTAGCAGCGAATGCTTTAGGGTGGGCCCACAGGTCAGGATCTTGGTCGCTCTGATACCATGTGAAAGATATTGCAAGGCTAAGGAGTGAATTGAGTATCGAAAGTGTTGAAAAGTCGAAAGTGAAGAAGGGTTCAATAAAGAGCACCACTAGGGTAATGAGGTGCACCACCAAACGGGAAACATAACTACACTAACACTACAGACAATTATATAAATATGAATAACATATTTCGACAAATTCCTTCCTTACTGGAATTTCCTTTCTACGCAGTGCGATGGCGAAATGCCACCCAAGTCAACGCAAGTACGCATGATACGCTGCGCGACGTTCAAGGTACTCTTGCTGTTTTGACTAAGTCCCTCTTGATCCCTCTCTCTACAAACTCGGACCCAAGGATAGGGGCTGGTCTTGTACCAGGCACCCAAGGACCCTTGGAGGTGACCCCGAGAAGGGGTTTTAAGTTAGATAAAGTCTTAATAGCTTGAGTTTATTAGGCCCTTACACCAACAGGATTAGGCAATGGCACACCGACGCTTGGGGCATGAGGCAATGTCCTTGTTGAAGCAGTTGGAGAAAGATGGAGCCGTGAAGGGGCTGAAGCTAAACGGACAGCCACCTGATGAGAATCGTGATATCTGTTTGCTCTCAAAGCTTACCCTTTCCCCCTTCCATAGTGTGGCTGGCAGGAGCAAGAAGCCTTTGGAGCTGGTCCACATGGACTTTGTGGGGCCGCTCCCGGTTCAGAGGCACAAGAGGGAGCGGTACTTTCTGACCATAGTGGATGATTGGAGCACACTCATGTGGGCGTATCCGCTGAAGCAGAAGAACCACGCCGCCTTTACGATACGAGAGGACTGGCTGCCATTCGTGGAGAAGCAAGCGGAGTGTGTGGTGAAGCGGATTAGGACAGATCGTGGTGGTGAGTTGAGATGACGGCCTGGCTCGAGAAACAAGGCATCCAGAGGGAGCTGACCACGACTTACACCCCACAGTCCAACGGTGTAGCAGAACGAGCGAACCGGACAATTCTGGAGACAGCTAGGGCGTTGCTCATAGAATCTGGGCTGGGCAACTTGATGTGGCCCCATGCTGTTAGGCACGCTACCGTCGCTAGGAACAGGGTATTCACCAAGGTCGGGGATGACTCGTGGGTGCCGTTGGAGAGGTGGCTTGGGAGGAAGCCACCAGTGGACATGCTGAGGGTGTTCGGTTGCATGGCAGTCGCCCACGTCCCTAAGACCTACCGCAGTAGATTGGGGGCGAATGCAATCTGGTGTGTGCATTTGGGGCTGGCTGCTGAGAGCAAGGGATGGCTGCTGTGGGAACCATCCAAGTGTGTGTTGTTTGACAGCAGGGATGTGAAGTTTGTTGAGGGCATGATGTATGGGAGCTGGGAAAAACAGCCGGAGGCCAGGGTTTCCCAGCAGATGGAGCAGATCACCATGCAGCTGGACCTGACTCCTAGTGTATGAGAGGAGGGAGAGGGGGTAGCTGCAGAGGGTGGTGATGGAGAGAAGGTGCAGGAGGCACCTGGTGGTGGGGGAGATGATGTGGAGACTAGCGGTAGCACTAGTGGAGCTGCTGGATCCGAGGGAGGAGAGCACTAGCAGGGGAAAACTAAGAAGCCGAAGGGTGTCATTATGAGGGGATGGGAAACACCTTCTCCAGGCCACGATGTACCCGTATGGCTACTAAGAAGCTGACTGCAGGAGCTGATGTAGCAAAGCACCAGCTTGGGACCGAGTAGGCATTGCTGATTCTACCGCATGGCTATGATCCGGATGAGGAGGATGAGCCTGCGTACTGTTTTCTTGCCCCTGCACCAGAGGAACCAGCTAGCATGGAGGAGGCATTAGCTGGACCAGATAGGGAGAAGTGGCTGGACTCCAGGGATGCTGAGTACCAGAGCCTGCTAGAGAATGGGACATGGGAGCTGGTGGTGCCGCCTGAGGGGAAGAAAGCCGTACAGTGCAAGTGGGTGCTAAGGATCAAGACCGATGGTACGAGCAGGGTGTGCAAGCTGACAAAGTCCATATACGGCTTGAAGCAAGCGCCAAGCTGCTGGTACCAGAAGATGGCAGCAGTTTTAGAGAAGATGGGATTCAGGACCAGGAGCTGTGATGAGAGCCTCTTTCTCAAGGGGGAGGGGGAGAAGCTGGTGCTGTTTCTGGTCTATGTGGACGACATTCTTCTCTTTAGCAGCAGCATGAAGGAGATCCAGAACGTGCAGCAGCAGATGATGGAAAAATTCAAGTGCAAGAACCTTGGGGAGGTAAAGTACTACCTCGGGATGCATGTAGAGAGGGATCCAGATCGCAGGTGGTTGAAGATGCACCAAGAGAAGCTCATCAAGGAGCTGGGGGAGAAGGGCGGGATTGAGAATGAGCGCAAAGTTGCAACTCCCCTGCCAGCAAAATTCAAGCTTGTGAAGGCTGCAGAGGATGAAGGGGTTGAAGGCGAGGAGCAACAGCAATTTCAGTCCTTGGTGGGCAGCCTCTTGTATGCAGCAGTTCATACGAGGCCCGACATCTCTTTCTCGGTTGGGCAGCTGGCTAGGGTGGTGCAAAATCCATCAGAGGAGCAGGTGGATGCAGCTGAGCGTGTGGTGAAGTATCTGAACTCTCACCCAAGCATTGGGTGTGAATGGAATGTTCGTCTATTTGTTTGCTTTCGCGATTTTTGCTTGAAGCATTTGCAGGTACTCGCGCATTGTGCGCTTCGGCACAACATTGTACGTGCTATGAATAGTACAAGCAGAAAGGACAAGCTCGCTAAGGAACCCAAAATGGAAGCATTGCGGTTCGGTTGAATTGATTGTGCAGATTTAGTTCTATCCAACTCGAAATTGTACTGTTTTGTTTGGTTGACTATAGTGTAGCAGGGCAGGCACTATAGGGGTACAATTTGGGTAAAGGTTGGATGTTGTTTGTCTGTATCTGCATGCTACAGGGCCAGGGGAAACCAGCGGAGCCAGCATTTGGCTGGTTGGGCAAAGACAAAACAGGTTCTGTTTTTTTTTTAAGGACCTGAACCTGGTTGTTGTTTTCCCAGGTTGGAAAAACAGAACCAGAGGTTGTTTACCAACCTATACCACCTGCTGTTTTGTCCAGCCAGGTTGGTTCTGTTGCTTGGAATTAATTGGAATTATCCCTGAATGTTCCCAGATTTATTCCCAAGGTCCTTGCTAGCTATAACTATTTATTCCTTCTCCGTTTGTACCTGGATATAGTCAATTTGATTCAAGCGAATTCCTCCCTTCCTGGAATCTTGTTTCTACGCGGTGCGACGCCAAAATGCTACGCGAGTCAACACTAGTACGCTAGCACTCCAACGCTAGGCAAACGCCGTCTGAGTCATAACTTCGTAATGGCAGAACATTTCGCTAGGCAACTTGATTCAATTTGTAGCTCTTGGAGCGAGCTTCGATAGAGGAAATTCTCAGCTTAATCCGATCGAAGGTGTGCACGATACGCTGCGCGACGTTCAAGGTACTCTTATTATTCTGGCTAAGTCATTCTTGACTCCTCTCTCTACAAACTCGGACCCGAGGATAGGGGCTGGTCTTGTACCAGGCACCCAAGGATCCTTGGAGGTGACCCCGAGGAGAGGTTTTAAGTTTGATTATGTCTTAATAGCTTGAGTTTTTTAGGCCGTTACACCAACAGTCCCCATGACTAAGGAGAGGCAAGTGGCAGCAAGCGTCAGCAGAAAGGGTGAAGCAGTTGGTAGCGGCGATGGCGCGAATGGTCATACTAAGGAGAATGAGTCCAAGAACTACAATCTTGAAGGGACCAGCAAGCTCAGTGAACACGAGAAGATTGGTGCAGCAGCCAAGAAGCAGCGAAAGGGTGAGGAGAACCCCGAGACAGCAGCAGAGGAGTACGGAGAGAACATGTGGGCATTCTCCAATCCGACTTCGGCTACGGGGGAGTGTGATTGGTTCACCTTGCATCGACGCACAGGGCATGTGGCCCTGCCCAGCTTGCAGCAGCTAGTGAAGAATGAGATGGTTGCTGGCATACGTGTGAAGGGGGAGCCCGATGAGGTACTTGGCTGCCCGACGTGCATGCAAGCCAAGTTCACCCGTTTCCTGTTCTTGAGTTTGGAGGCAACGGCTAAGGCACCACTTGATGAGGTGGTGATGGACATGGTGGCCCCCGTGAAGCTTGGAGCTGCTGGAGCAGGGTACATTCTCGTATTTGTCGACGTCTAAACTCGCATGACATAGGTGTATGTGCTGTCCAAGAAGAGTAATGTGGCGGAAACTGTGAAGACCGATTGGTTGCCGATGGTGGAGCGGCATCAAGACCGGCTAGTCAAATCAATCCGCACCAATCGAGGGAGAGAGTTCCTGAGCAAGGACTTCAAATTGTGGCTGAAGAAGAATGGGATAAGGCACTCCGTTACCATGCCATACTCCCCTGCAATGAACGGCATTGCCGAGCGAGCGAACCGCAAAATCACGGAGACCGCACGCGGGTTGCTCATTGAAGCCGGGCTACCCGACTGCTTCTGGCCTGATGCGGTGCAGAGTGCGTGTGTGGCCAAGAACAGAGCCTTGAATCCTGTTGGAGCAGACAATGGGTGCCCTATGTGGAGTGGATTGGAAGGAAGCCTAAGGTGGATATGCTTCGGGTGTTCGAGTGCATGTGCATGGCACTCGTGCCTAAGCATCTTCGTCACAACAAGCTCGGTGCCAAGGCGATATGGGCCATGCATTTGGGCATGGCTGAAAAAGCAACTTCTTTGGGACCCGTTCTCCAAGAAGTTCTTGGTGAGCAGGGATTGCAAGTTCATGGAGAACCGGATGTAGAAGGATTGGAAGGCGGAGAATGAGGCGAAGATAGGCGTGCGGTTTGGAGAGGTGAAGAGTTTCGGTTTGGAGCATGTGGAGCTGCCTTTGGAGCTGAGCAGCGGCAGCACAAACACAAGGCAATCTTCCCTTGTCAATGGGAGAGCGGAATCCAAGGATTCAGAGGAAGAAGAGGAGGAGGTGCAGCAAGTGAGCGAGCGTGTACCGACACTTCCTTCCCGCTCTACGAGTGCTCCACGGATCCGTGTCACATTGCAGAAACGCCAAGGCCTTCAAGTCCGTGCAGCTGAGGAGGAAGGAAGGGGCAAGAGGAGAGTTCAAGCCCCTAATAGGTTGACCTATGATGCACCAGGAAAGCAAGGCAAGTCAGCCCTGGCCGGAGCAGCAATGATGGTTGGAGATGATGAGCAAAGCAACTACGAGGAGTGTGCGTTAGTGTTCTTCTCTCATGTGGAGATGCCGGGAGCACCAGCTGTTGGTGTAAGGGCCTAATAAACTCAAGCTATTAAGACTTTATCACACTTAAAACCTCTCCTCGGGGTCACCTCCAAGGGTCCTTGGGTGCCTGGTACAAGACCAGCCCCTATCCTCGGGTCCGAGTTTGTAGAGAGAGGGATCAAGAGGGACTTAGTCAAAACAGCAAGAGTACCTTGAACGTCGCGCAGCGTATCGTGCAGACCGTCGACCGGATTAAGCTGAGAATTTGCTATATCGAAGCTCACTCTAAGAGCTTTAAAATAAGCCAAGTTGCCTCGCGAAAAGTTCTGCCATTACGAAGTTATGTCTCGGACAGCGTTAGCCTAGCGTTGGAGTGCTAGCGTACTAGCGTTGACTCGGGTAGCATTCCGCCGTCGCACCGCGTAGAAAAGAAATTCCAGCAAGGAAAGAATTCGCTTGAATCAATTTCACTATATTCAGGTACAAACAGAGAAGGAATAAATAGCTCTAGCTAGCAAGGACCTTGGGAATCAACCTGGGAATAACCAGGGATCATCCCAAATAATTCCAAGCAACAGAACCAACCTTGCTGGACAAAATAGCAGGTGGTAGGTTGGTGAACAACCTCTGGTTCTGTTTTTCCAACCTGGGGAAACAACAACCAGGTTCAGGTCCTAAAAACAGAACCTGTTTTGTCTTTGCCCAACCAGCCAAATGCTGGTTCCGCTGGTTTCCCCTGGCCCTGTAGCATGCAGATACAGACAAACAACATCCAACCTTCACCTAAATTGTACCCCTATAGTGCCTGCCCTGCTACACTATAGTCAACCAAACAAAACAGTACAATTTCGAGTTGGATAGAACTGAATCTGCGCAATCAAGTAAGCCGAACCGCAAAGCTTCCATCTTGGGCTCCTTTGCGAGCTCGTCCTTTCTGCTTGTACTGTTCATAGCGCGTACAATATTATGCCGAAGCGCACATTGTGCGAGTACCTGCAAATGCTTCAAGCGAAAATTGCGAAAGCAAACAAACACACAAACATACCATTCACACGCAAATGCATTCGCACACGCATACTCGTACAAACAGACGGCAGGATGTCGTGCAATGTGAATTTGCACCCAACACACTCCCCCTCAGCCTGCCGGCTGCATCCCCATCATTCCATACTAGTTCATGCTCATTCCACTCATGCGCACACAACGCCAATGAGACTCATCCGCAAGCCTCTTGGTGAGGAAGTCTGCTGGCTGCTGGTGAGTCTTGATGTAGATCGGATTCACCGTCCCCCTCTTCACCTCCTTACGCAGCCAGTGCCACTTGATACGCATGTGCTTATTGAGCCCATGAAGCACAGCGTTCCTGGCCATCCCAAGAGCTCCCTTGCTATCACAAAACAGCGGCGTAGCAACCTTTTGCTCCTGGCCAATCTCCTCCAACAGCCTCCTCAGCCAAATCACCTCCTTCACCCCATGGAACATCGCCATGTACTCTGATTCCACGGAAGAGAGTGCTGTCTCCGTCTGCTTCTTTGACCTCCAACTAACCGGTCCTCCCCCAACTACGCAGATGTATCCTCCCACAGATGAGGAATCCTCCTTCTCAGAGGCCCACGTAGCATCGGTAAAGCAAGTGAGAAAAAGCTTGCCTTCTCCAAGCCTCTCCCCCTTCTCTTTCAGCACCTCAACCCCTTTCTGCTTCACCTGTGCAGATGCGGAGTATTGAACTCCAATGCTTGGGTGAGAGTTCAGATACTTCACCACACGCTCAGCTGCATCCACCTGCTCCTCAGATGGATTCTGCACTACCCTAGCCAGCTGCCCAACCGAGAAAGAGATGTCGGGTCTCATGTGAACTGCTGCATACAAGAGGCTGCCCACCAAGGACTGAAATTGCTGCTGCTCCTCGGCTTCAACCCCTTCATCCTCTGCAGCTTTCACAAGCTTGAATTCTGCTGGCAGGGGAGTTGCAACCTTGCGCTCATTCTCAATTCCGTACTTCTCCCCAAGCTCCTTGATGAACTTCTCCTGGTGCAGCTTCAACCACCTGTGATCCAGATCCCTCTCCACGTGCATCCCGAGGTAGTACTTTACCTCCCCAAGGTTCTTGCACTTGAAGTTCTCCATCAGCTGCTGCTGCACCTTCTGGATCTCCTTCATGCTGCTGCTAAAGAGAATAATGTCGTCCACATAGACCAGAAACAGCACCAGCTTCTCCCCCTCCCCCTTGAGAAAGAGGCTCTCATCACAGCTGCTGGTCCCGAATCCCATCTCCTCTAAAACAGCTGCCAACTTCTGGTACCAGCAGCGTGGCGCCTGCTTCAAGCCGTAGATGGACTTTTTCAGCTTGCACACCCTGCCCGTACCATCCTCATACCCAGCTGGCTGCGTCATGAACACCTCCTCCTCTAAAATCCCGTTGAGAAATGCCGTTGATATGTCCATCTGGATAATGAACTTCCCACTAACGGCTGCATCTGCCAACAAGACACGAAGGGTAGGGGGTTTGGCAGTGGGAGCAAAGATCTCATTGAAGTCCCGCTTCTCCTTCTGCATAAACCCCTTAGCCACCAACCTACTCTTGTAGATGGTGACCTGCCCCTTGTCGTCAGTCTTGATCCTTAGCACCCACTTGCATTGTACCGCTTTCTTTCCCTCAGGCAGCACCACTAGTTCCCAAGTCCCATTCTCCAGCAGGCTCTGGTACTCAGCATCCCTGGAAGCTAGCCATTTGTCCCTATCTGGTCCAGCTAATGCCTCCTCCATGCTAGCTGGTTCCTCTGGTGCAGGGGCAAGAAAACAGTACGCAGGTTGATCCTCCTCATCCGGGTCATAGCCATGCGGTAGAATCAGCAATGCCTCCTCGGTCCCAAGCTGCTGCTCCGCTACATCAGCTCCTGCAGTCAGCTTCTTAGTAGCCATACGGGTACGTCCTGGCCTGGAGACGGGTGTCTCCCATCCCTTCATAATAACACCCTTCGGCTTCTTAGTTTTCCCCTGCTGCTGCTCTCCTCCCTCGGATCCAGCAGCTCCACTAGTGCTACCGCTAATCTCCACACCATCACCTCCACCAGCAGGTGCCTCCTGCACCTTCTCTTTATCACCACCCTCTGCAGCTGCCTCCTCTCCCTCCTCCCACACACTAGGAGTCAGGTCCAGCTGCATGGTAATCTGCTCCATCTGCTGGGACACCCTGGCCTTCGGCTGTTTCTCCCAGCTCCCATACATCATGCCCTCAACAAACTTCACATCCCTGCTGTCAAACAACACACCCTTGGAAGGCTCCCACAGCAGCCATCCCTTGCTCTCAGCAGCCAGCCCCAAATGCACACACCAGATTGCACTCGCCCCCAACTTACTGCGGTAGGTCTTGGGAACGTGGGCGACTGCCATGCAACCGAACACTCTCAGCATGTCCACCGGCGGCTTCCTCCCAAGCCACCTCTCCAACGGCACCCACGAGTCATCCCCAACCTTTGTGAGTACCCTGTTCCTAGCGACGGTAGCGTGCCGAACAGCATGGGGCCACATCAAGTTGCCCAGCCCAGATTCTATGAGCAGCGCCCTAGCTGTCTCCAGAATTGTCCGGTTCGCCCGTTCTGCTACACCGTTGGACTGTGGGGTGTAAGCTGTGGTCAGCTCCCTCTGGATGCCCTGCTTCTTGAGCCAGGCCGTCATCTCAGCTCCAAGGAACTCACCACCCCGATCTGTCCTAATCCGCTTCACCACACACTCCGCTTGCTTCTCCACAAACGGCAGCCAATCGTCCCGAATCGTGGAGGCGGCGTGATCTTTCTGCTTCAGCGGATACGCCCACATTAGCCTGCTCCAGTCATCCACTATGGTTAGGAAGTACCGCTCCCCCTTGTGCCCTTGCACCGGCAGCGGCCCCACCAAGTCCATGTGGACCAGCTCCAACGGCTTTTTGCTCCTGCCAGCCACACTATGGAAGGGGAAACGGGTGAACTTTGAAAGGAGGCAAATTTCACAGTTATCATTGTTGGTGTAAGGGCCTAATAAACTCAAGCTATTAAGACTTTATCACACTTAAAACCTCTCCTCGGGGTCACCTCCAAGGGTCCTTGGGTGCCTGGTACAAGACCAGCCCCTATCCTCGGGTCCGAGTTTGTAGAGAGAGGGATCAAGAGGGACTTAGTCAAAACAGCAAGAGTACCTTGAACGTCGCGCAGCGTATCGTGCAGACCGTCGATCGGATTAAGCTGAGAATTTCCTATATCGAAGCTCACTCTAAGAGCTTTAAAATAAGCCAAGTTGCCTCGCGAAAAGTTCTGCCATTACGAAGTTATGGCTCGGACAGCGTTAGCCTAGCGTTGGAGTGCTAGCGTACTAGCGTTGACTCGGGTAGCATTCCGCCGTCGCACCGCGTAGACAAGAAATTCCAGCAAGGAAGGAATTCGCTTGAATCAATTTCACTATATTCAGGTACAAACAGAGAAGGAATAAATAGCTCTAGCTAGCAAGGACCTTGGGAATCAACCTGGGAACAACCAGGGATGATCCCAAATAATTCCAAGCAACAGAACCAACCTGGCTGGACAAAATAGCAGGTGATAGGTTGGTGAACAACCTCTGGTTCTGTTTTTCCAACCTGGGAAAACAACAACCAGGTTCAGGTCCTAAAAACAGAACCTGTTTTGTCTTTGCCCAACCAGCCAAATGCTGGTTCCGCTGGTTTCCCCTGGCCCTGTAGCATGCAGATACAGACAAACAACATCCAACCTTCACCTAAATTGTACCCCTATAGTGCCTGCCCTGCTACACTATAGTCAACCAAACAAAACAGTACAATTTCGAGTTGGATAGAACTGAATCTGCGCAATCAAGTAAGTTGAACCGCAAAGCTTCCATCTTGGGTTCCTTTGCGAGCTCGTCCTTTCTGCTTGTACTGTTCATAGCGCGTACAATGTTATGCCGAAGCGCACATTGTGCGAGTACCTGCAAATGCTTCAAGCGAAAATTGCGAAAGCAAACAAACACACAAACATACCATTCACACGCAAATGCATTCGCACACGCATACTCGTACAAACAGACGGCAGGATGTCGTGCAATGTGAATTTGCACCCAACACACTCCCCCTCAGCCTGCCGGCTGCATCCCCATCATTCCATACTAGTTCATGCTCATTCCACTCATGCGCACACAACGCCAATGAGACTCATCCGCAAGCCTCTTGGTGAGGAAGTCTGCTGGCTGCTGGTGAGTCTTGATGTAGATCGGATTCACCGTCCCCCTCTTCACCTCCTTACGCAGCCAGTGCCACTTGATACGCATGTGCTTGTTCAGCCCATGAAGCACAGCGTTCCTGGCCATCCCAAGAGCTCCCTTGCTATCACAAAACAGCGGCGTAGCAACCTTTTGCTCCTGGCCAATCTCCTCCAACAGCCTCCTCAGCCAAATCACCTCCTTCACCCCATGGAACATCGCCATGTACTCTGATTCCACGGAAGAGAGTGCTGTCTCCGTCTGCTTCTTTGACCTCCAACTAACCGGTCCTCCCCCAACTACGCAGATGTATCCTCCCACAGATGAGGAATCCTCCTTCTCAGAGGCCCACGTAGCATCAGTAAAGCAAGTGAGAAAAAGCTTGCCTTCTCCAAGCCTCTCCCCCTTCTCTTTCAGCACCTCAACCCCTTTCTGCTTCACCTGTGCAGATGCGGAGTATTGAACTCCAATGCTTGGGTGAGAGTTCAGATACTTCACCACACGCTCAGCTGCATCCACCTGCTCCTCTGATGGATTCTGCACTACCCTAGCCAGCTGCCCAACCGAGAAAGAGATGTCGGGTCTCGTGTGAACTGCTGCATACAAGAGGCTGCCCACCAAGGACTGAAATTGCTGCTGCTCCTCGGCTTCAACCCCTTCATCCTCTGCAGCTTTCACAAGCTTGAATTCTGCTGGCAGGGGAGTTGCAACCTTGCGCTCATTCTCAATTCCGTACTTCTCCCCAAGCTCCTTGATGAACTTCTCCTGGTGCAGCTTCAACCACCTGTGATCCAGATCCCTCTCCACGTGCATCCCGAGGTAGTACTTTACCTCCCCAAGGTTCTTGCACTTGAAGTTCTCCATCAGCTGCTGCTGCACCTTCTGGATCTCCTTCATGCTGCTGCTAAAGAGAAGAATGTCGTCCACATAGACCAGAAACAGCACCAGCTTCTCCCCCTCCCCCTTGAGAAAGAGGCTCTCATCACAGCTGCTGGTCCTGAATCCCATCTCCTCTAAAACAGCTGCCAACTTCTGGTACCAGCAGCGTGGCGCCTGCTTCAAGCCATAGATGGACTTTTTCAGCTTGCACACCCTGCCCGTACCATCCTCATACCCAGGTGGCTGCGTCATGAACACCTCCTCCTCTAAAATCCCGTTGAGAAATGCCGTTGATATGTCCATCTGGATAATGAACTTCCCACTAACGGCTGCATCTGCCAACAAGACACGAAGGGTAGGGGGTTTGGCAGTGGGAGCAAAGATCTCATTGAAGTCCCGCTTCTCCTTCTGCATAAACCCCTTAGCCACCAACCTACTCTTGTAGATGGTGACCTGCCCCTTGTTGTCAGTCTTGATCCTTAGCACCCACTTGCATTGTACCGCTTTCTTTCCCTCAGGCAGCACCACTAGTTCCCAAGTCCCATTCTCCAGCAGGCTCTGGTATTCAGCATCCCTGGAAGCTAGCCATTTGTCCCTATCTGGTCCAGCTAATGCCTCCTCCATGCTAGCTGGTTCCTCTGGTGCAGGGGCAAGAAAACAGTACGCAGGTTGATCCTCCTCATCCGGGTCATAGCCATGCGGTAGAATCAGCAATGCCTCCTCGGTCCCAAGCTGCTGCTCCGCTACATCAGCTCCTGCAGTCAGCTTTTTAGTAGCCATACGGGTACGTCCTGGCCTGGAGACGGGTGTCTCCCATCCCTTCATAATAACACCCTTCGGCTTCTTAGTTTTCCCCTGCTGCTGCTCTCCTCCCTCGGATCCAGCAGCTCCACTAGTGCTACCGCTAATCTCCACACCATCACCTCCACCAGCAGGTGCCTCCTGCACCTTCTCTTTATCACCACCCTCTGCAGCTGCCTCCTCTCCCTCCTCCCACACACTAGGAGTCAGGTCCAGCTGCATGGTGATCTGCTCCATCTGCTGGGACACCCTGGCCTCCGGCTGTTTCTCCCAGCTCCCATACATCATGCCCTCAACAAACTTCACATCCCTGCTGTCAAATAACACACCCTTGGAGGGTTCCCACAGCAGCCATCCCTTGCTCTCAGCAGCCAGCCCCAAATGCACACACCAGATTGCACTCGCCCCCAACTTACTGCGGTAGGTCTTGGGGACGTGGGCGACTGCCATGCAACCGAACACCCTCAGCATGTCCACCGGCGGCTTCCTCCCAAGCCACCTCTCCAACGGCACCCACGAGTCATCCCCAACCTTTGTGAGTACCCTGTTCCTAGCGACGGTAGCGTGCCGAACAGCATGGGGCCACATGGAGTTGCCCAGCCCAGATTCTATGAGCAGCGCCCTAGCTGTCTCCAGAATTGTCCGGTTCGCCCGTTCTGCTACACCGTTAGACTGTGGGGTGTAAGCCGTGGTCAGCTCCCTCTGGATGCCCTGCTTCTTGAGCCAGGCCGTCATCTCAGCTCCAAGGAACTCACCACCCCGATCTGTCCTAATCCGCTTCACCACACACTCCGCTTGCTTCTCCACGAATGGCAGCCAATCTTCCCGTATCGTAGAGGCGGCATGGTCCTTCTGCTTCAGCGGATATGCCCACATAAGCCTGCTCCAATCATCCACAATGGTCAGGAAGTACCGCTCCCCCTTGTGTCCCTGAACCGGCAGCGGCCCCACCAAGTCCATGTGGACCAGCTCCAACGGCTTCTTGCTCCTGCCAGCCACACTATGGAAGGGGAAACGGGTAAACTTTGAGAGCAAACAGATTTCACAGTTATCATCGGGTGGTTGTCCGTTCAGCTTCAAGCCCTTAACGGCTCCATCCTTCTCCAGCTGCTTCAGCAAAGGCATTGCCACATGCCCCAAGCGTCGGTGTGCCGTTGCCCAATCCGTCTCCCCAGATCTGGCCGACACTTTCACACCAACCCCTCCAACGGCGTTGCACTCCCCCTGGGATGCAGACCCCTCTCTAGCCTGCCCCTCACCATGCCACGCCAGCGCCGGCAGCTGCCACATGGATCTGTACACGTCCTTGCTCTCGTGCAGATCCCAAAGCACCCGATTGCCCAGCTTCCCCTTATAAGTGCGAGCCCCATCCGTGTTGGTGTTCACCCCAGCCTTGCCAAGCTTACGGAGGGAGATGAGGTTGGCCTTCAGGTCGGGGACGAGGAGAACGTCGTGCAGCACCACCGGCTTGCCATCCGCTCCCTTAAATGCAGCTCGTCCCGCACCAGCCACCTTCAACATGTGTCCAGAGGCAGAGCACACCTCATTAATCGGTGCAGCGCGTACGTCGTCCAGCAGGTCCTTGCGCGGCGTCATTGTCCAAGCAGCGCCTGTGTCCAACACCCAATAGTCCAGGGGGTGCAGCTCTGCTCCAGCCTTAGCAGAGGCGTCTCCTTGCTCCCCCTTGTCTCCCATATGGAAGAATTGGCCCGCGGTGCGCTCCTTCTTCTTCTCCGCACCGCCGTTGCCCTTTGGGTTGTTGTCGGACGAATCAGCGATCATGTTGGCACCGTTTTTCTGGTTCCTCCGCGCGCCGCCATCCTGGTGACGATTCTGGGGGGTCCATCCATCGGGTTTCTTATAGCACAAAAACCAGGGGTGCCCTTCCTTCTCACAATACCAGCAACTCCCTTTCATTTTGCCACCAGCACCCGACTTGCCCCCACGTCCAGATTTTGCACCGCGACCCCAACCGGTACCTCCTTGTTGGTCGTTGGAGTCGTCGTCTTTCTTTGCACCGCGTCCAGCACCACCGAAGCCACGTCCTTTGCCACGTCGGCTCCCTTGCATCCCGTAGCCGCTGCTGCCGTCGTCTCCACCCCTCAGTTGGCGGCGACGGAGGTCCTCCTCCAGAATCTTCGTCCGCACCCACTCGAGCGTCCACAAGCTCTGGTTCTGCGGCAGGCTCAATCCGCTCGTAAATTGAAGCCACGATTCCGGCAGCAGCGAGAGCATCTTCAAGCACTTTGTTTGCTCCGGGTAGGTGATTCCTGCGGTCGCCAACTTCGCGTAGAGGTCGCGCAATTTGTCCAGGACAGGTTGCACCGGCTCTCCCTCGCTCAGGCGCAACGCGGACAGCTCCCTCTCCAGCATCAATGTTGCAACAACGGAGGTCGGGGCGTGCAGCTCCTTCAACACGGTCCACGCCTTCGGACCGCACTCAACCTCCGGCAGCAGGTGCATGACGTGGTGACGCTGGTTCAGCTCCAAACTCTGCGACATCAAGTAGTAGCCAGCCGAGGCGCGCTCGTCCCAATCTTCCTGAAGGGCGGGGTCACTCGGTCTAGGCTCCTCCCCAATCATTAGTTTCAGCAATCCGATTTGACGGAAATAAAGTTGCATTTTCCAGGCCCAATCATCATAGCCCTCACCATTGAACTTCTCGACGGTGAAGTTTTTCAGCACCTCCTTGATCAGCGAGCCCTGGCTTGTTCGCGCTCCCCTTGGCGCAGAAACACCAGAATCATGGCTGCCGCTACGATCTTGGGCTGAAGATTCACCAGCTACCGCCGAGGTGTTGCCCGCCATAGCTACCTATATCGAGGATCACTATAACGCAGCTCTGATACCAGCTTGTTGGTGTAAGGGCCTAATAAACTCAAGCTATTAAGACTTTATCACACTTAAAACCTCTCCTCGGGGTCACCTCCAAGGGTCCTTGGGTGCCTGGTACAAGACCAGCCCCTATCCTCGGGTCCGAGTTTGTAGAGAGAGGGATCAAGAGGGACTTAGTCAAAACAGCAAGAGTACCTTGAACGTCGCGCAGCGTATCGTGCAGACCGTCGATCGGATTAAGCTGAGAATTTCCTATATCGAAGCTCACTCTAAGAGCTTTAAAATAAGCCAAGTTGCCTCGCGAAAAGTTCTGCCATTACGAAGTTATGGCTCGGACAGCGTTAGCCTAGCGTTGGAGTGCTAGCGTACTAGCGTTGACTCGGGTAGCATTCCGCCGTCGCACCGCGTAGACAAGAAATTCCAGCAAGGAAGGAATTCGCTTGAATCAATTTCACTATATTCAGGTACAAACAGAGAAGGAATAAATAGCTCTAGCTAGCAAGGACCTTGGGAATCAACCTGGGAACAACCAGGGATGATCCCAAATAATTCCAAGCAACAGAACCAACCTGGCTGGACAAAATAGCAGGTGATAGGTTGGTGAACAACCTCTGGTTCTGTTTTTCCAACCTGGGAAAACAACAACCAGGTTCAGGTCCTAAAAACAGAACCTGTTTTGTCTTTGCCCAACCAGCCAAATGCTGGTTCCGCTGGTTTCCCCTGGCCCTGTAGCATGCAGATACAGACAAACAACATCCAACCTTCACCTAAATTGTACCCCTATAGTGCCTGCCCTGCTACACTATAGTCAACCAAACAAAACAGTACAATTTCGAGTTGGATAGAACTGAATCTGCGCAATCAAGTAAGTTGAACCGCAAAGCTTCCATCTTGGGTTCCTTTGCGAGCTCGTCCTTTCTGCTTGTACTGTTCATAGCGCGTACAATGTTATGCCGAAGCGCACATTGTGCGAGTACCTGCAAATGCTTCAAGCGAAAATTGCGAAAGCAAACAAACACACAAACATACCATTCACACGCAAATGCATTCGCACACGCATACTCGTACAAACAGACGGCAGGATGTCGTGCAATGTGAATTTGCACCCAACAATCATCGGGTGGCTGTCCGTTCAGCTTTAAGCCCTTAACGGCTCCATCCTTCTCCAGCTGCTTCAGCAAAGGCATTGCCACATGCCCCAAACGTCGGTGTGCAGTTGCCCAATCTGTCTCCCCAGATCTGGCTGACACTTTCACACCAACCCCTCCAACGGCGTTGCACTCCCCCTGTGATGCAGACCCCTCTCCAGCCTGCCCCCCACCATGCCACGCCAGCGCCGGCAGCTGCCACATAGATCTGTACACGTCCTTGCTCTCGTGCAGATCCCAAAGCACCCGATTGCCCAGCTTCCCCTTATAAGTGCGAGCCCCATCCGTGTTGGTGTTCAACCCAGCCTTGCCAAGCTTACGGAGGGAGATGAGGTTGGCCTTCAGGTCGGGGACGAGGAGAACGTCGTGCAGCACCACCGGCTTGCCATCCGCTCCCTTAAATGCAGCTCGTCCCGCACCAGCCACCTTCAACATGTGTCCAGAGGCAGAGCACACCTAATTAATCGGTGCAGCGCGTACGTCGTCTAGCAGGTCCTTGCGCGGCGTCATTGTCCAAGCAACGCCTGTGTCCAACACCCAATAGTCCAGGGGGTGCAGCTCTGCTCCAGCCTTAGCAGATGCGTCTCCTTGCTCCCCCTTGTCTCCCATATGGAAGAATTGGCCCGCGGTGCGCTCCTTCTTCTTCTCCGCACCGCCGTTGCCCTTCGGGTTGTTGTCGGACGAATCAACGACCATGTTGGCGCCGTTTTTCTGGTTCCTCCGCGCGCCGCCATCCTGGTGACGATTCTGGGGGGTCCATCCATCGGGTTTCTTATAGCACAAAAACCAGGGGTGCCCTTCCTTCTCACAGTACCAGCAACTCCCTTTCATTTTGCCACCAGCACCCGACTTGCCCCCACGTCCAGATTTCGCACCGCGACCCCAACCAGTACCTCCTTGTTGGTCGTTGGAGTCGTCGTCTTTCTTTGCACCGCGTCCAGCACCATCGAAGCCACGTCCTTTGCCACGTCGGCTCCCTTGCATCCCGTAGCCGCTGCTGCCGTCGTCTCCACCCCTCAGTTGGCGGCGACGGAAGTCCTCCTCCAGAATCTTCGTCCGCACCCACTCGAGCGTCCACAAGCTCTGGTTCTGCGGCAGGCTCAATCCGCTCGTAAATTGAAGCCACGATTCCGGCAGCAGCGAGAGCATCTTCAAGCACTTTGTTTGCTCCGGGTAGGTGAATCCTGCGGTCGCCAACTTCGCGTAGAGGTCGCGCAATTTGTCCAGGACAGGTTGCACCGGCTCTCCCTCGCTCAGGCGCAACGCGGACAGCTCCCTCTCCAGCATCAATGTTGCAACAACGGAGGTCGGGGCGTGAAGCTCCTTCAACACCGTCCAAGCCTTCGGACCGCACTCAACCTCCGGCAGCAGGTGCATGACGTGGTGACGCTGGTTCAGCTCCAAACTCTGCGACATCAAGTAGTAGCCAGCCGAGGCGCGCTCGTCCCAATCATCCTGAAGGGCGGGGTCACTCGGTCTAGGCTCCTCCCCAATCATTAGTTTCAGCAATCCGATTTGACGGAAATAAAGTTGCATTTTCCAGGCCCAATCATCATAGCCCTCACCATTGAACTTCTCGACGGTGAAGTTTTTCAGCACCTCCTTGATCAGCGAGCCCTGGCTTGTTCGCGCTCCCCTTGGCGCAGAAACACCAGAATCATGGCTGCCGCTACAATCTTGGGCTGAAGATTCACCAGCTACCGCCGAGTTGTTGCCCGCCATAGCTACCTATATCGAGGATCACTATAACGCAGCTCTGATACCAGCTTGTTGGTGTAAGGGCCTAATAAACTCAAGCTATTAAGACTTGATCACACTTAAAACCTCTCCTCGGGGTCACCTCCAAGGGTCCTTGGGTGCCTGGTACAAGACCAGCCCCTATCCTCGGGTCCGAGTTTGTAGAGAGAGGGAACAAGAGGGACTTAGTCGAAACAGCAAGAGTACCTTGAACGTCGCGCAGCGTATCGTGCAGACCGTAAATCGGATTAAGCTGAGAATTTCCTATATCGAAGCTAACTCTAAGAGCTTTAAAATAAGCCAAGTTGCCTCGCGAAAAGTTCTGCCATTACGAAGTTTTGTCTCGGACAGCGTTAGCCTAGCGTTGGAGTGCTAGCGTACTAGCGTTGACTCGGGTAGCATTCCGCCGTCGCACCGCGTAGAAAAGAAATTCCAGCAAGGAAAGAATTCGTTTGAATCAATTTCACTATATTCAGGTACAAACAGAGAAGGAATAAATAGCTCTAGCTAGCAAAGACCTTGGGAATCAACCTGGGAATAACCAGGGATGATCCCAAATAATTCCAAGCAACAGAACCTGTTGGGTGCAAATTCACATTGCACGACATCCTGCCGTCTGTTTGTACGAGTATGCGTGTGCGAATGCATTTGCGTGTGAATGGTATGCTTGTGTGTTTGTTTGCTTTCGCAATTTTCGCTTGAAGCATTTGCAGGTACTCGCAAAATGTGCGCTTCGGCATAACATTGTACGCGCTATGAACAGTACAAGCAGAAAGGACGAGCTCGCAAAGGAACCCAAGATGGAAGCTTTGCGGTTCAACTTACTTGATTGCGCAGATTCAGTTCTATCCAACTCGAAATTGTACTGTTTTGTTTGGTTGACTATAGTGTAGCAGGGCAGGCACTATAGGGGTACAATTTAGGTAAAGGTTGGATGTTGTTTGTCTGTATCTGCATGCTACAGGGCCAGGGGAAACCAGCGGAACCAGCATTTGGCTGGTTGGGCAAAGACAAAACAGGTTCTGTTTTTAGGACCTGAACCTGGTTGTTGTTTCCCCAGGTTGGAAAAACAGAACCAGAGGTTGTTCACCAACCTATCACCTGCTATTTTGTCCAGCCAGGTTGGTTCTGTTGCTTGGAATTATTTGGGATCATCCCTGGTTGTTCCCAGGTTGATTCCCAAGGTCCTTGCTAGCTAGAGCTATTTATTCCTTCTCTGTTTGTACCTGAATATAGTGAAATTGATTCAAGCGAATTCCTTCCTTGCTGGAATTTCTTTTCTACGCGGTGCGACGGCGGAATGCTACCCGAGTCAACGCTAGTACGCTAGCACTCCAACGCTAGGCTAACGCTGTCCGAGCCATAACTTCGTAATGGCAGAACTTTTCGCGAGGCAACTTGGCTTATTTTAAAGCTCTTAGAGTGAGCTTCGATATAGGAAATTCTCAGCTTAATCCGATCGACGGTCTGCACGATACGCTGCGCAACGTTCAAGGTACTCTTGCTGTTTTGACTAAGTCCCTCTTGATCCCTCTCTCTACAAACTCGGACCCGAGGATAGGGGCTGGTCTTGTACCAGGCACCCAAGGACCCTTGGAGGTGACCCCGAGGAGAGGTTTTGAGTGTGATAAAGTCTTAATAGCTTGAGTTTATTAGGCCCTTACACCAACAAGCTGGTATCAGAGCTGCGTTATAGTGATCCTCGATATAGGTAGCTATGGCGGGCAACACCTCGGCGGTAGCTGGTGAATCTTCAGCCCAAGATCGTAGCGGCAGCCATGATTCTGGTGTTTCTGCGCCAAGGGGAGCGCGAACAAGCCAGGGCTCGCTGATCAAGGAGGTGCTGAAAAACTTCACCGTCGAGAAGTTCAATGGTGAGGGCTATGATGATTGGGCCTGGAAAATGCAACTTTATTTCCGTCAAATCGGATTGCTGAAACTAATGATTGGGGAGGAGCCTAGACCGAGTGACCCCGCCCTTCAGGAAGATTGGGACGAGCGCGCCTCGGCTGGCTACTACTTGATGTCGCAGAGTTTGGAGCTGAACCAGCGTCACCACGTCATGCACCTGCTGCCGGAGGTTGAGTGCGGTCCGAAGGCGTGGACGGTGTTGAAGGAGCTGCACGCCCCGACCTCCGTTGTTGCAACATTGATGCTGGAGAGGGAGCTGTCCGCGTTGCGCCTGAGCGAGGGAGAGCCGGTACAACCTGTCCTGGACAAATTGCGCGACCTCTACGCGAAGTTGGCGACCGCAGGAATCACCTACCCGGAGCAAACAAAGTGCTTGAAGATGCTCTCGCTGCTGCCAGAATCGTGGCTTCAATTTACGAGCGGATTGAGCCTGCCGCAGAACCAGAGCTTGTGGACGCTCGAGTGGGTGCGGACGAAGATTCTGGAGGAGGACTTCCGTCGCCGCCAACTGAGGGGTGGAGACGACGGCAGCAGCGGCTACGGGATGCAAGGGAGCCGACGTGGCAAAGGACGTGGCTTCGGTGGTGCTGGACGCGGTGCAAAGAAAGACGACGACTCCAACGACCAACAAGGAGGTACCGGTTGGGGTCGCGGTGCGAAATCTGGACGTGGGGGCAAGTCGGGTGCTGGTGGCAAAATGAAAGGGAGTTGCTGGTATTGTGAGAAGGAAGGGCACCCCTGGTTTTTGTGCTATAAGAAACCCGATGGATGGACCCCCCAGAATCGTCACCAGGATGGCGGCGCGCGGAGGAACCAGAAAAACGGCGCCAACATAGTCGCTGATTCGTCCGACAACAACCCGAAGGGCAACGGCGGTGCGGAGAAGAAGAAGGAGCGCACCGCGGGCCAATTCTTCCATATGGGAGACAAGGGGGAGCAAGGAGACGCATCTGCTAAGGCTGGAGCAGAGCTGCATCCCCTGGACTATTGGGTGTTGGACACAGGCGCCGCTTGGACAATGACGCCGCGCAAGGACCTGCTGGACGACGTACGCGCTGCACCGATTAATGAGGTGTGCTCTGCCTCTGGACACATGTTGAAGGTGGCTGGTGCGGGACGAGCTGCATTTAAGGGAGCGGATGGCAAGCCGGTGGTGCTGCACGACGTTCTCCTCGTCCCCGACCTGAAGGCCAACCTCATCTCCCTCCGTAAGCTTGGCAAGGCTGGGGTGAACACCAACACGGATGGGGCTCGCACTTATAAGGGGAAGCTGGGCAATCGGGTGCTTTGGGATCTGCACGAGAGCAAGGACGTGTACAGATCTATGTGGCAGCTGCCGGCGCTGGCGTGGCACGGTGGAGGGCAGGCTGGAGAGGGGTCTGCATCCCAGGGGGAGTGCAACGCCGTTGGAGGGGTTGGTGTGAAAGTGTCGGCCAGATCTGGGGAGACAGATTGGGCAACTGCACACCGACGTTTGGGGCATGTGGCAATGCCTTTGCTGAAGCAGCTGGAGAAGGATGAAGCCGTTAAGGGCTTAAAGCTGAACGGACAACCACCCGATGATAACTGTGAAATTTGCCTCCTTTCAAAGTTCACCCGTTTCCCCTTCCATAGTGTGGCTGGCAGGAGCAAAAAGCCGTTGGAGCTGGTCCACATGGACTTGGTGGGGCCGCTGCCGGTGCAAGGGCACAAGGGGGAGCGGTACTTCCTAACCATAGTGGATGACTGGAGCAGGCTAATGTGGGCGTATCCGCTGAAGCAGAAAGATCACGCCGCCTCCACGATTCGGGACGATTGGCTGCCGTTCGTGGAGAAGCAAGCGGAGTGTGTGGTGAAGCGGATTAGGACAGATCGGGGTGGTGAGTTCCTTGGAGCTGAGATGACGGCCTGGCTCAAGAAGCAGGGCATCCAGAGGGAGCTGACCATGGCTTACACCCCACAGTCTAACGGTGTAGCAGAACGGGCGAACCGGACAATTCTGGAGACAGCTAGGGCGCTGCTAATAGAATCTGGGCTGGGCAACTCCATGTGGCCCCATGCTGTTCGGCACGCTACCGTCGCTAGGAACAGGGTACTCACAAAGGTTGGGGATGACTCGTGGGTGCCGTTGGAGAGGTGGCTTGGGAGGAAGCCGCCGGTGGACATGCTGAGGGTGTTCGGTTGCATGGCAGTCGCCCACATTCCCAAGACCTACCGAAGTAAGATGGGGGCGAGTGCAATCTGGTGTGTGCATTTGGGACTGGCAGCTGAAAGCAAGGGATGGCTGCTGTGGGAGCCTTCCAAGGGTGTGTTGTTTGACAGCAGGGATGTGAAGTTTGTTGAGGGCATGATGTATGGGAGCTGGGAGAAACAGCCGGAGGCCAGGGTGTCCCAGCAGATGGAGCAGATTACCATGCAGCTGGACCTGACTCCTAGTGTGTGGGAGGAGGGAGAGGAGGCAGCTGCAGAGGGTGGTGATAAAGAGAAGGTGCAGGAGGCACCTGCTGGTGGAGGTGATGGTGTGGAGATTAGCGGTAGCACTAGTGGAGCTGCTGGATCCGAGGGAGGAGAGCAGCAGCAGGGGAAAACTAAGAAGCCGAAGGGTGTTATTATGAAGGGATGGGAGACACCCGTCTCCAGGCCAGGACGTACCCGTATGGCTACTAAGAAGCTGACTGCAGGAGCTGATGTAGCGGAGCAGCAGCTTGGGACCGAGGAGGCATTGCTGATTCTACCGCATGGCTATGACCCGGATGAGGAGGATCAACCTGCGTACTGTTTTCTTGCCCCTGCACCAGAGGAACCAGCTAGCATGGAGGAGGCATTAGCTGGACCAGATAGGGACAAATGGCTAGCTTCCAGGGATGCTGAGTACCAGAGCCTGCTGGAGAATGGGACTTGGGAACTAGTGGTGCTGCCTGAGGGAAAGAAAGCGGTACAATTGCAAGTGGG